>OY804589.1:93458742-94058742 GCA_963680875.1 Bathymodiolus brooksi | reverse complement strand
TCACATTAGCTCTCAAAAAAATCTTATCAACTACAGAAACTCACAATGTTAGCAGTCAAATAAATCTTACCAACTACAGAAACTCACAACGTTAGCTGTAATGGGCACTGATTGCATAGGTAGATGTAAATCCAACAATCATATCACCATGGGGATGGCAGTTGTTATGATATCAATACACTCTATCATGAAATTTCTCAATACAAGTTTTCAGTATACAATCAAATAGTATAACTTGTAGTCAGGGCATCATCAAAAAGTGTCCACAAAAGACAGGTGGCTGCTTAAATAAGGTTAGTTTGTGCTTATTTGTTATTACTGGGACATTGAAACAGTGATTTTTATTCAAGGTTATTGCTTAATAGAGGTGGCCACAATAACAGGTTTGACTGTATGTTAATTATTTTTGCTACCTTTGACTCTGAGACTAGCAGAGCACCTGGTACGTCCAGATGTGTTCTGTGCCAGACAACTGTAAAGTCCTGAGTCACTGACTCTAGCACTTCGGATGACTAACTCTGCCAAGCCATCACTGTCAGACCCAAGATAGATACGTCTAGAATCTCCTACTTCTACACCGTCCTTTTGCCTGTAAATCAAACAAAAAAATACTTTAGTCAGTACAAAATAAAAAGGCTGTTTGCCTCATTGCCAGCCATCCAAATATTTCAAGGTAATTGAAAAAAAAAACAAAAAAAACATTGTGGTTATCAATACAACCAGGGATCACTCCCCTGGCAAACCTCAAACAGTAAGGCAAAAAAAAACCATTCTCCTAACCCTACCGACCCTAATTTTGAGTACCTATCCTAAAGTTTTCATTGCACTATTTGGACAAGCACTGTTAAAGTCATATTCTTGTTCTGTATAACCAAGGTAAAGAAATACCTACCTACCTACCTACCCCTTTTTTTATATCAAGAATGTTAGGGAACACATGTATTTGTTTTCCTTGGCCTTCAATATATCCAACCACTACTCTCACAAAAGTTTTTAACCAAAGAAAATACAACAGTAGCTGGTGTACCGCAATGACTTACGTATAATGCGCTAGATTTTACATTTTACAATATATTGCTTTACTTTTTGTGTAACTTCTGGTACCAAGTCCAATTAAATATGACTATCTCTGTTATAATAAGATCATTAATTAAAACATTCGCATAACATAAAATGTTGGAAAAGGAAATAATCTTATATTTGGATATTTTTTGGAAGTTTTTATGTAGCACCTAATAATTCAAGTGAAATTAACATACCACCCCCTCTCCCTCCAACTGTCTTATTAAATAAAATCACATTTTATTAAAAGATTGCTACAAAATTTGAATAATGATTATTTGCATACTTACCATTTAAATGTAGGTAATGGTTTGCCTGTTGCTTTACACATGAAAGTTACTTCTTCTCCAGCCATCACCACAATATCACGAAGAGGTTCAATAAATGCTGGTCGTTTACTAATTGGTTCCTTCACTGTTTCCTTTTCAGCTGCTGTAAATTATAAAACAAAATTTCTATGACATTGTACGACTGTCAAATAAAGCATCAATGTTAGATTTTTATATATAGTAATGAACCAGTATTTTGTTTGGTAGAAACCAATAAATAAAAACAAATAGAAAAGAAAATAACAAAAAACAGTTTATCCATAGCAGATATTATATAATACAACAATACTTGCTTACCCATGACTTCAAGAGAAGCCGAGCAGGTTACCTCCCCTTCACTGTTGATAGCTTTACATGTAAATTGTCCCATGTCTCTCTCTGTGACATCAAGTATTTCTAATGACAGTAAGCCATGGCTATTCTGTAAACATTCAGAGAAAACAAAAAAATACATAAGTGTCATGCCATAATTTTTGAAAGACCAAAAGTAGGTCTTCAATATATCTATGTAGAAAAATGTACTTTTGAAGATACAGTAGAACCTAGTTATCTAAAATTCTTTAAACAGTAGAACCCAGTTATCTAAAATTCTTTAAAAAATCATTAACTTGGATAGCCCAAGGTAAAATATGAATCCCCTCGTATATTAGTTATATTAGTTTACAGTTATACTTATCTCAGTCTTATTAGTTTGACACAAGGTTTGGCTGTAACAGCCACAATTAAAGCTTGTTTAATTAATTAAAAACATTAAAATAATAAAACTTCAAACAAATCCACTGACCAAAAAAGAAATTCAAAGTACCCATGTCAGAAAGTACCCATGTCAGAAAGAAATTCTGAGTAAAAGGATAAATGAGGATAAAAAAAACCTACAAATAAAAAAGATAAATATTTTAGGTAACAGACCATTTTGTTTTCTTGTTGATAAAGTAGCATTTCTATACATCAAATAACATAAAAACAAAAAATGATGCCCAGACGTTACATTTATTGACAGGAAAGGGGCAGTATAACACTCGTCTTAGGGTATGAATTATACTCATTATTGTTACTGACATTTATTGACAGGAAAGGGGCAGTATAACACTCGTCTTAGGGTATGAATTATACTCATTATTGTTACTGACATTTATTGACAGGAAAGGGGCAGTATAACACTCGTCTTAGGGTATGAATTATACTCATTATTGTTACTGACATTTATTGACAGGAAAGGGGCAGTATAACACTCGTCTTAGGGTATGAATTATACTCATTATTGTTACTGACATTTATTGACAGGAAAGGGGCAGTATAACACTCGTCTTAGGGTATGAATTATACTCATTATTGTTACTGACATTTATTGACAGGAAAGGGGCAGTATAACACTCGTCTTAGGGTATGAATTATACTCATTATTGTTACTGACATTTATTGACAGGAAAGGGGCAGTATAACACTCGTCTTAGGGTATGAATTATACTCATTATTGTTACTGACATTTATTGACAGGAAAGGGGCAGTATAACACTCGTCTTAGGGTATGAATTATACTCATTATTGATACTGACATTTATTGACAGGAAAGGGGCAGTATAACACTCGTCTTAGGGTATGAATTATACTCATTATTGTTACTGACATTTATTGACAGGAAAGGGGCAGTATAACACTCGTCTTAGGGTATGAATTATACTCATTATTGCTACTGACATTTATTGACAGGAAAGGGGCAGTATAACACTCGTCTTACGGTATGAATTATACTCATTATTGCTACTGACATTTATTGACAGGAAAGGGGCAGTATAACACTCGTCTTAGGGTATGAATTATACTCATTATTGTTACTGACATTTATTGACAGGAAAGGGGCAGTATAACACTCGTCTTAGGGTATGAATTATACTCATTATTGCTACTGACATTTATTGACAGGAAAGGGGCAGTATAACACTCGTCTTAGGGTATGAATTATACTCATTATTGCTACTGACATTTATTGACAGGAAAGGGGCAGTATAACACTCGTCTTAGGGTATGAATTATACTCATTATTGTTACTGACATTTATTGACAGGAAAGGGGCAGTATAACACTCGTCTTAGGGTATGAATTATACTCATTATTGCTACTGACATTTATTGACAGGAAAAGGGCAGTATAACACTCGTCTTAGGGTATGAATTATACTCATTATTGTTACTGACATTTATTGACAGGAAAGGGGCAGTATAACACTCGTCTTAGGGTATGAATTATACTCATTATTGCTACTGACATTTATTGACAGGAAAGGGGCAGTATAACACTCGTCTTAGGGTATGAATTATACTCATTATTGCTACTGACATTTATTGACAGGAAAGGGGCAGTATAACACTTGTCTTAGGGTATGAATTATACTCATTATTGTTACTGACATTTATTGACAGGAAAGGGGCAGTATAACACTCGTCTTAGGGTATGAATTATACTCATTATTGCTACTGACATTTATTGACAGGAAAGGGGCAGTATAACACTCGTCTTAGGGTATGAATTATACTCATTATTGCTACTGACATTTATTGACAGGAAAGGGGCAGTATAACACTCGTCTTAGGGTATGAATTATACTCATTATTGCTACTGACATTTATTGACAGGAAAGGGGCAGTATAACACTCGTCTTAGGGTATGAATTATACTCATTATTGTTACTGACATTTATTGACAGGAAAGGGGCAGTATAACACTCGTCTTAGGGTATGAATTATACTCATTATTGTTACTGACATTTATTGACAGGAAAGGGGCAGTATAACACTCGTCTTAGGGTATGAATTATACTCATTATTGCTACTGACATTTATTGACAGGAAAGGGGCAGTATAACACTCGTCTTAGGGTATGAATTATACTCATTATTGTTACTGACATTTATTGACAGGAAAGGGGCAGTATAACACTCGTCTTAGGGTATGAATTATACTCATTATTGTTACTGACATTTATTGACAGGAAAGGGGCAGTATAACACTCGTCTTAGGGTATGAATTATACTCATTATTGTTACTGACATTTATTGACAGGAAAGGGGCAGTATAACACTCGTCTTAGGGTATGAATTATACTCATTATTGCTACTGACATTTATTGACAGGAAAAGGGCAATATAACACTCGTCTTAGGGTATGAATTATACTCATTATTGTTACTGACATTTATTGACAGGAAAGGGGCAGTATAACACTCGTCTTAGGGTATGAATTATACTCATTATTGCTACTGACATTTATTGACAGGAAAGGGGCAGTATAACACTCGTCTTAGGGTATGAATTATACTCATTATTGCTACTGACATTTATTGACAGGAAAGGGGCAGTATAACACTTGTCTTAGGGTATGAATTATACTCATTATTGTTACTGACATTTATTGACAGGAAAGGGGCAGTATAACACTCGTCTTAGGGTATGAATTATACTCATTATTGCTACTGACATTTATTGACAGGAAAGGGGCAGTATAACACTCGTCTTAGGGTATGAATTATACTCATTATTGCTACTGACATTTATTGACAGGAAAGGGGCAGTATAACACTCGTCTTAGGGTATGAATTATACTCATTATTGCTACTGACATTTATTGACAGGAAAGGGGCAGTATAACACTCGTCTTAGGGTATGAATTATACTCATTATTGTTACTGACATTTATTGACAGGAAAGGGGCAGTATAACACTCGTCTTAGGGTATGAATTATACTCATTATTGTTACTGACATTTATTGACAGGAAAGGGGCAGTATAACACTCGTCTTAGGGTATGAATTATACTCATTATTGCTACTGACATTTATTGACAGGAAAGGGGCAGTATAACACTCGTCTTAGGGTATGAATTATACTCATTATTGTTACTGACATTTATTGACAGGAAAGGGGCAGTATAACACTCGTCTTAGGGTATGAATTATACTCATTATTGCTACTGACATTTATTGACAGGAAAGGGGCAGTATAACACTCGTCTTAGGGTATGAATTATACTCATTATTGCTACTGACATTTATTGACAGGAAAGGGGCAGTATAACACTTGTCTTAGGGTATGAATTATACTCATTATTGTTACTGACATTTATTGACAGGAAAGGGGCAGTATAACACTCGTCTTAGGGTATGAATTATACTCATTATTGCTACTGACATTTATTGACAGGAAAGGGGCAGTATAACACTCGTCTTAGGGTATGAATTATACTCATTATTGCTACTGACATTTATTGACAGGAAAGGGGCAGTATAACACTCGTCTTAGGGTATGAATTATACTCATTATTGCTACTGACATTTATTGACAGGAAAGGGGCAGTATAACACTCGTCTTAGGGTATGAATTATACTCATTATTGTTACTGACATTTATTGACAGGAAAGGGGCAGTATAACACTCGTCTTAGGGTATGAATTATACTCATTATTGTTACTGACATTTATTGACAGGAAAGGGGCAGTATAACACTCGTCTTAGGGTATGAATTATACTCATTATTGCTACTGACATTTATTGACAGGAAAGGGGCAGTATAACACTCGTCTTAGGGTATGAATTATACTCATTATTGTTACTGACATTTATTGACAGGAAAGGGGCAGTATAACACTCGTCTTAGGGTATGAATTATACTCATTATTGCTACTGACATTTATTGACAGGAAAGGGGCAGTATAACACTCGTCTTAGGGTATGAATTATACTCATTATTGTTACTGACATTTATTGACAGGAAAGGGGCAGTATAACACTCGTCTTAGGGTATGAATTATACTCATTATTGCTACTGACATTTATTGACAGGAAAGGGGCAGTATAACACTCGTCTTAGGGTATGAATTATACTCATTATTGCTACTGACATTTATTGACAGGAAAGGGGCAGTATAACACTCGTCTTAGGGTATGAATTATACTCATTATTGTTACTGACATTTATTGACAGGAAAGGGGCAGTATAACACTCGTCTTAGGGTATGAATTATACTCATTATTGCTACTGACATTTATTGACAGGAAAGGGGCAGTATAACACTCGTCTTAGGGTATGAATTATACTCATTATTGCTACTGACATTTATTGACAGGAAAGGGGCAGTATAACACTCGTCTTAGGGTATGAATTATACTCATTATTGTTACTGACATTTATTGACAGGAAAGGGGCAGTATAACACTCGTCTTAGGGTATGAATTATACTCATTATTGATACTGACATTTATTGACAGGAAAGGGGCAGTATAACACTCGTCTTAGGGTATGAATTATACTCATTATTGCTACTGACATTTATTGACAGGAAAGGGGCAGTATAACACTCGTCTTAGGGTATGAATTATACTCATTATTGTTACTGACATTTATTGACAGGAAAGGGGCAGTATAACACTCGTCTTAGGGTATGAATTATACTCATTATTGATACTGACATTTATTGACAGGAAAGGGGCAGTATAACACTCGTCTTAGGGTATGAATTATACTCATTATTGCTACTGACATTTATTGACAGGAAAGGGGCAGTATAACACTCGTCTTAGGGTATGAATTATACTCATTATTGCTACTGACATTTATTGACAGGAAAGGGCAGTATAACACTCGTCTTAGGGTATGAATTATACTCATTATTGTTACTGACATTTATTGACAGGAAAGGGGCAGTATAACACTCGTCTTAGGGTATGAATTATACTCATTATTGTTACTGACATTTATTGACAGGAAAGGGGCAGTATAACACTCGTCTTAGGGTATGAATTATACTCATTATTGCTACTGACATTTATTGACAGGAAAGGGGCAGTATAACACTCGTCTTAGGGTATGAATTATACTCATTATTGTTACTGACATTTATTGACAGGAAAGGGGCAGTATAACACTCGTCTTAGGGTATGAATTATACTCATTATTGCTACTGACATTTATTGACAGGAAAGGGGCAGTATAACACTCGTCTTAGGGTATGAATTATACTCATTATTGTTACTGACATTTATTGACAGGAAAGGGGCAGTATAACACTCGTCTTAGGGTATGAATTATACTCATTATTGCTACTGACATTTATTGACAGGAAAGGGGCAGTATAACACTCGTCTTAGGGTATGAATTATACTCATTATTGTTACTGACATTTATTGACAGGAAAGGGGCAGTATAACACTCATCTTAGGGTATGAATTATACTCATTATTGTTACAGACATTTATTGACAGGAAAGGGGCAGTATAACACTCGTCTTAGGGTATGAATTATACTCATTATTGCTACTGACATTTATTGACAGGAAAGGGGCAGTATAACACTCATCTTAGGGTATGAATTATACTCATTATTGCTACTGACATTTATTGACAGGAAAGGGGCAGTATAACACTCGTCTTAGGGTATGAATTATACTCATTATTGCTACTGACATTTATTGACAGGAAAGGGGCAGTATAACACTCGTCTTAGGGTATGAATTATACTCATTATTGTTACTGACATTTATTGACAGGAAAGGGGCAGTATAACACTCGTCTTAGGGTATGAATTATACTCATTATTGTTACTGACATTTATTGACAGGAAAGGGGCAGTATAACACTCATCTTAGGGTATGAATTATACTCATTATTGTTACTGTCAAATGTATAACAGCAATACAAGCACAGTGTGTCAGTGTGTCTAATGGTAGTTTGATAGTCTCGCATGTTCATTTACATTCATATCCTTTCTTACTAATATACAGAAAGTAAGGTCATACTTAATGAAAAACCATGACAGATGGACAGACAGACAACAAACAGCTACTGACACTAAAAGGTGACATAGCCTTTGACCTTAGACCTGGTTACAATGCAATAAACATAAACGTTGTCTAGAAATCTTACCCTAATGAGATATCTGCTCTCCTTAGTTACATCACGATTATCTCGATACCATGTGACTTTAGGATTTGGTATTCCTGTTACTGTACACATAAATTTAATACAGTTTCCAGCAGTGACTGTTTTGCTCTTAAGCTTTGCAGTGAAGTTTGGTGGTGTCTCAATTTTGAATTTTCTCATTGGCGTTTCAGTAGTTTGGACGGTTGTCGCTTTAATTGGTTGGTATGTTGCTGGTGTAGGGAATGAATCAACTTCATCCTCCTTGGCTGCCTCTAAAAATGTTAAGAAAAAATACATTCAGTTTCAATTTCATATATTTTCTTATTCGAAAAAGATCAAAATTCATAATTCAAAAATATAATATTTCTATCTTGCATGATCGTGTGATTAATACTCAGAAAATACATGTAGTACTGAAGCTTTTAAGAAAGAAAATGACAACTGACAAGAAATTGTCATGTACTGTGAATTCATTTTTATGAACTACATACTAATTTTTCGTGCTTTTACCTCAGTTCAATCAACCCACGAAATTTAGTAGATAAACAAAAGGAATACATAATAATGAGTACTATTTACAAGATAAACAAAAGGAATACATAATAATGAGTACTCTTTACAAGCACAGTTTTATATTAGTTTAACTTCTTTAATAACTGGTCAGTAATTCACATTAAAAACATTTCACTTAATTCCAATTTCTATACAAAAGAAAGAATACAAATAAAATTGTGTGCCTGGTATCCATGACAAACAACAATCTGCTGATAACTAGCCCTATCTTCTTATATTTCTTTTTAGTTAAAGAGCATTCAAATACAAACAAATTTTTAAGAAAGCTTACTTTGCACACGGACGATGGCCTCTGTTGTTGTGGCACCAACAATATTAACAGCTCTACACATGTATCTACCAGTGTCTTGGTGATATGTATCACTGATTATCAAAACATGAAGGTCACCTTCAGTTGTAACTTTGAAGTGACGTCCAGAATATAAAGGTCGTCTTTCTTTGTACCATTCAACTTCTGGTTCAGGGAAACCTTTAACCTTGATCTCAAGTCTAACAGAGCTTCCCTCTACAATTGTTGTGTCTTCAAGTCCTTTGGTAAACTTAGGTGGAACTGCACCCTCAGGCACAATTTCTTGAAGAAAACAAATAATATCCTTTTCAATGTGGAATTAAAAGTATCTTTTTTCCATATCAAATGAAACTACAGTTAATTAAATGATATAGTGTGTAGTCTGTTTAATGAAACGATACACTGTGTAGTCTGTTTAATTAAATGATACAGTGCGTAGTCTGTTTAATTAAATGATACAGTGTGTAGTCTGTTTAATTAAATGATACAGTGTGTAGTCTGTTTAATTAAATGATACAGTGTGTAGTCTGTTTAATTAAATGATACAGTGTGTAGTCTGTTTAATTAAATGATACACTGTGTAGTCTGTTTAATTAAATGATACAGTGTGTAGTCTGTTTAATTAAATGATACAATGTGTAGTCTGTTTAATTAAATGATACACTGTGTAGTCTGTTTAATTAAATGATACAGTGTGTAGACTGTTTAATTAAATGATACAGTGTGTAGTCTGTTTAATTAAATGATATAGTGTGTAGTCTGTTTAATTAAATGATACAGTGTGTAGTCTGTTTAATTAAATGATACAGTGTGTAGTCTGTTTAATTAAATGATACAGTGTGTAGTCTGTTTAATTAAATGATACAGTGTGTAGTCTGTTTAATTAAATGATACAATGTGTAGTCTGTTTAATTAAATGATACAATGTGTAGTCTGTTTAAAAAAAATCATACAATATGTAGTCTGTTTAATTAAATGACACAATGTGTAGTCTGTTTAATTAAATGATACAATGTGTAGTCTGTTTAATTAAATGATACAATGTGTAGTCTGTTAAAAAAAATTCATACAATGTGTAGTCTGTTTAATTAAATGACACAATGTGTAGTCTGTTTAATTAAATGATACAATGTGTAGTCTGTTTAATTAAATGATACAATGTGTAGTCTGTTTAATTAAATGATACAGTGTGTAGTCTGTTTAATTAAATGATACAGTGTGTAGTCTGTTTAATTAAATGATACAGTGTGTAGTCTGTTTAATTAAATGATACAGTGTGTAGTCTGTTTAATTAAATGATACAATGTGTAGTCTGTTTAATTAAATGATATAATGTGTAGTCTGTTTAATTAAATGATACAGTGTGTAGTCTGTTTAATTAAATGATACAGTGTGTAGTCTGTTTAATTAAATGATACAATGTGTAGTCTGTTTAATTAAATGATACAATGTGTAGTCTGTTTAATTAAATGATACAGTGTGTAGTCTGTTTAATTAAATGATACAGTGTGTAGTCTGTTTAATTAAATGATACAGTGTGTAGTCTGTTTAATTAAATGATACAATGTGTAGTCTGTTTAATTAAATGATACAGTGTGTAGTCTGTTTAATTAAATGATACAGTGTGTAGTCTGTTTAATCAAATGATACAGTGTGTAGTCTGTTTAATTAAATGATATAATGTGTAGTCTGTTTAATTAAATGATACAGTGTGTAGTCTGTTTAATTAAATGATACAGTGTGTAGTCTGTTTAATCAAATGATACAGTGTGTAGTCTGTTTAATTAAATGATACAATGTGTAGTCTGTTTAATTAAATGATACAGTGTGCAGTCTGTTTAATTAAATGATACAATGTGTAGTCTGTTTAATTAAATGATACAGTGTGTAGTCTGTTTAATTAAATGATACAGTGTGTAGTCTGTTTAATTAAATGATACACTGTGTAGTCTGTTTAATTAAATGTTACAGTGTGTAGTCTGTTTAATTAAATGATACAATGTGTAGTCTGTTTAATTAAATGATACAGTGTATAGTCTGTTTAATTATATGATACAGTGTGTAGTCTGTTTAATCAAATGATACAGTGTGTAGTCTGTTTAATTAAATGATACAGTGTGTAGTCTGTTTAATTAAATGATACAGTGTGTAGTCTGTTTAATTAAATGATACAGTGTGTAGTCTGTTTAATTAAATGACATGAGATAGCCGACTACTTGAAAAGTGAATTTAAAGTGAAGTCTTCAGTTAATAAACAGTTATCAAGATATGGTTACATGATTAAACAAAGAAATTTGACATATTACTAGACTCTTAAAGTAATCTTACCTATGACCTTCACATCACAAGAACACATAGTACTGCCATAAGGATTGACAGCCTCACAGCGCCATTGTCCACCATCTTCTGGAGCCATCTCATGTATGATCAGACGGTAAACTCCCTTCATATGTTCTAAGTCATATCGTTCTGATGATTTGATGAGTTTACCATTGTGATACCATGTGACCTCTGGTTCTGGTCGACAGGTTACTGAAATGATTGATTGATTGATTAGTGTTTAACTCCAACATTAGACGTATTTCAGCCATATCGTGGCATGAACAAATTTTACAAATTAATTTCCACTTCTACTAGATTCTTAGAAATATAACATATTTGTTTATAAAACAATTGTGTTATATGTACAAATAAAAGACAAATTAATTAGATAAAAACCTTATTTAGAACATATGTTATCCATTTATATTTTAGTATAAAAATTAATCCAGTCCAAACTGTCTATCCAGCATTTTAAAATATATTTCATGATAAAAGGCTTAAAATCATTACATGGAATATAACAATTAGGATCATCTAATGCCCCCTTGACTTCCTAGTCAATGATGGAATATAACAATTAGGATCATCTAATGCCCCCTTGACTTCCTAGTCAATGATGGAATATAACAATTAGGATCATCTAATGCCCCCTTGACTTCCTAGTCGACGATTGTGTTGCCATGAATATAACAATTAGGATCATCTAATGCCCCCTTGACTTCCTAGTCGACGATTGTGTTGCCATGAATATAACAATTAGGATCATCTAATGCCCCCTTGACTTCCTAGTCGACGATTGTGTTCCCATGGATATAACTAGGGATAAATGTGAAAATAACATGTTTACCAATAGCAACAACATTTTTATAAATTTCAACTATCTTTAGAATGAAAGAGTTTTGGGTTTTACAACTATCCATTACCAACAAGCAAGAAAGATAATCCGAACAGATCATAAATCAAATTTCATCAGAAGAGGCAACGAACTTCAAAGCAAGAAGTATTGCAGTAGCTTCTGCACTGAAAGATCAAACTGGCAGATGGCTACTGTAATGATAGTGAATGTGTTACTCCAATATTTCTGTTTTTGTTGTTTGTTTCATTATGTGAAGGTTTTCCTCAATCTTTTCATCAGAGAGATACAAAGGAAACTTTTCATCTTAATATCAGTGGTGTATTCTATAAATGATAAATTAAAGAGAAAATTTCCACAATTTATTTCGCTTTATGATTTTGGGATAAGTAGTTTTTGTGGAACACTAGAAGTAAGATTCTCTTTGTAGAAGTGATGTACTAACAATGGTTAATTACCTTAGATGCTTGTCAAACTCACTCTTAGACCATGGACTTCCAGAGTTTAATGGTAGAGTGAAGATAACTAACCTGTCCAGAGTGTCAATGACTACTGTGAAATATACCATGTGTGACAGTGAATCTCAGAGTCAATCTTTGGTAGAGTGAACTTTACCTAAACTATCACAGTGAATTCTGGTGTTTCACTGATTTGATGTCTTGGTCAGTCATTGCTAAAACATAACATACCTGTCACAGTGAGTTCAAGAGTTTCACCAACTCGTTTCACTTGGTCAATCAGTGGCAGAGTGAAAGTTGGTGGTACATTGCTGTCCAGTAAACTGGTGTCATAGTCATGCTTGGGATACCTGAAAAAGGAAAATTAAATATTTGATTGACAGGCTTGAGTGTTGTAAAAGTATTCTGATGATGTCATATTTTCTATAATCCTGCACTGGTTCTATTTGAGCAGTCAAATTTCATTGACTGGATAAATATTTGCTATACTGTGAAATCACTTTTATTCGTGGGGTACCAATTTTCGTGGTATTCGTGGATAGGCTTATCCACAAAATTAAGAATCCAACGAACAATGAAACTTGGGAAGCAGTTTGACATCGATAGATAGCCATATGCTGTCCTTGAGTGAACTCTACTTTCTGGACCAGCTGCATAGGTTACAATTGTCAATTTTAATGATGAAATAAGGCAACAACCATTTTCTTATCTGGGGTGGGGGGCTGGGATTTAAAAAAAATATATATTTAAATGCCCTAGCTGACCGAAAACAAATTTAGATTTTGCGTTGTTGCTGAAATTTTTTTTATGCTGTCACCGGCTAGAATTTTTTTTATGGAAAAATGTATTTCTGTTCCACATGATAGGAAAACAATTGTTTGCATTTCCTTCTCACGAGAAAAAAATATTTTGACTGAGGAAGGTTCTGAAAAAAAATTTACGAGCACAAGCATACTTTTTAATGGGTAATAATCGACATGAACATGTTTGTGAATGATTTGATTTTGAATGCATGTGGAAAAACGACAGAAATGCTTATTTGTGAAAAGATTCTAACAACTTCCGGTTATAGAAATAAAATTTACTTCAAAACCCTACACTAACGGTGACACACTTCTAAGTGTTGTATAAACATTCTATATTAAAATATAACAACCTTCAATAATTGCAGCCTTCAATATGTTATTATTGAAGGTTGTTATATTTTAATATAGAATGTTTATACAACACTTAGAAGTGTGTCACCGTTAGTGTAGAGTTTTGATGTAAATTTTATTTCTATAACCTCCCAGAGAAGGTGCAGGGGGTAGAATAGGCACCAGGTTTCTCCGTCCTAGAGGCACTAGTCCTCTAAAAGGGGCCAAGCCTGCTGGGGTATAGAAATGGGACCGAGAGCTTCTTCGGTTTGAAGGGGCGTCTGTCGGTTGTGCAGGATGTATAAATTCACAACCAATCTGTCCTTTGGATGAGACGTAAATAAAACCGAGGTCCCGTGTTGAGAGATTGCCACCCTCTTCACACATTAAAGAACCCAGTGTAACAGCTCATAATGAGTGGTCCATAGGAGACCTGTTGCACTGGCTAAATTCTCCGTCCCCACCCATCACTTTCTCTTGTTTCGAGTTTCGTGGCATTTAATTTTTTTTTTTTTTTTTTTTTCTATCCGTCCCCCGTTTTCAACCTACATATTGATTTATTGTAAACATGTTCTCGTCCTGAATATAGCTGAAAAATTGCTCGCTGGACATTAAACATCAACCAATCAATCAATAAACATATTTTATCACCTTTCAACACCTTTCTTTAAACAATTCAATTATGCCTAAGTTAACTGTACATTTGCACCGGGGTCAGCATTAACATTGTGACACGACTACGAGTGGTTTCAATATAACATAAAGGGTTATAAAAGATAGCAAATTTTGAAATAATTTTACAAGTATAATCTGTAATTGGAATAAAAATAATGAGAACAAAACTTTATTGTTCTTTTTTTAGAAAAACAAAAATGTAAAATAAAATGGAGAGTAAATATTTGAATAACATAAAAACGAATTAAATATATATTGAAGGAAATTGCTAATGCATGTGCTAATAATTTCAGATGATTTTTTCTCATTTTCAAATTCGATAAAATAAACTCTGCTAAATTTTCAAATGCCGGAATTTTCTACAACTGTCAAAATGAACACTTTAATATCCACGTTCCACTTCCGATTACATAATTCTACGGCTCATCTGTCTAATGTATTGAAGCTTTCTCAAAGATTTGCTACCCAATGAAACTTATTATGTTGAAAATATAAAATAAACAAATTTTATTTTGGGTACAAACACCAAAATCCACGATCTTGTAATTTTTAACCAATCCATGAAAATTGATACCCATGAAGAAAAGTACTTTCATAGTATATGGTGACTGACAAAGATATAGTAATTCCTGATTCATATTGAGCAATGGTAAGAAACAGCAACAGTATAAACACAGAGGACACCATCAATAACGATTCAAATGTTTGTTTCTCCTCTTTTTAGACAATTTATTTTTAGTTTTTTGACAATGTAGGATTTTACCTGCTGTCAAAGGCTCGCTTTTCTCCTTGTTTCTAAAGCTGGAACAAATAAATTTATATTTTATGATCATGTACACATATTGTCTATATATATAGACATTTAGTGTTACCATATGACAGACAAATAAAAGTCATTGCATTGCATTGCTATGACATTTTGTTTCTATTCTCCAATTTCAAGAATAAAAAATTAAAATTAAAGACTGATTACATTTTTAACTGGTTTAAACTTACTGCATTTTGGCAATTCCCTCATTGGCAGCCTTCTTTCGTCTCCTGTGTTTCATTTCTAGAATTGGGAAAATACCAAAATATTTTAGTATCTGAAGCATACAACACCATCAGTGAAACTGTACAATATGTAAAACAACAGGAACAACTAGTATCACTCCACCATTCATATTTTCGTCAATAATTCCTTTCTTATTTCAACTGTCACGACCAGGAATTGCTAATTAAATTTCAAAGCATAACAATCCCAGGATTGGTTTGGTTACTTAGTCAGAATGGATAGGAATAACAATTTTCTTGCCTTTAAAATATATTTTATCAAGATAATATCAAAATAGAAGTTGTATTTGTGATTCTAAATTCTTCTGATTGTATCTTCAGAAGCTATAAATGACGTGTTACCTGTATTCTGAGTTCATAGTAATATGTAATCAAATGGGTGATGCCAAGGAAGAGAATTACAATGCATTTTCTTCAAAAAACCATATGAACAAGATTTTGTCGATGTTAAGTGAGAAATACTGATTATATAAACTGTACATGATTATCTTCTTATCTTAATTAACATTCCTTTTAATTTAATTGATATTATGATGAACAATTTTAAAAGGATGATGTGCTTCATCAATAAAAGTCATAATACCTTGTTTCACAGTATATGTTATTTCCAATAAATTGAAATTGTAACAAATCTTACTTCTCAGATTAAAATTGAAATAACTATTGTATACACAAAACTGTCAACGTCAATCTATAATTTTACTGTAACAACAATATGCTTCACTGCACTTAAATGTGTCATCTACTTAAAATTAAATTTGTGACATTATTATGATCTTTAAATATCAAAATGCAATTTACTTATTCAAAACAAAAAAAAACCAATTGACTGATAATTTACCATCTACACTTAGTTTGCCAGTTGTAGAAACATCCCCTAGATCATTCACTGCTTTACATCTGTATTTTCCTGCATCTTCAGTTTCAAGGTCATGTATCAAAAGTGATGCATAATTGTCTTTATATAACATATGATATTTCTTGTCTTCTGAAATCTCATCACCGTTGTGGTACCATAAGATCTTTGGTGAAGGTTTACCGCTGAGTTTACATGTCAGCTCGACACGAGATCCCTCATATCCTGAGACATCAGATAGAGGCTCCATAACAACTGGTGCATGTGGTGGCATTTCTGATCAATGAAAACAAATAAAGAATCTATTAAACAGAAGTCATACTATTACATTTTTTGTTTAGAGCGTCTTCCAAATATTAATCAAGAACCTCTTGAACCACTGAACTCAAATTCAACTGTTGAAAAATAAAACGAAGAGTTAGAAAGTTATATGTTAAAGATAGTAACATTTAAATGTTCAACATATTTAGGGCAGTCAGTATTTTCTGATAATCTATCACATTAATTATTTTAATTTTTTACATTGCAATACTGTATCTAGTTAAAAAACAAAAGAAATTAAGTCTTAGTGAGAGTCTGATTGGTGAATCTTATAAATAATTCTAATTTTACATAATTCCTGTATCATGGTGAGAACAAGTTACAATTTGATGAGATGATGATGACATCTGCTGTGTACTAGACAAAACATTTAATTGGATTTTTATAGTGCCACGTACCACAACAGTCTTCAGGTAGGCATGTCGCCCAACTCAGACACATCATCCTGATTCAGAGCCCACCAGTCTTTGCTCTTACTCCTAAATCCTCGTTCTTAGTAGGAAAGCAGCAAATATCAATTTCATAGTCTTTTGTTTGACCGATCTGGGCTTGAACCCAAGAACTACTCTCCTTTAGACGGGCATACTGATCATTATACAATTGAGATGGCTTGTAGAGTATATCTAAACTTAGAGTATACAAAATCAACTTTATCTAAACTTAGAGTATACAAAATAAACTTTATCTAAACTTAGAGTATATAAAATAAACTTTATCTAAACTTAGAGTATATAAAATAAACTTTATCTAAACTTAGAGTATACAAAATCAACCTTATCTAAACTTAGAGTATACAAAATAAACTTTATCTAAACTTAGAGTATACAAAATAAACTTTATCTAAACTTAGAGTATACAAAATCAACTTTATCTAAACTTAGAGTATACAAAATCAACTTTATCTAAACTTAGAGTATACAAAATCAACTTTATCTAAACTTAGAGTATACAAAATCAACTTTATCTAAACTTAGAGTATATAAAATCAACTTTATCTAAACTTGGAGTATGCAAAATCAACTTTATCTAAACTTATAGTATATAAAATCAACTTTACCCAAACTTTTAGTATATAAAATCAACTTTACCTAAACTTAGAGTATATATAATCAACTTTACCTAAACTTAGAGTATACAAAATCAACCTTACCTAAACTTAGAGTATATATAATCAACTTTACCTAAACTTAGAGTATATAAAATCAACTTTACCCAAAACTAAATTTCTTGCAAATACTCCATCATCACTCTCCTTCCTGAAGATGGCACTGTTCCTGGAGAGTTTACCGATGGGCAGAAGGTCAAGGTCATCTTCTTTATGCCTATGTTTGTCTTTATAATCTTTGTGGTGAAGTGTTGATAGTTTCTTGCCAGTGAGTTTCTTCTCAGCAGCTCCCTGTATAAAACAAACAAATTACATGAACACTTTAATGAAGCAGCTACAATTTATTATTTAAGAAATGATGTTATGAATCTGTAATGTTGATTGGTTATCATCACTTTATGATGTTATGAATCTGTAATGTTGATTGGTTATCATCACTTTATGATGTTATGAATCTGTAATGTTGATTGGTTATCATCACTTTATGATGTTATGAATCTGTAATGTTGATTGGTTATCATCACTTTATGATGTTATGAATCTGTAATGTTGATTGGTTATCATCACTTTATGATGTTATGAATCTGTAATGTTGATTGGTTATCATCACTTTATGATGTTATGAATCTGTAATGTTGATTGGTTATCATCACTTTATGATGTTATGAATCTGTAATGTTGATTGGTTATCATCACTTTATGATGTTATGAATCTGTAATGTTGATTGGTTATCATCACTTTCGGCAGTTTATCAGCTATACTGTGACTACAAGACTTAAATAGGCATCAAAGTCTACTGAGATATTACAATCTGGCAGGTGAAACTCCCGTTCATGGCTATATCTATTGAAACTCCAACACTTGAGGTGAGTATAGGGGAATGAATCAATGTCTGTGGTGTTAGGCTGGCAGGTGAAACTCTTGGTCATGGCTAGATCTCTTGAAACTCCAACACTTGAGGTGAGTATAGAGGAATGAATCAATGTCTGTGGTGTTAGGCTGGTGATCATAAGTCAACCACCTTAACTACTAGATCATCCATTTCATCCTTAGCTATTTGAAGGAGATTTTAATGCTATATGACAAATTTTGAGATATTTTGTGATATGACAAATTTTGAGATATTTTGTGAAATGAAAAATGCCAATACAAAAAACTGTTACACAAGACTTTGTTATATGTATTTCATTTTATTTTCAGGTGTGATATGGGATTTTTTTTTCTATCAACAAATTATTTTCATAAATATCTCTTGTGATAGGTGATTGTTTGTCTTGTGATAGTTGATTGTTTGTCTTGTGATAGGTGATTGTTTGTCTTGTGATAGGTGATTGTTTGTCTTGTGATAGTAGATTGTTTGTCTTGTGATAGTTGATTGTTTGTCTTGTGATAGGTGATTGTTTGTCTTGTGATAAATGATTGTTTTTCTTGTGATAGGTGATTGTTTGTCTTGTGATAGTTGATTGTTTGTCTTGTGATAGGTGATTGTTTGTCTTGTGATAGGTGATTGTTTGTCTTGTGATAGTTGATTGTTTGTCTTGTGATAGGTGATTGTTTGTCATTGTAATAGGTGATTGTTTGTCTTGTGATAGGTGATTGTTTGTCTTGTGATAGGTGATTGTTTGTCTTGTGATAGGTGATTGTTTGTCTTGTGATAGTTGATTGTTTGTCTTGTGATAGTTGATTGTTTGTCGTTGTGATAGGTGATTATTTGTCTTGTGATAGTTGATTGTTTGTCTTGTGATAGGTGATTGTTTGTCTTGTGATAGGTGATTGTTTGTCTTGTGATAGTTGATTGTTTGTCTTGTGATAGTAGATTGTTTGTCTTGTGATAGTTGATTGTTTGTCTTGTGATAGGTGATTGTTTGACTTGTGATAAATGATTGTTTTTCTTGTGATAGGTGATTGTTTGTCTTGTGATAGTTGATTGTTTGTCTTGTGATAGTTGATTGTTTGTCTTGTGATAGGTGATTGTTTGTCTTGTGATAGTTGATTGTTTTTCTTGTGATAGTTGATTGTTTGTCTTGTGATAGGTGATTGTTTTGTCTTGTGATAGGTGATTGTTTGTCTTGTGATAGGTGATTGTTTTGTCTTGTGATAGGTGATTGTTTGTCTTGTGATAGGTGATTGTTTGTCTTGTGATAGTTGATTGTCTGTCTTGTGATAGGTGATTGTTTGTCTTGTTGATATACACAAACTGGCCTGTTATTCAGTCTACCATCATTTCTTGAAGTTGTTTCTTTAGATAATTTGAAGTAAACATTCTGTCAGTTCATATACAGTGAAACCTGTCTAAATCAAACCCTGTATAAAACAATTATTAACCTGTATAAACACCTGTCATTTCTGAACACAAAAGCTAATGCCAAGCTCCATTTAGACTGGTTTTATTGTAGTAGTTTTCAGTTTAATCCAGAATAAGTCAAATACTTCATTAATTCAATGTAAAATATTGTTAGCAATCAATTTTTTTTTTTACATAATTCAAATGAATATTTCTGAAAACATGTTGTTTTTTAATATTTCAATACCATGCACTTTACAACATTGACTTGCCTTTTGCTTAAAAACAAATAATAATAAAAATGCCAGCATTGCAAAAATCAACTTATTTTATCATCATGCAGCTAATGTTTGTATCTAATGGAATTTCAGGAATACATTTTAAGATTACACTTTTTCTTTCTGTGATTGTCCTTTCAAATCAAATGGTTTCTGTACAATTTATTTTACCCTTTCATAATATCTTGTTGATAGCCTTACATCTAGAAAGAAAATTAACATAAAAATTACAAATATGACCAGATATAGTTATTGACCAGCAGTAAAGAGTACCACTACATGATGTTTCATAATCTCTTTAGGGTACCAGAGTATACTATCTTTAGGGTACCAGAGTATACTATCTTTAGGGTACCAGAGTATACTATCTTTAGAGTACCAGAGGATACTATCTTTAGGGTACCAGAGTATACTATCTTTAAGGTACCAGTTATGTAACCATACTGTAATTGTGCAATGAGGAACTGCCATAAACATGTGACCTTTTTTTCTAATATTCAATCTCATTCATATCCCTTCTGGTAAGGATTTAGGGAGCCATATTTAGGAGATAGGATGAAAGTCACTTAATGATAAAACAAGCTGTTTTAACTGTACTGTATGTTCAGACAATTTAAATTTGAATGTTTGTATGGATTTGCTTAAAAAGGAAAATGACCTGAAAGATTGAAAAAAAATGTGACCCTGTAGTTTTAAACGAGAAATTTGGATAATATTTTAAGAAAAAAATACAGATTTTCAATGTCAAAAAAAGATATAATCTGGTTTTTGTTTCATGTGAAAAATATCTTTTGGCACAAGTTAAAAAAAGCCATAGCCCACCCCTCCCCCCCAATTTTTAATGGCCGGTCCCTTTAATACTTAAAATGATATTCTTCAATGTATATTACTATGAAGATTATATGAATATGAGCTATAGTCCAGAAATATGGTAAATATTACACACAAATAAATACTCACATGCTTAAGAGTCTTGGCATCAACTGTAGGCTCTCTTGGCTAAAAAAGCAGCAGGTAGGCTATTATTATTATTGCTTTTAAACTACCAGGTCTAGTAACTTATTATTTGAAAGCTTACAAGATTACACCTATATTCATCTTGAAGAAAGATGTGTCCACTATGTCATGTTAAAAAATAGGTTTAAAGACCTTTATGATTAAAAATAAATATGCAGCATCACACATGTCTACGAACTAAATCTGCAAGCATATTGCAATGACTTTATTGGTATGTACTGATTTTTATTTTTCATAAATGAAGTAAATAAAAATGATTATTTCTTTATATATATTTAAAAACTTAGTTCAATGCAAATAAAAAAATGTACGAAATGTAAAAAAAAACATTAAAAAAAGTTAGAAAAGGCAAAAAAAATCAATCAAAAGAAGAATAACATAATATTTCTAAATAAAATTAGTAATAAAAACATATTACCAGGGAGTAAAATTCAGAAATCAATTAGAAATTAATCAAACAAACAAAAAGAAATAAAAGATAAGTTCAATAAAAATTGAGAAAAAAAATATATGAAAACTGAAGACGAATGGATATATTTGCCAAGGATTACAGAAAACAGAAGCAAAACTACATCAAAATAGTCTATGGTTCCTATCAAGAAATCTAATGAAAAAGCTCAATGAATTTTCTGTCTAATTAATTTTTGTTTCATTCCTTATCTGAAAATTCAATATTGTCATCTTGAACGAAATTCATGTATTCTAATTAAATTAAAATTTTGAATTTAAATTTGATAAATAAATCTGAATTTCTACTCCATTATTGAAATGTAATTGACGTATTTGAAGAATTTAATAGGAACCTCAATAGCAAAAGGGAAAGTAGCTAAAAAAACCAACAACAAAGAAGAGAAAAGCAACATTGACAGAAGTCTTACATTAAGCCATGGATGTTCCAAGGCTTCATCAATAGTCATTCTCTTGCTCTTATCCTTCACCATCAACTTTTTGATGAAGTCTTTAGCATCATCAGAAATTTCATTCCAGACTTCATCTTCAAAATCGAAACCTCCTTCTGTAATGTTGACAAATGTCTCTAAGTCATTCTCTCCAGCAAATGGTGAATATCCACTAAGACTGTAAAACAATGGTAAGCTTAAAGATAATATTAGAAAACAAATCTCTCAAAAAAAACTTGATGGGTGAAATATTTAAAAATAAAATGTTTGTTAATCAATTAGCATCCCACATCAAAAAGAAAAAAACTGGAAGGTTATGAGAAATGTCTTACACAAATAAAGTTTTATATACCAGTACTGATAAATTTGTCTCGATCTTGTTTAATTATGTAATACAGAGTTAGAAAAACACCAATACTGTGAAAACTGTCAAACCAAACCTCCTTCAGATCAACTTTGTTCAGAATAGACAGGTGTTCGGTTTATACAGGTTAAATTAACAAATATTTTCTACAGTGGAACTTTGTTTAAAGTTTTGTTTATACAGGATTTCAATCTATTCAAGTTTGGTTTAGACGGGGTTCACTGTATATGGTTTATACAGATTTATATCATTAGGATGTCATATTTTGGCTGGTTTATACAGATTTATATCATTAGGATGTCATATTTTGACTGGTTTATACAGATTTATATCATTAGGATGTCATATTTTGTCTGGTTTATACAGATTTATATCATTAGGATGTCATGTTTTGACTGGTTTATACAGATTTATATCATTAGGATGTCATGTTTTGACTGGTTTATACAGATTTATATCATTAGGATGCCATATTTTGGCTGGTTTATACAGATTTATATCATTAGGATGTCATATTTTGACTGGTTTATACAGATTTATATCATTAGGATGTCATATTTTGACTGGTTTATACAGATTTATATCATTAGGATGTCATGTTTTGACTGGTTTATACAGATTTATATCATTAGGATGTCATGTTTTGACTGGTTTATACAGATTTATATCATTCGGATGTCATGCTTTGAATGGTTTATACAGATTTATATCATTAGGATGTCATTTTTTGACTGGTTTATACAGATTTATATCATTAGGATGTCATATTTTGACTGGTTTATACAGATTTATATCATTAGGATGTCATATTTTGACTGGTTTATACAGATTTATATCATTAGGATGTCATATTTTGACTGGTTTATACAGATTTATATCATTAGGATGTCATGTTTTGACTGGTTTATACAGATTTATATCATTAGGATGTCATGGTTTGACTGGTTTATACAGATTTATATCATTAGGATGTCATGTTTTGACTGGTTTATACAGATTTATATCATTAGGATGTCATGTTTTGACTGGTTTATACAGATTTATATCATTAGGATGTCATGTTTTGACTGGTTTATACAGATTTATATCATTAGGATGTCATGTTTTGACTGGTTTATACAGATTTATATCATTAGGATGTCATGTTTTGACTGGTTTATACAGATTTATATCATTAGGATGTCATGTTTTGACTGGTTTATACAGATTTATATCATTAGGATGTCATATTTTGACTGGTTTATACAGATTTATATCATTAGGATGTCATGTTTTGACTAGTTTATACAGATTTATATCATTAGGATGTCATGTTTTGACTGATTTATACAGATTTATATCATTAGGATGTCATGTTTTGACTGGTGTATACAGATGTATATCATTAGAATGTCATGTTTTGACTGGTGTATACAGATGTATATCATTAGGATGTCATATTTTGTCTGGTTTATACAGATGTATATCATTAGGATGTCATGTTTTGTCTGGTTTATACAGATGTATATCATTAGGATGTCATATTTTGACTGGTTTATACAGATTTATATCATTAGGATGTCATATTTTGAATGGTTTATACAGATTTATATCATTAGGATGTCATATTTTGACTGGTTTATACAGATTTATATCATTAGGATGTCATATTTTGACTGGTTTATACAGATTTATATCATTAGGATGTCATATTTTGACTGGTTTATACAGATTTATATCATTAGGATGTCATATTGTGACTGGTTTATACAGATTTATATCATTAGGATGTCATATTTTGACTGGTTTATACAGATTTATATCATTAGGATGTCATATTGTGACTGGTTTATACAGATTTATATCATTAGGATGTCATATGTTGACTGGTTTATACAGATTTATATCATTAGGGTGTCATATGTTGACTGGTTTATACAGATTTATATCATTAGGATGTCATGTTTTGACTGGTTTATACAGATTTATATCATTAGGATGTCATGTTTTGACTGGTTTATACAGATTTATATCATTAGGATGTCATGTTTTGACTGGTTTATACAGATTTATATCATTAGGATGTCATATTTTGGCTGGTTTATACAGATTTATATCATTAGGATGTCATATTTTGACTGGTTTATACAGATTTATATCATTAGGATGTCATATTTTGACTGGTTTATACAGATTTATATCATTAGGATGTCATATTTTGACTGGTTTATACAGATTTATATCATTAGGATGTCATATTTTGACTGGTTTATACAGATTTATATCATTAGGATGCCATATTTTGAATGGTTTATACAGATTTATATCATTAGGATGTCATATTTTGGCTGGTTTATACAGATTTATATCATTAGGATGTCATATTTTGACTGGTTTATACAGATTTATATCATTAGGATGTCATATTTTGTCTGGTTTATACAGATTTATATCATTAGGATGTCATGTTTTGACTGGTTTATACAGATTTATATCATTAGGATGTCATATTTTGGCCGGTATCTCCACTGATGTTCTATTATATTTATCAGACAATGATTCACACACTGTCAGAGAAATAACTTTATTTTTCTTTTTTTCTACTTACACAACATATGACATGACACCTAGTGCCCACATGTCTGTAGAAAATGACACTGGGTCAAAACTGATAATTTCTGGAGCACAGAATTCAGCAGTTCCAAAGAGTACTTTAACTGTTTTTCCCTCTTCTAACTTCTGAGCCAATCCATAGTCAATGATCTTTAAGTCATTGCTGTCCTGGGTCACAAACATCACATTCTCTGGCTGAAAAAGATCAAACATTGTTTTTAGACCTCAATGATATCAGTTTATTTTAGTATTTATGTACTATGAAAATGGGAGGGGGTATTTTTACAATTTCAACTGTTGCATACCTGTCTTAATTTGTTGTATTAATCATTTTGCAGTAAAAAAATGTGCATGTGAAAAATGTTTGCCACTTTCCTTATATCAAGAAATAGGAAAATTTCCATCAATGATATAAACATTGTTCTAGTTTTATAAAGCACATCACAGTCACAAGTAAAATCATTCCACAAAAAAAACCTTTCAATGACAATGTTTTCATGCAATGATCATAACTAACTTTCTTCTATATTTGTGACAGAAAATCCTGATTAAATAAACTCTAAAGACTCAAAATGTAACAGTAACAGGACGCTGTTACCGAAAGTCTCCCAAACGTTGCCGTTTTATTTCCGTGTTTTGGCTGAAATTTTGAAAATTTTGAAGACACAGAATTGCTCTTCTAATGGTGACCTATCACTATGTCAAATTTTATGTCTATCATTATCCATTTAGAAGTTATCAACATTAATGTACGAAATTTCAACTTTCCCATAGGATTCTATAGTAAACCCCACCCCCTTTGAACCCCTCAAAATATGACTTTAACCCCCTTTACCACAAAGATGAAAACTTTAGGACCAACTAAAAACATATATCTATAACTCCACCAAGTTTCATGAAATTCTGTCCAGTAGTTCCTAAGATCTGCCGTGGACATGTTGATGTCGCAAAGAAAGAAAGGAGAATAATAATAATAATAATAAGAAACGGAGCAAAAACAATAAGTCTCCAAACAACATTTGGGAGACTTAATTACTCTAAAGACTATCTCAAAATATAATTACCTTCAGGTCAAGATGTAGGATGTTCTGTCTGTGCATATGTCGAACACCTTCACAGATCTGCTTCATGTAGGTAATACAGTCACCCTCAGTAAAATCAAAATCTTTCTGCACCAAACGATCAAATAATTCACCTCCACTTAACCTGCATTAACATAATAACAAAGAACAACAAATTAATTTACAGACAAAAAAGTCATACAATAAAACATGTCAAAACAAAGTTATAAATAATCAGACAAAGCTTTCTTTCTTACAGAAACAAACATCTTATTGCAAGATTTGTTTCTGAACAAATCTTAATCTTGAATGTAAAATTTACCAGCAAATCTAAGAACCTGTGGATGCTACACAAAAAAAGCAATCAAACTTAAAATATAGTGAGAAAGACAAGATACATGTGTATCTTAATGACAATTTTTATTATAAAAAACTAACTTTTACTAAAAAGGAACTAAGAAGATACAGTTGTATCATTAATGAGAAGATACAGTTGTATCATTAATGAGAAGATACAGTTGTATCATTAGTGGGAAGATACAGTTGTATCATTAATGAGAAGATACAGTTGTATCATTAATGAGAAGATACAGTTGTATCATTAATGAGAAGATACAGTTTTATCATTAATGAGAAGATACAGTTGTATCATTAATGAGAAGATACAGTTGTATCATTAATGAATTTCTCTTGTCTGGTGTGAGGCCTCATTGTCAACAATAGATAATATATTTCTGACTGATAGACTACAGTCTTGTCTGGTGTGAGGCCTCATTGTCAACAATAGATAATATATTTCTGACTGATTAAGACTACAGTCTTGTCTGGTGTGAGGCCTTGTTGTCAACAATAGATAATATATTTCTGACTGATTAAGACTACAGTCTTGTCTGGTGTGAGGCCTTGTTGGCAACAATATATAATATATTTCTGACTGATTAAGACTACAATCTTGTCTGGTGTGAGGCCTTGTTGTCAACAATAGATAATATATTTCTGACTGATTAAGACTACAGTCTTGTCTGGTGTGAGGCCTCATTGTCAACAATAGATAATATATTTCTGACTGATAGACTACAGTCTTGTCTGGTGTGAGGCCTCATTGTCAACAATAGATATTATATTTCTGACTGATAGACTACAGTCTTGTCTGGTGTGAGGCCTCGTTGTCAACAATAGATAATATATTTCTGACTGATAGACTACAGTCTTGTCTGGTGTGAGGCCTCGTTGTCAACAATAGATAATATATTTCTGACTGATTAAGACTACAGTCTTGTCTGGTGTGAGGCCTCGTTGTCAACAATAGATAATATATTTCTGACTGATAGACTACAGTCTTGTCTGGTGTGAGGCCTCGTTGTCAACAATAGATAATATATTTCTGACTGATTAAGACTACAGTCTTGTCTGGTGTGAGGCCTCGTTGTCAACAATAGATAATATATTTCTGACTGATAGACTACAGTCTTGTCTGGTGGGAGGCCTCATTGTCAACAATAGATAATATATTTCTGACTGATTAAGACTACAGTCTTGTCTGGTGTGAGGCCTCATTGTCAACAATAGATAATATATTTCTGACTGATTAAGACTACAGTCGTGTCTGGTGTGAGGCCTCATTGTCAACAATAGATAATATATTTCTGACTGATAGACTACAGTCATGTCTGGTGTGAGGCCTCGTTGTCAACAATAGATAATATATTTCTGACTGATTAAGACTACAGTCTTGTCTGGTGTGAGGCCTCGTTGTCAACAATAGATAATATATTTCTGACTGATTAAGACTACAGTCTTGTCTGGTGTGAGGCCTCGTTGTCAACATTAGATAATATATTTCTGACTGATTAAGACTACAGTCTTGTCTGGTGTGAGGCTTCGTTGTCAACAATAGATAATATATTTCTGACTGATTAAGACTACAGTCTTGTCTGGTGTGAGGCCTCGTTGTCAACAATAGATAATATATTTCTGACTGATTAAGACTACAGTCTTGTCTGGTGTGAGGCCTCATTGTCAACAATAGTTAATATATTTCTGACTGATTAAGACTACAGTCTTGTCTGGTGTGAGGCCTCGTTGTCAACAATAAATAATATATTTCTGACTGATTAAGACTACAGTCTTGTCTGGTGTGAGGCCTCATTGTCAACAATAGATAATATATTTCTGACTGATTACGACTACAGTCATGTCTGGTGTGAGGCCTCGTTGTCAACAATAGATAATATATTTCTGACTGATAGACTACAGTCTTGTCTGGTGTGAGGCCTCATTGTCAACAATAGATAATATATTTCTGACTGATTAAGACTACAGTCTTGTCTGGTGTGAGGCCTCGTTGTCAACAATAGATAATATATTTCTGACTGATAGTCTACAGTCTTGTCTGGTGTGAGGCCTCGTTGTCAACAATAGATAATATATTTCTGACTGATAGACTACAGTCTTGTCTGGTGTGAGGCCTCATTGTCAACAATAGATAATATATTTCTGACTGATAGACTACAGTCTTGTTTGGTGTGAGGCCTCGTTGTCAACAATAGATAATATATTTCTGACTGATTAAGACTACAGTCTTGTCTGGTGTGAGGCCTTGTTGTCAACAATAGATAATATATTTCTGACTGATTAAGACTACAGTCTTGTCTGGTGTGAGGCCTTGTTGTCAACAATAGATAATATATTTCTGACTGATAGACTACAGTCTTGTCTGGTGTGAGGCCTTGTTGTCAACAATAGATAATATATTTCTGACTGATTAAGACTACAGTCTTGTCTGGTGTGAGGCCTCGTTGTCAACAATAGATAATATATTTCTGACTGATAGACTACAGTCTTGTCTGGTGTGAGGCCTCGTTGTCAACAATAGATAATATATTTCTGACTGATTAAGACTACAGTCTTGTCTGGTGTGAGGCCACATTGTGAACAATAAATAATATATTTCTGACTGATAGACTACAGTCTTGTCTGGTGTGAGGCCGACAATAGATACTATATTTCTGACTGATATACTACAGTCTTGTCTGGTGTGAGGCCACGTTGTGAACAATAGATAATATATTTCTGACTGATTAAGACTACAGTCTTGTCTGGTGTGAGGCCTCATTGTCAACAATAGATAATATATTCCTGACTGATAGACTACAGTCTTGTCTGGTGTGAGGCCACGTTGTGAACAATAGATAATATATTTCTGACTGATAGACTACAGTCTTGTCTGGTGTGAGGCCTCGTTGTCAACAATAGATAATATATTTCTGACTGATTAAGACTACAGTCTTGTCTGGTGTGAGGCCTCATTGTCAACAATAGATAATATATTTCTGACTGATTAAGACTACAGTCTTGTCTGGTGTGAGGCCTCATTGTCAACAATAGATACTATATTTCTGACTGATAGACTACAGTCTTGTCTGGTGTGAGGCCTCATTGTCAACAATAGATACTATATTTCTGACTGATTAAGACTACAGTCTTGTCTGGTGTGAGGCCACGTTGTGAACAATAGATAATATATTTCTGACTGATAGACTACAGTCTTGTCTGGTGTGAGGCCTCATTGTCAACAATAGATACTATATTTCTGACTGATTAAGACTACAGTCTTGTCTGTTGTGAGGCCTCATTGTCAACAATAGATAATATATTTCTGACTGATTAAGACTACAGTCTTGTCTGGTGTGAGGCCTCGTTGTCAACAATAGATAATATATTTCTGACTGATAGACTAGTCTTGTCTGGTGTGAGGCCTTGTTGTCAACAATAGATAATATATTTCTGACTGATTAAGACTACAGTCTTGTCTGGTGTGAGGCCTTGTTGTCAACAATAGATAATATTTTCTGACTGATAGACTACAGTCTAGTCTGGTGTGAGGCCTTGTTGTCAACAATAGATAATATATTTCTGACTGATTAAGACTACAGTCTTGTCTGGTGTGAGGCCACGTTGTGAACAATAGATAATATATTTCTGACTGATTAAGACTACAGTCTTACAGCTCTAATATGGTGACCATTTCTCCAGCTTGATCAAATGCTTCATGCAGCTGAAGAAGTTTTGGATGGTGAAGATCATTCATGATATCTATCTCGTGTCTCACAGCCTCTTTTTCATGGGGTTTACATCGGATAAATTTAGCTGCCCAGTTCTGATTGGTTGATCTTTCAATTGCACGATGTACAACTCCAAAAGCTCCACTGAAGAAATACAAATATAGATAAATTATGAAGATTTCTGCTGGATATTTTAAATTTAAATAAAATTTTATATAAATAAATGTTTTCTAATAATTTCAAGGAAAAATGATTGAAGTTCAGGTAAAACACAATCTACTTCCTGTTGGAGATTGAATAACTTTTCTTACTGTAGGCATAATGTTTTGTAATTGATTGTAAGAATTAAAAAAAACCACACACACAAAAAACAGATACCTTTATTTCAATAGATTTGCCAAAAGTATTGAGAATCAAATAATTGGTAGGATAAATTTAAAAGTTTAGACAATTTTTTTTCAAATTTTGAAGAAAAAAAAAAGATGGAAAAAAAAGAATGATAATTTATATCACATGATTGATATTACAATAAGAAAAAAATATTTACCGTCCAAGTTCTTCACAAATGATGTATTTACCAAGGACATCACCTTTGATGCGATCAGGGTTGACGTTGTTTCCTCTAAAGCTAGCATTATCTGTAAACAAAAAATATGAAGATTTCATTAGGAAATAGAATAAAATGTATGTTGCTTTCTGTCAGCGAAATTATTACTTGAATCATATTATTTTATGAGTGGTATGTTACATCTATCCATATCAGCAGCATGGTTTATCAATTGTCAATGTCACTATGGCTGAAATATTGTCTAATTTGTTGCTAAAATAAAAAAATGTTGATACTAACTCATTTAAAAAATGAGGGAGGTTTGGGATCCCATTAACTGGTTTAGCCCACCACATTATAATGCCTGTCTCAAGCAAGGATCTGGGTGTACATTGGCATATGTAAAGGCCTTTTTGTGTTCAATGATTTGAAGTGAGAAGTATCTGTTTCTTTGTTGATATTGGTTGAATTATTGTACATCACTGTTGAAAGTTTCTTTTTCCTAATTGCTAGAATTCAGTAATAATGGTTTGTGCTCCTTGATGTGAAAACTTACACATGCTGTCATAATCAACATCTGGTACTTGTTCTCTGGTGAGAACAACATCTGTTTCTGGTCCAGGTTCACTGATTCCGATCATGTTCTCAGCAAGGACACGGAATTTATATTCTTTAAATTCTTCTAGGCAGTCTACAGCAGAGAACGGTGCTTTAGAAGTTGCAGCTCGTCGCCATGCTCCAGTTTGTAAGTCACATTTCTCTACAATATAACCAGTGATTGAGGTGCCTCCATTGTCTCCTGGTTCCTGCCAGGTCATTTTGATGGCAAATTTATTGGTACCAGTTATGACAGGCTTGCCTTCTGGTGGGCCTGGGCGATCTGAAATATAAAAATAATAAAATTCAACACTGGAATACCAAAGTCATATATCTTAATTTATATTTAATAAATAACAAAGTCATATATCTTAATTTATATTTAATAAATAACAAAGTCATATATCTTAATTCATATTTAATAAATAACAAAGTCATATATCTTAAATCATATTTAATAAATAACAAAGTCATATATCTTAAATAATATTTAAGAAATAACAAAGTCATATATCTTAAATTATATTTAATAAATAATAGTCATATATCTAAATTTATATTTAATAAATAACAAAGTCATATGTCTTAATTTATATTTAATAAATAATAGTCATATATCTAAATTTATATTTAATAAATAACAAAGTCATATGTCTTAATTTATATTTAATAAATAACAGTCATATATCTTAACTTATATTTAATAAATAACAAAGTCATATATCTTAATTTATATTTAATAAATAACAGTCATATATCTAAATTTATATTTAATAAATAACAGTCATATATCTTCATTCATATTTAATAAATAACAAAGTCATATATCTTAATTTATATTTAATAAATAACAAAGTCATATATCTTAATTTATATTTAAGAAATAGCAAAGTCATATATCTTAAATTATATTTAATAAATAACAAAGTCATATACATGTATCTTTTTTTAATATCTTCACTTGTTTCATTCAGTCAAATATTTTCATAACCATTTTTATTTACAGTATTTATTTTTTCATGATTTGCAGAAAAAAAGATTTTTTTTGTGATACTATGTTTTTGGTGATTTTACTCTTACCAACAATTAAATGTTTAAGAAACCAGGACATTTTACAATATCTAGCTTAAGTAAAGATACAAAACAGAGTAAAAAACTTACCAATGACTCTGATGGGTATACTAATTGAATCACTTCCAAGCTTGTTTTCAACCATGATCTTGTAAGTTCCACTATCAGGTCTTTCTGAATCATTAATTGTAAGAGTGGAGTGTTTAGGTGTCACTTTAATGTCAACACGACGTTTTCGTTCAATAATTTCCCCTTCAGCAGACCATGTGACTTTTGGTTCTGGTTTTCCACGATATTGAATTCTGACTTGAATTGTGTCCCCTTTACAGATGTACAAACCATCAAGATATCTTGGTGGGACTTCTATTATTTTTGGAGGAACTGAAAAAAATTTAATAAATTTTTGAACAAGTTGCCAGTATAAATATCAAAGTTTAAGTTTGGGGGGGGGGGGTTATGGTATTTAACGCCACTGTCAACAATATTTCAGTTATATCGTGGCAGTCAGTTTCATTGGTGGAGGAAACTAGAGTACCCTGAGCTAACCACCGACCTGTCATAAGTCACAGACAAACTTTATCTTATAATGTTATATCCAGTACACCTGGCCTGAGTGGGATTCGAACTCACAACTTTAGTGGTGATAGGCACTGATTGCATGGGTAGATGTTAATCCAACTACAATATGACCACAAGGAAGTTAAATAGAAATTGTACAAATATAAATGACACGAACAATACATTAATTCTGGACTCAAAATCTTCAAATTTAGCATTTTAAGTGAAATTATCTCTATTCAATAGCAAAGCAAATAATGATTAACAGAAAATAATGAATTTGAAGAAATCGACTCGTACAAACATTTTTAAACCTAAGCATATATTGTAAATACTGCTTGATCTGCATATTTCACAGGACATGATACTATGGAAAAACTGCCATAAAAAAATTATGTTTCTTAATTCTTAAGTTTTAAATAAATGTTCTTTGATGTTCACTTACATCCTAATTTCAATAAATCAATAAATACCTAAAACTTCCATCCTAGCCTTGGTAGATGTAGACCCCATACGGTTTTTAGCGGTACATTCTATGGTAGAGTCTCCACCCTCCTCCACATCTTTGATAATCATTGTATGTACACCATTCTCATTCTTGATTGTGAAGTGTCTCCCATTGAATACTTCTCTATAATTTCTGTACCTATTTATAGAAAAAATAATCAAATATACAATATATGTATATGTATTGTCAGAAAAACATATAATTCATTTGTACAAGCATTAGAAACAGGTAGAATAAAACTGAGACATCTTTGTTTGGCTTTTCTGTCTTGTTTCACAGCAATTAAAAACAAATTTTAATTCTACAGACAATATACAGTGAAGAGTCTTGTATTATCTGCAGAAATTTACCCCTAACATGATTTTGGGGTATGTGGGTGCGGATTATATACTATGCTAGGTTCTGAGAAACTTTTTTCCAAAATGTCGGATGTGATGGGACAGATATTTCAGAAGATATTGACTTGGAAGTTCGAGTGCATATTCAATCTGTTGTATCGATTTTGGAACAATTTCATTGTTATATCTATGTATGAACATTTCATTGTTATATCTATGTATGAACATTTCATTGTTATATCTATGTATGAACATTTCATTGTTATATCTATGTATGAACATTTCATTGTTATATCTATGTATGAACATTTCATTGTTATATCTCTGTATGAACATTTCATTGTTATATCTATGTATGAACATTTCATTGTTATATCTATGTATGAACATTTCATTGTTATATCTATGTATGAACATTTCATTGTCATATCTATGTATGAACATTTCATTGTTATATCTAGGTATGAACATTTCATTGTTATATCTATGTATGAACATTTCATTGTTATATCTAGGTATGAACATTTCATTGTTATATCTATGTATGAACATTTCATTGTTATATCTATGTATGAACATTTCATTGTTATATCTATGTATGAACATTTCATTGTTATATCTATGTATGAACATTTCATTGTTATATCTATGTATGAACATTTCATTGTTATATCTATGTATGAACATTTCATTGTTATATCTATGTATGAACATTTCATTGTTATATCTATGTATGAACATTTCATTGTTATATCTAGGTATGAACATTTCATTGTTATATCTAGGTATGAACATTTCATTGTTATATCTAGGTATGAACATTTCATTGTTATATCTAGGTATGAACATTTCATTGTTATATCTAGGAATGAATATTTCATTGTTATATCTAGGTATGAACATTTCATTGTTATATCATCTCTGTATGAACATTTCATTGTTATATCTATGTATGAACATTTCATTGTTATATCTATGTATGAACATTTCATTGTTATGTCTAGGTATGAACATTTCATTGTTATATCTATGTATGAACATTTCATTGTTATATCTATGTATGAACATTTCATTGTTATATCTATGTATGAACATTTCATTGTTATATCTATGTATGAACATTTCATTGTTATATCTATGTATGAACATTTCATTGTTATATCTATGTATGAACATTTCATTGTTATATCTCTGTATGAACATTTCATTGTTATATCTATGTATGAACATTTCATTGTTATATCTCTGTATGAACATTTCATTGTTATATCTATGTATGAACATTTCATTGTTATATCTATGTATGAACATTTCATTGTTATATCTATGTATGAACATTTCATTGTTATATCTCTGTATGAACATTTCATTGTTATATCTATGTATGAACATTTCATTGTTATATCTATGTATGAACATTTCATTGTTATATCTATGTATGAACATTTCATTGTTATATCTATGTATGAACATTTCATTGTTATATCTCTGTATGAACATTTCATTGTTATATCTATGTATGAACATTTCATTGTTATATCTATGTATGAACATTTCATTGTTATATCTATGTATGAACATTTCATTGTTATATCTATGTATGAACATTTCATTGTTATATCTATGTATGAACATTTCATTGTTATATCTCTGTATGAACATTTCATTGTTATATCTATGTATGAACATTTCATTGTTATATCTATGTATGAACATTTCATTGTTATATCTATGTATGAACATTTCATTGTTATATCTATGTATGAACATTTCATTGTTATATCTATGTATGAACATTTCATTGTTATATCTATGTATGAACATTTCATTGTTATATCTCTGTATGAACATTTCATTGTTATATCTATGTATGAACATTTCATTGTTATATCTATGTATGAACATTTCATTGTTATATCTATGTATGAACATTTCATTGTTATATCTATGTATGAACATTTCATTGTTATATCTCTGTATGAACATTTCATTGTTATATCTATGTATGAACATTTCATTGTTATATCTATGTATGAACATTTCATTGTTATATCTATGTATGAACATTTCATTGTTATATCTATGTATGAACATTTCATTGTTATATCTATGTATGAACATTTCATTGTTATATCTAGGTATGAACATTTCATTGTTATATCTATGTATGAACATTTCATTGTTATATCTATGTATGAACATTTCATTGTTATATCTATGTATGAACATTTCATTGTTATATCTATGTATGAACATTTCATTGTTATATCTATGTATGAACATTTCATTGTTATATCTATGTATGAACATTTCATTGTTATATCTATGTATGAACATTTTTGTTTTGTTGTTTTATATTTATATTAATAAAAGAAATATATCAAGTGTTACATTTTATTTCCGTTTTGCCCAGGTGATTCAGTGATAGTTGCTACTGTACCTCTAGCATTTGATACGAGTACGATCTACTGACAATATTTATGTTTCCTTAGACCCACGATCTACTGACAATATTTATGTTTCCTTAGCCCCCACAATCTACTGACAATATTTATGTTTCCTTAGCCCCCACGATCTACTGACAATATTTATGTTTCCTTAGACCCACGATCTACTGACAATATTTATGTTTCCTCAGACCCACGATCTACTGACAATATTTATGTTTCCTTAGCCCCCATGATCTACTGACAATATTTATGTTTCCTTAGCCCCCACGATCTACTGACAATATTTATGTTTCCATATCCCCCACAATCTACTGACAATATTTATGTTTCCTTAACCCCCACGATCTACTGACAATATTTATGTTTCCATATCCCCCACGATCTACTGACAATATTTATGTTTCCTTAGCCCCCACGATCTACTGACAATATTTATGTTTCCATATCCCCCACGATCTACTGACAATATTTATGTTTCCTTAGCCCCCACAAATGTACAAATGTAAGATCTTAAGAGGGAAGTTTGGCATTTTATTTACCTACAAACGTAAGATCTTCAGAGGGAGAGGTTGGCATTCTATTTACCATACAAATGTAAGATCTTAAGAAGGAAGTTTGGCATTTTATTTACCTACAAACGTAAGGTGTTAAGAGGGAAGTTTGGCATTTTATTTACAGTACAAACGCAAGATCTTAAGAGGGGGTATGGCATTTTATTTACCTACAAACGCAAGATCTTAAGAGGGGGTATGGCATTTTATTTACCATACAAATGTAAGACCTTAAGAGGGTGGTATGACATTTTATTTACCTACAAACACAAGATCTTAAGAGGGGTATGGCATTTTATTTACCTACAAATGTAAGATCTTAAGAGGGAGAGGCTGGCATTCTATTTACCGTACAACTGCAAGATCTTAAGAGGGGGGTATGGCATTTTATTTACCTACAAATGTAAGACCGTAAGAAGGAGAGGCTGGCATTTTATTTACCGTACAAATGTAAGATCTTAAGAGGGTGTATGGCATTTTATTTACCTACAAATGCAAGATCTTAAGAGGGGGGTATGGCATTTTATTTACCTACAAACGTAAGATCTTAAGAGGGAGAGGCTGGCATTCTATTTACCTACAAATGTAAGGTCCTAAGAGGGGGCATGGCATTTTATTTACCGTACAAATGTAAGATCTTAAGAGGGGGTATGGCATTATATTTACCTACAAATGCAAGATCTTAAGAGGGGGGTATGGCATTTTATTTACCTACAGACGCAAGATCTTAAGAGGGGGGTATGGCATTTTATTTACCATACAAATGTAAGACCTTAAGAGGGTGGTATGACATTTTATTTACCTACAAACACAAGATCTTAAGAGGGGTATGGCATTTTATTTACCTACAAACGCAAGATCTTAAGAGGGGGTATGACATTTTATTTACCTACAAACGCAAGATCTTAAGAGGGGGTATGGTATTTCATTTACCTACAAACGCAAGATCTTAAGAGGGGGTATGGCATTTTATTTACCTACAAATGCAAGATCTTAAGAGGGAGAGGCTGGCATTCTATTTACCGTACAAATATAAGATCTTAAGAGGGGGGTATGGCATTTATATTTTCCTACAAACGCAAGATCTTAAGATGGGGGTATGACATTTTATTTACCTACAAACGTAAGATCTTAGGAGGGAGAGGCTGGCATTTTATTTACCTACAAATGCAAGATCTTAAGAGGGAGAGGCTGGCATTCTATTTACCGTACAAATATAAGATCTTAAGAGGGGGGTATGGCATTTTATTTTCCTACAAACGCAAGATCTTAAGATGGGGTATGACATTTTATTTACCTACAAACGTAAGATCTTAGAGGGAGAGGCTGGCATTATATTTACCATACAAATGTAAGATCTTAAGAGGGGGAAGGGGGGGATCTTAAGAGGGGGAAGGGAGGTTGTCATTTTTTCTATTTGCAATGAAAAATTAAAAAGGACATTATATGAGGTTATATAATTATACAAGGTAAATTATTTTCTGTTTGAATTCTAACAAAAAATGTGACTATTTTTGGAACAGAAGCAACACTATTGCTTATGCCACATGAACACCAACTTACCAGGTATCATTAGGAGCTGGACGACCTGTTACTTCACATGTAAACCCGGCTTCATGCCCCTCTACTGCAGATAGATCTTATGCCACATGAACAACAACTTACCAGGTAACATTAGGAGCTGGAAGACCTGTTACTTCACATGTAAACCTGGCTTCATGCCCCTCTACTGCAAATAGATCTTATGCCACATGAACAACAACTTACCAGGTAACATTAGGAGCTGGAAGACCTGTTACTTCACATGTAAACCTGGCTTCATGCCCCTCTACTGCAGATAGATCTTATGCCACATGAACACCAACTTACCAGGTAACATTAGGAGCTGGAAGACCTGTTACCTCACATGTAAACCTGGCTTCATGCCCCTCTACTGCAGATAGATCTTATGCCACATGAACAACAACTTACCAGGTAGCATTAGGAGCTGGAAGACCTGTTACTTCACATGTAAACCTGGCTTCATGCCCCTCTACTGCAGATAGATCTTATGCCACATGAACAACAACTTACCAGGTAACATTAGGAGCTGGAAGACCTGTTACTTCACATGTAAACCTGGCTTCATGCCCCTCTACTGCAGATAGATCTTATGCCACATGAACACCAACTTACCAGGTAACATTAGGAGCTGGAAGACCTGTTACTTCACATGTAAACCTGGCTTCATGCCCCTCTACTGCAGATAGATCTTATGCCACATGAACACCAACTTACCAGGTATCATTAGGAGCTGGAAGACCTGTTACTTCACATGTAAACTTGGCTTCATGCCCCTCTATGGCAGATAGATCTTATGCCACATGAACAACAACTTACCAGGTAACATTAGGAGCTGGAAGACCTGTTACTTCACATGTAAACATGGCTTCATGCCCCTCTACTGCAGATAGATCTTATGCCACATGAACAACAACTTACCAGGTATCATTAGGAGCTGGACGACCTGTTACTTCACATGTAAACCTGGCTTCATGCCCCTCTACTGCAGATAGATCTTATGCCACATGAACACCAACTTACCAGGTAACATTAGGAGCTGGACGACCTGTTACTTCACATGTAAACCTGGCTTCATGCCCCTCTACTGCAGATAGATCTTATGCCACATGAACAACAACTTACCAGGTAACATTAGGAGCTGGGAGACCTGTTACTTCACATGTAAACCTGGCTTCATGCCCCTCTACTGCAGATAGATCTTATGCCACATGAACACCAACTTACCAGGTAACATTAGGATCTGGACGACCTGTTACTTCACATGTAAACTTGGCTTCATGCCCCCTCTACTGCAGATAGATCTTATGCCACATGAACAACAACTTACCAGGTAACATTAGGAGATGGAAGACCTGTTACTTCACATGTAAACCTGGTTTCATGCCCCTCTACTGCAGATAGATCTTATGCCACATGAACAACAACTTACCAGGTAACATTAGGAGCTGGACGACCTGTTACTTCACATGTAAACCTGGCTTCATGCCCCTCTACTGCAGATAGATCTTATGCCACATGAACACCAACTTACCAGGTATCATTAGGAGCTGGAAGACCTGTTACTTCACATGTAAACCTGGCTTCATGCCCCTCTACTGCAGATAGATCTTATGCCACATGAACAACAACTTACCAGGTATCATTAGGAGCTGGAAGACCTGTTACTTCACATGTAAACCTGGTTTCATGCCCCTCTACTGCAGATAGATCTTATGCCACATGAACACCAACTTACCAGGTAACATTAGGAGCTGGACGACCTGTTACTTCACATGTAAACTTGGTTTCATGCCCCTCTACTGCAGATAGATCTTATGCCACATGAACACCAACTTACCAGATATCATTAGGAGCTGGAAGACCTGTTACTTCACATGTAAGCATGGCTTCATGCCCCTCTACTGCAGATAGATCTTATGCCACATGAACACCAACTTACCAGGTAACATTAGGAGCTGGACGACCTGTTACTTCACATGTAAACTTGGCTTCATGCCCCTCTACTGCAGATAGATCTTATGCCACATGAACACCAACTTACCAGGTATCATTAGGAGCTGGAAGACCTGTTACTTCACATGTAAACCTGGCTTCATGCCCCTCTACTGCAGATAGATCTTATGCCACATGAACACCAACTTACCAGGTAACATTAGGAGCTGGACGACCTGTTACTTCACATGTAAACTTGGCTTCATGCCCCTCTACTGCAGATAGATCTTATGCCACATGAACACCAACTTACCAGGTATCATTAGGAGCTGGAAGACCTGTTACTTCACATGTAAGCATGGCTTCATGCCCCTCTACTGCAGATAGATCTTATGCCACATGAAAACCAACTTACCAGGTAACATTTGGAGCTGGACGACCTGTTACTTCACATGTAAACCTGGCTTCATGCCCCTCTACTGCAGATAGATCTTATGCCACATGAACACCAACTTACCAGGTAACATTAGGAGCTGGACGACCTGTTACTTCACATGTAAACCCGGCTTCATGCCCCTCTACTGCAGATAGATCTTATGCCACATGAACAACAACTTACCAGGTAACATTAGGAGCTGGACGACCTGTTACTTCACATGTAAACTTGGCTTCATGCCCCTCTACTGCAGATAGATCTTATGCCACATGAACACCAACGTACCAGGTATCATTAGGAGCTGGAAGACCTGTTACTTCACATGTAAGCATGGCTTCATGCCCCTCTTCTGCAGATAGATCTTATGCTACATGAAAACCAACTTACCAGGTAACATTAGGAGCTGGACGACCTGTTACTTCACATGTAAACTTGGCTTCATGCCCCTCCACTGCAGATAGATCTTATGCCACATGAACACCAACTTACCAGGTATCATTAGGAGCTGGAAGACCTGTTACTTCACATGTAAGCATGGCTTCATGCCCCTCTACTGCAGATAGATCTTATGCCACATGAACACCAACTTACCAGGTAACATTAGGAGCTGCACGACCTGTTACTTCACATGTAAACCTGGCTTCATGCCCCTCTACTGCAGATAGATCTTATGCCACATGAACACCAACTTACCAGGTATCATTAGGAGCTGGAAGACCTGTTACTTCACATGTAAGCATGGCTTCATGGCCCTCTACTGCAGATAGATCTTATGCCACATGAACACCAACTTACCAGGTATCATTAGGAGCTGGAAGACCTGTTACTTCACATGTAAACCTGGCTTCATGCTCCTCTACTGCAGATAGATCTTATGCCACATGAACAACAACTTACCAGGTAACATTAGGAGCTGCACGACCTGTTACTTCACATGTAAACCTGGCTTCATGCCCCTCTACTGCAGATAGATCTTATGCCACATGAACAACAACTTACCAGGTAACATTAGGAGCTGGACGACCTGTTATTTCACATGTAAACTTGGCTTCATGCCCCTCTACTGCAGATGGATCTTATGCCACATGAACAACAACTTACCAGGTAACATTAGGAGCTGGAAGACCTGTTACTTCACATGTAAACCTGGCTTCATGCCCCTCTACTGCAGATAGATCTTATGCCACATGAACAACAATTTACCAGGTAACATTAGGAGTTGGACGACCTGTTACTTCACATGTAAACCTGGTTTCATGCCCCTCTACTGCAGATAGATCTTATGCCACATGAACACCAACTTACCAGGTATCATTAGGAGCTGGAAGACCTGTTACTTCACATGTAAACTTGGCTTCATGCCCCTCTACTGCAGATAGATCTTATGCCACATGAACAACAACTTACCAGGTAACATTAGGAGCTGGACGACCTGTTACTTCAAATGTAAACTTGGCTTCATGCTCCTCTACTGCAGATAGATATTATGCCACATGAACAACAACTTACCAGGTAACATTAGGAGCTGGACGACCTGTTACTTCACATGTAAACTTGGCTTCATGCCCCTCTACTGCAGATAGATCTTATGCCACATGAACACCAACGTACCAGGTATCATTAGGAGCTGGAAGACCTGTTACTTCACATGTAAGCATGGCTTCATGCCCCTCTTCTGCAGATAGATCTTATGCTACATGAAAACCAACTTACCAGGTAACATTAGGAGCTGGACGACCTGTTACTTCACATGTAAACTTGGCTTCATGCCCCTCCACTGCAGATAGATCTTATGCCACATGAACACCAACTTACCAGGTATCATTAGGAGCTGGAAGACCTGTTACTTCACATGTAAGCATGGCTTCATGCCCCTCTACTGCAGATAGATCTTATGCCACATGAACACCAACTTACCAGGTATCAATAGGAGCTGGAAGACCTGTTACTTCACATGTAAACCTGGCTTCATGCCCCTCTACTGCAGATAGATCTTATGCCACATGAACAACAACTTACCAGGTAACATTAGGAGCTGCACGACCTGTTACTTCACATGTAAACCTGGCTTCATGCCCCTCTACTGCAGATAGATCTTATGCCACATGAACACCAACTTACCAGGTATCATTAGGAGCTGGAAGACCTGTTACTTCACATGTAAGCATGGCTTCATGGCCCTCTACTGCAGATAGATCTTATGCCACATGAACACCAACTTACCAGGTATCATTAGGAGCTGGAAGACCTGTTACTTCACATGTAAACCTGGCTTCATGCTCCTCTACTGCAGATAGATCTTATGCCACATGAACAACAACTTACCAGGTAACATTAGGAGCTGCACGACCTGTTACTTCACATGTAAACCTGGCTTCATGCCCCTCTACTGCAGATAGATCTTATGCCACATGAACAACAACTTACCAGGTAACATTAGGAGCTGGACGACCTGTTATTTCACATGTAAACTTGGCTTCATGCCCCTCTACTGCAGATGGATCTTATGCCACATGAACAACAACTTACCAGGTAACATTAGGAGCTGGAAGACCTGTTACTTCACATGTAAACCTGGCTTCATGCCCCTCTACTGCAGATAGATCTTATGCCACATGAACAACAATTTACCAGGTAACATTAGGAGTTGGACGACCTGTTACTTCACATGTAAACCTGGTTTCATGCCCCTCTACTGCAGATAGATCTTATGCCACATGAACACCAACTTACCAGGTATCATTAGGAGCTGGAAGACCTGTTACTTCACATGTAAACTTGGCTTCATGCCCCTCTACTGCAGATAGATCTTATGCCACATGAACAACAACTTACCAGGTAACATTAGGAGCTGGACGACCTGTTACTTCAAATGTAAACTTGGCTTCATGCTCCTCTACTGCAGATAGATATTATGCCACATGAACAACAACTTACCAGGTAACATTAGGAGCTGGACGACCTGTTACTTCACATGTAAACTTGGCTTCATGCCCCTCTACTGCAGATAGATCTGATGCCACATGAACAACAACTTACCGGGTAACATGAGGAGCTGGAAGACCTGTTACTTCACATGTAAACCTGGCTTCATGCCCCTCTACTGCAGATAGATCTTATGCCACATGAACAACAACTTACCAGGTAACATTAGGAGCTGGAAGACCTGTTACTTCACATGTAAACCTGGCTTCATGCCCCTCTACTGCAGATAGATCTTCGATGGTCTTGGAAAACTTTGGAGCTTCCATTACTGAAGAATATAATACATTTATATAGAAGAATGTGTCCATAGGGAACAGATGCCTCTGCAAAACAAACAAGAGGTACAGTCTGAAATCAGACTTGGCCTTCCATGTATGGTCCCCGACCTTGAGTATAAATTTCAAATGATTTGCTGAAGTGGAACTTAAGTTACAGAGTACAAACCAATAATGACGTATGGACAAGGGTAAAACTTATTGACTCCGATGCCTAGTGGTGGAGCATAAAACTCTTTTACCAACTAGTACTTTTGATGCAACGTTTGCCACCAAGAGGATCAATGGTTGAATATTTATATGATTATAGCTTATGGTCATAAAGCTTGCAAAAGCCGAGTTTTATACTCTAAAATCATCCAATTAGAATACTGTATACATTGGATGCATAGTCATGATTGGCCGTTTTTCAATATGAGTAGAAATATTGCACTGGAAAGTTTTATGTAAGCTTTAGAGACTGTAACAACATACACATATAAACAATATAAAATAATTTTTAAAGTAACTCCAATCGCTCCATGTGTCTAACATCAGAGGTTTATTTTAGAAAATCAAGAGTAAATGGTGGTTAGTCCCACATATCTCTAAAGATACTGATATATACATGTATGTAGAATGCAAAATAACCGATCCATGATTTTTAAATGGTTGTACAATCTCTTCTTTAATGACACATATTTATACAGGTTGTATTGTAGATACATTGGTATGAGGGGAAAAAATGAGGTGCAAAATATATTTTATTGAGAAAGTTAAAATAATGTTATTTGTAAATCAAATTATATTTTTTAGGTTACTTTTTGTAATTCAATCACTTGGAAGGCTAGGCCAAAGAGATATATGTTAACAGGGAAAATAAGACAATACAATTTTTTTAATAAACAGGAGAAAAAGATACTGATAGCCTTTTTTACATGTTTTATGTGTACCTTTTTGTTCTCTACAGTAAAACTGTTCTGTTTTTTACATGTTTTATGTGTATCTTTTTGTTCTCTACAGTAAAACTGTTCTGTTTTTTACATGTTTCATGTGTACCTTTTTGTTCTCTACAGTAAAACTGTTCTGTTGTTTACATGTTTGATGAGTATCTTTTTGTTCTCTACAGTAAAACTGTTCTGTTTTTTACATGTTTGATGAGTACCTTTTTGTTCTCTACAGTAAAACTGTTCTGTTGTTTACATGTTTGATGAGTATCTTTTTGTTCTCTACAGTAAAACTGTTCTGTTGTTTACATGTTTTATGTGTATCTTTTTGTTCTCTACAGTAAAACTGTTCTGTTGTTTACATGTTTTATGTGTATCTTTTTGTTCTCTACAGTAAAACTGTTCTGTTGTTTACATGTTTTATGTGTATCTTTTTGTTCTCTACAGTAAAACTGTTCTGTTTTTTACATGTTTGATGTGTATCTTTTTGTTCTCTACAGTAAAACTGTTCTGTTTTTTACATGTTTGATGAGTACCTTTTTGTTCTCTACAGTAAAACTGTTCTGTTGTTTACATGTTTCATGTGTACCTTTTTGTTCTCTACAGTAAAACTGTTCTGTTGTTTACATGTTTTATGTGTACCTTTTTGTTCTCTACAGTAAAACTGTTCTGTTGTTTACATGTTTTATGTGTACCTTTTTGTTCTCTACAGTAAAACTGTTCTGTTTTTTACATGTTTCATGTGTATCTTTTTGTTCTCTACAGTAAAACTGTTCTGTTTTTTACATGTTTTATGTGTATCTTTTTGTTCTCTACAGTAAAACTGTTCTGTTTTTTACATGTTTTATGTGTATCTTTTTGTTCTCTACAGTAAAACTGTTCTGTTTTTTACATGTTTTATGTGTATCTTTTTGTTCTCTACAGTAAAACTGTTCTGTTTTTTACATGTTTTATGTGTATCTTTTTGTTCTCTACAGTAAAACTGTTCTGTTTTTTACATGTTTTATGTGTATCTTTTTGTTCTCTACAGTAAAACTGTTCTGTTTTTTACATGTTTCATGTGTATCTTTTTGTTCTCTACAGTAAAACTGTTCTGTTTTTTACATGTTTCATGTGTATCTTTTTGTTCTCTACAGTAAAACTGTTCTGTTTTTTACATGTTTTATGTGTATCTTTTTGTTCTCTACAGTAAAACTGTTCTGTTTTTTACATGTTTTATGTGTATCTTTTTGTTCTCTACAGTAAAACTGTTCTGTTTTTTACATGTTTTATGTGTATCTTTTTGTTCTCTACAGTAAAACTGTTCTGTTTTTTACATGTTTTATGTGTATCTTTTTGTTCTCTACAGTAAAACTGTTCTGTTTTTTACATGTTTTATGTGTATCTTTTTGTTCTCTACAGTAAAACTGTTCTGTTTTTTACATGTTTCATGTGTATCTTTTTGTTCTCTACAGTAAAACTGTTCTGTTTTTTACATGTTTTATGTGTATCTTTTTGTTCTCTACAGTAAAACTGTTCTGTTTTTTACATGTTTTATGTGTATCTTTTTGTTCTCTACAGTAAAACTGTTCTGTTTTTTACATGTTTCATGTGTATCTTTTTGTTCTCTACAGTAAAACTGTTCTGTTTTTTACATGTTTCATGTGTATCTTTTTGTTCTCTACAGTAAAACTGTTCTGTTTTTTACATGTTTTATGTGTATCTTTTTGTTCTCTACAGTAAAACTGTTCTGTTTTTTACATGTTTTATGTGTATCTTTTTGTTCTCTACAGTAAAACTGTTCTGTTTTTTACATGTTTTATGTGTATCTTTTTGTTCTCTACAGTAAAACTGTTCTGTTTTTTACATGTTTTATGTGTATCTTTTTGTTCTCTACAGTAAAACTGTTCTGTTTTTTACATGTTTCATGTGTATCTTTTTGTTCTCTACAGTAAAACTGTTCTGTTTTTTACATGTTTCATGTGTATCTTTTTGTTCTCTACAGTAAAACTGTTCTGTTTTTTACATGTTTTATGTGTATCTTTTTGTTCTCTACAGTAAAACTGTTCTGTTTTTTACATGTTTCATGTGTATCTTTTTGTTCTCTACAGTAAAACTGTTCTGTTTTTTACATGTTTTATGTGTATCTTTTTGTTCTCTACAGTAAAACTGTTCTGTTTTTTACATGTTTCATGTGTATCTTTTTGTTCTCTACAGTAAAACTGTTCTGTTTTTTACATGTTTTATGTGTATCTTTTTGTTCTCTACAGTAAAACTGTTCTGTTTTTTACATGTTTTATGTGTATCTTTTTGTTCTCTACAGTAAAACTGTTCTGTTTTTTACATGTTTTATGTGTATCTTTTTGTTCTCTACAGTAAAACTGTTCTGTTTTTTACATGTTTTATGTGTATCTTTTTGTTCTCTACAGTAAAACTGTTCTGTTTTTTACATGTTTTATGTGTATCTTTTTGTTCTCTACAGTAAAACTGTTCTGTTTTTTACATGTTTCATGTGTATCTTTTTGTTCTCTACAGTAAAACTGTTCTGTTTTTTACATGTTTTATGTGTATCTTTTTGTTCTCTACAGTAAAACTGTTCTGTTTTTTACATGTTTTATGTGTATCTTTTTGTTCTCTACAGTAAAACTGTTCTGTTTTTTACATGTTTTATGTGTATCTTTTTGTTCTCTACAGTAAAACTGTTCTGTTTTTTACATGTTTCATGTGTATCTTTTTGTTCTCTACAGTAAAACTGTTCTGTTTTTTACATGTTTCATGTGTATCTTTTTGTTCTCTACAGTAAAACTGTTCTGTTTTTTACATGTTTTATGTGTATCTTTTTGTTCTCTACAGTAAAACTGTTCTGTTTTTTACATGTTTTATGTGTATCTTTTTGTTCTCTACAGTAAAACTGTTCTGTTTTTTACATGTTTTATGTGTATCTTTTTGTTCTCTACAGTAAAACTGTTCTGTTTTTTACATGTTTTATGTGTATCTTTTTGTTCTCTACAGTAAAACTGTTCTGTTTTTTACATGTTTCATGTGTATCTTTTTGTTCTCTACAGTAAAACTGTTCTGTTTTTTACATGTTTTATGTGTATCTTTTTGTTCTCTACAGTAAAACTGTTCTGTTTTTTACATGTTTTATGTGTATCTTTTTGTTCTCTACAGTAAAACTGTTCTGTTTTTTACATGTTTCATGTGTATCTTTTTGTTCTCTACAGTAAAACTGTTCTGTTTTTTACATGTTTCATGTGTATCTTTTTGTTCTCTACAGTAAAACTGTTCTGTTTTTTACATGTTTTATGTGTATCTTTTTGTTCTCTACAGTAAAACTGTTCTGTTTTTTACATGTTTTATGTGTATCTTTTTGTTCTCTACAGTAAAACTGTTCTGTTTTTTACATGTTTTATGTGTATCTTTTTGTTCTCTACAGTAAAACTGTTCTGTTTTTTACATGTTTTATGTGTATCTTTTTGTTCTCTACAGTAAAACTGTTCTGTTTTTTACATGTTTCATGTGTATCTTTTTGTTCTCTACAGTAAAACTGTTCTGTTTTTTACATGTTTCATGTGTATCTTTTTGTTCTCTACAGTAAAACTGTTCTGTTTTTTACATGTTTTATGTGTATCTTTTTGTTCTCTACAGTAAAACTGTTCTGTTTTTTACATGTTTCATGTGTATCTTTTTGTTCTCTACAGTAAAACTGTTCTGTTTTTTACATGTTTTATGTGTATCTTTTTGTTCTCTACAGTAAAACTGTTCTGTTTTTTACATGTTTCATGTGTATCTTTTTGTTCTCTACAGTAAAACTGTTCTGTTTTTTACATGTTTTATGTGTATCTTTTTGTTCTCTACAGTAAACCTGTTCTGTTTTTTACATGTTTTATGTGTATCTTTTTGTTCTCTACAGTAAAACTGTTCTGTTTTTTACATGTTTTATGTGTATCTTTTTGTTCTCTACAGTAAAACTGTTCTGTTTTTTACATGTTTTATGTGTATCTTTTTGTTCTCTACAGTAAAACTGTTCTGTTTTTTACATGTTTTATGTGTATCTTTTTGTTCTCTACAGTAAAACTGTTCTGTTTTTTACATGTTTTATGTGTATCTTTTTGTTCTCTACAGTAAAACTGTTCTGTTTTTTACATGTTTCATGTGTATCTTTTTGTTCTCTACAGTAAAACTGTTCTGTTTTTTACATGTTTTATGTGTATCTTTTTGTTCTCTACAGTAAAACTGTTCTGTTTTTTACATGTTTTATGTGTATCTTTTTGTTCTCTACAGTAAAACTGTTCTGTTTTTTACATGTTTGATGAGTACCTTTTTGTTCTCTACAGTAAAACTGTTCTGTTTTTTACATGTTTCATGTGTATCTTTTTGTTCTCTACAGTAAAACTGTTCTGTTTTTTACATGTTTTATGTGTATCTTTTTGTTCTCTACAGTAAAACTGTTCTGTTGTTTACATGTTTGATGAGTACCTTTTTGTTCTCTACAGTAAAACTGTTCTGTTTTTTACATGTTTCATGTGTATCTTTTTGTTCTCTACAGTAAAACTGTTCTGTTTTTTACATGTTTTATGTGTATCTTTTTGTTCTCTACAGTAAAACTGTTCTGTTGTTTACATGTTTTATGTGTATCTTTTTGTTCTCTACAGTAAAACTGTTCTGTTGTTTACATGTTTGATGTGTATCTTTTTGTTCTCTACAGTAAAACTGTTCTGTTGTTTACATGTTTGATGAGTACCTTTTTGTTCTCTACAGTAAAACTGTTCTGTTTTTTACATGTTTCATGTGTATCTTTTTGTTCTCTACAGTAAAACTGTTCTGTTTTTTACATGTTTTATGTGTATCTTTTTGTTCTCTACAGTAAAACTGTTCTGTTGTTTACATGTTTTATGTGTATCTTTTTGTTCTCTACAGTAAAACTGTTCTGTTGTTTACATGTTTGATGTGTATCTTTTTGTTCTCTACAGTAAAACTGTTCTGTTGTTTACATGTTTGATGAGTACCTTTTTGTTCTCTACAGTAAAACTGTTCTGTTTTTTACATGTTTCATGTGTATCTTTTTGTTCTCTACAGTAAAACTGTTCTGTTTTTTACATGTTTTATGTGTATCTTTTTGTTCTCTACAGTAAAACTCTTCTGTTTTTTACATGTTTCATGTGTATCTTTTTGTTCTCTACAGTAAAACTGTTCTGTTTTTTACATGTTTCATGTGTACCTTTTTGTTCTCTACAGTAAAACTGTTCTGTTTTTTACATGTTTCATGTGTATCTTTTTGTTCTCTACAGTAAAACTGTTCTGTTGTTTACATGTTTGATGAGTACCTTTTTGTTCTCTACAGTAAAACTGTTCTGTTTTTTACATGTTTCATGTGTATCTTTTTGTTCTCTACAGTAAAACTGTTCTGTTTTTTACATGTTTTATGTGTATCTTTTTGTTCTCTACAGTAAAACTGTTCTGTTTTTTACATGTTTTATGTGTATCTTTTTGTTCTCTACAGTAAAACTGTTCTGTTTTTTACATGTTTTATGTGTACCTTTTTGTTCTCTACAGTAAAACTGTTCTGTTTTTTACATGTTTTATGTGTATCTTTTTGTTCTCTACAGTAAAACTGTTCTGTTTTTTACATGTTTTATGTGTATCTTTTTGTTCTCTACAGTAAAACTGTTCTGTTTTTTACATGTTTCATGTGTACCTTTTTGTTCTCTACAGTAAAACTGTTCTGTTTTTTACATGTTTTATGTGTATCTTTTTGTTCTCTACAGTAAAACTGTTCTGTTTTTTACATGTTTGATGTGTATCTTTTTGTTCTCTACAGTAAAACTGTTCTGTTTTTTACATGTTTTATGTGTACCTTTTTGTTCTCTACAGTAAAACTGTTCTGTTTTTTACATGTTTCATGTGTATCTTTTTGTTCTCTACAGTAAAACTGTTCTGTTTTTTACATGTTTTATGTGTACCTTTTTGTTCTCTACAGTAAAACTGTTCTGTTTTTTACATGTTTCATGTGTATCTTTTTGTTCTCTACAGTAAAACTGTTCTGTTGTTTACATGTTTGATGAGTACCTTTTTGTTCTCTACAGTAAAACTGTTCTGTTTTTTACATGTTTCATGTGTATCTTTTTGTTCTCTACAGTAAAACTGTTCTGTTTTTTACATGTTTTATGTGTATCTTTTTGTTCTCTACAGTAAAACTGTTCTGTTTTTTACATGTTTTATGTGTATCTTTTTGTTCTCTACAGTAAAACTGTTCTGTTTTTTACATGTTTTATGTGTACCTTTTTGTTCTCTACAGTAAAACTGTTCTGTTTTTTACATGTTTGATGTGTATCTTTTTGTTCTCTACAGTAAAACTGTTCTGTTTTTTACATGTTTTATGTGTATCTTTTTGTTCTATACAGTAAAACTGTTCTGTTTTTTACATGTTTCATGTGTATCTTTTTGTTCTCTACAGTAAAACTGTTCTGTTTTTTACATGTTTTATGTGTATCTTTTTGTTCTCTACAGTAAAACTGTTCTGTTTTTTACATGTTTCATGTGTATCTTTTTGTTCTCTACAGTAAAACTGTTCTGTTTTTTACATGTTTGATGAGTACCTTTTTGTTCTCTACAGTAAAACTGTTCTGTTTTTTACATGTTTCATGTGTACCTTTTTGTTCTCTACAGTAAAACTGTTCTGTTTTTTACATGTTTTATGTGTATCTTTTTGTTCTCTACAGTAAAACTGTTCTGTTTTTTACATGTTTGATGAGTACCTTTTTGTTCTCTACAGTAAAACTGTTCTGTTTTTTACATGTTTCATGTGTATCTTTTTGTTCTCTACAGTAAAACTGTTCTGTTGTTTACATGTTTGATGAGTACCTTTTTCTTCTCTACAGTAAAACTGTTCTGTTTTTTACATGTTTGATGAGTACCTTTTTGTTCTCTACAGTAAAACTGTTCTGTTGTTTACATGTTTGATGAGTACCTTTTTGTTCTCTACAGTAAAACTGTTCTGTTGTTTACATGTTTGATGAGTATCTTTTTGTTCTCTACAGTAAAACTGTTCTGTTTTTTACATGTTTCATGTGTATCTTTTTGTTCTCTACAGTAAAACTGTTCTGTTTTTTACATGTTTCATGTGTATCTTTTTGTTCTCTACAGTAAAACTGTTCTGTTTTTTACATGTTTGATGAGTACCTTTTTGTTCTCTACAGTAAAACTGTTCTGTTTTTTACATGTTTCATGTGTATCTTTTTGTTCTCTACAGTAAAACTGTTCTGTTGTTTACATGTTTGATGAGTACCTTTTTGTTCTCTACAGTAAAACTGTTCTGTTTTTTACATGTTTTATGAGTACCTTTTTGTTCTCTACAGTAAAACTGTTCTGTTGTTTACATGTTTGATGAGTATCTTTTTGTTTTCTACAGTAAAACTGTTCTGTTTTTTACATGTTTTATGTGTATCTTTTTGTTCTCTACAGTAAAACTGTTCTGTTTTTTACATGTTTTATGTGTATCTTTTTGTTCTCTACAGTAAAACTGTTCTGTTTTTTACATGTTTCATGTGTATCTTTTTGTTCTCTACAGTAAAACTGTTCTGTTTTTTACATGTTTGATGAGTACCTTTTTGTTCTCTACAGTAAAACTGTTCTGTTTTTTACATGTTTCATGTGTACCTTTTTGTTCTCTACAGTAAAACTGTTCTGTTTTTTACATGTTTTATGTGTATCTTTTTGTTCTCTACAGTAAAACTGTTCTGTTTTTTACATGTTTGATGAGTACCTTTTTGTTCTCTACAGTAAAACTGTTCTGTTTTTTACATGTTTCATGTGTATCTTTTTGTTCTCTACAGTAAAACTGTTCTGTTGTTTACATGTTTGATGAGTACCTTTTTGTTCTCTACAGTAAAACTGTTCTGTTTTTTACATGTTTGATGAGTACCTTTTTGTTCTCTACAGTAAAACTGTTCTGTTGTTTACATGTTTGATGAGTACCTTTTTGTTCTCTACAGTAAAACTGTTCTGTTGTTTACATGTTTGATGAGTATCTTTTTGTTCTCTACAGTAAAACTGTTCTGTTTTTTACATGTTTCATGTGTATCTTTTTGTTCTCTACAGTAAAACTGTTCTGTTTTTTACATGTTTCATGTGTATCTTTTTGTTCTCTACAGTAAAACTGTTCTGTTTTTTACATGTTTGATGAGTACCTTTTTGTTCTCTACAGTAAAACTGTTCTGTTTTTTACATGTTTCATGTGTATCTTTTTGTTCTCTACAGTAAAACTGTTCTGTTGTTTACATGTTTGATGAGTACCTTTTTGTTCTCTACAGTAAAACTGTTCTGTTTTTTACATGTTTTATGAGTACCTTTTTGTTCTCTACAGTAAAACTGTTCTGTTGTTTACATGTTTGATGAGTATCTTTTTGTTCTCTACAGTAAAACTGTTCTGTTTTTTACATGTTTTATGTGTATCTTTTTGTTCTCTACAGTAAAACTGTTCTGTTTTTTACATGTTTTATGTGTATCTTTTTGTTCTCTACAGTAAAACTGTTCTGTTTTTTACATGTTTGATGAGTACCTTTTTGTTCTCTACAGTAAAACTGTTCTGTTGTTTACATGTTTGATGAGTACCTTTTTGTTCTCTACAGTAAAACTGTTCTGTTTTTTACATGTTTCATGTGTATCTTTTTGTTCTCTACAGTAAAACTGTTCTGTTGTTTACATGTTTGATGAGTACCTTTTTGTTCTCTACAGTAAAACTGTTCTGTTTTTTACATGTTTCATGTGTACCTTTTTGTTCTCTACAGTAAAACTGTTCTGTTTTTTACATGTTTTATGTGTATCTTTTTGTTCTCTACAGTAAAACTGTTCTGTTTTTTACATGTTTCATGTGTACCTTTTTGTTCTCTACAGTAAAACTGTTCTGTTTTTTACATGTTTCATGTGTACCTTTTTGTTCTCTACAGTAAAACTGTTCTGTTTTTTACATGTTTCATGTGTACCTTTTTGTTCTCTACAGTAAAACTGTTCTGTTTTTTACATGTTTCATGTGTACCTTTTTGTTCTCTACAGTAAAACTGTTCTGTTGTTTACATGTTTGATGAGTATCTTTTTGTTCTCTACAGTAAACCTGTTCTGTTTTTTATATGTTTTATGTGTATCTTTTTGTTCTCTACAGTAAAACTGTTCTGTTTTTTACATGTTTTATGTGTATCTTTTTGTTCTCTACAGTAAAACTGTTCTGTTTTTTACATGTTTGATGAGTACCTTTTTGTTCTCTACAGTAAAACTGTTCTGTTGTTTACATGTTTGATGAGTACCTTTTTGTTCTCTACAGTAAAACTGTTCTGTTTTTTACATGTTTCATGTGTATCTTTTTGTTCTCTACAGTAAAACTGTTCTGTTTTTTACATGTTTGATGAGTACCTTTTTGTTCTCTACAGTAAAACTGTTCTGTTGTTTACATGTTTGATGAGTACCTTTTTGTTCTCTACAGTAAAACTGTTCTGTTTTTTACATGTTTTATGTGTATCTTTTTGTTCTCTACAGTAAAACTGTTCTGTTTTTTACATGTTTCATGTGTATCTTTTTGTTCTCTACAGTAAAACTGTTCTGTTTTTTACATGTTTTATGTGTATCTTTTTGTTCTCTACAGTAAAACTGTTCTGTTTTTTACATGTTTCATGTGTATCTTTTTGTTCTCTACAGTAAAACTGTTCTGTTTTTTACATGTTTGATGAGTACCTTTTTGTTCTCTACAGTAAAACTGTTCTGTTTTTTACATGTTTCATGTGTACCTTTTTGTTCTCTACAGTAAAACTGTTCTGTTTTTTACATGTTTTATGTGTATCTTTTTGTTCTCTACAGTAAAACTGTTCTGTTGTTTACATGTTTGATGAGTACCTTTTTGTTCTCTACAGTAAAACTGTTCTGTTGTTTACATGTTTGATGAGTATCTTTTTGTTCTCTACAGTAAAACTGTTCTGTTTTTTACATGTTTTATGTGTACCTTTTTGTTCTCTACAGTAAAACTGTTCTGTTTTTTACATGTTTCATGTGTATCTTTTTGTTCTCTACAGTAAAACTGTTCTGTTTTTTACATGTTTTATGTGTACCTTTTTGTTCTCTACAGTAAAACTGTTCTGTTTTTTACATGTTTCATGTGTATCTTTTTGTTCTCTACAGTAAAACTGTTCTGTTGTTTACATGTTTGATGAGTACCTTTTTGTTCTCTACAGTAAAACTGTTCTGTTTTTTACATGTTTCATGTGTATCTTTTTGTTCTCTACAGTAAAACTGTTCTGTTTTTTACATGTTTTATGTGTATCTTTTTGTTCTCTACAGTAAAACTGTTCTGTTTTTTACATGTTTTATGTGTATCTTTTTGTTCTCTACAGTAAAACTGTTCTGTTTTTTACATGTTTTATGTGTACCTTTTTGTTCTCTACAGTAAAACTGTTCTGTTTTTTACATGTTTGATGAGTACCTTTTTGTTCTCTACAGTAAAACTGTTCTGTTTTTTACATGTTTCATGTGTACCTTTTTGTTCTCTACAGTAAAACTGTTCTGTTTTTTACATGTTTTATGTGTATCTTTTTGTTCTCTACAGTAAAACTGTTCTGTTTTTTACATGTTTGATGTGTATCTTTTTGTTCTCTACAGTAAAACTGTTCTGTTTTTTACATGTTTTATGTGTACCTTTTTGTTCTCTACAGTAAAACTGTTCTGTTTTTTACATGTTTCATGTGTATCTTTTTGTTCTCTACAGTAAAACTGTTCTGTTTTTTACATGTTTTATGTGTACCTTTTTGTTCTCTACAGTAAAACTGTTCTGTTTTTTACATGTTTTATGTGTATCTTTTTGTTCTCTACAGTAAAACTGTTCTGTTTTTTACATGTTTGATGTGTATCTTTTTGTTCTCTACAGTAAAACTGTTCTGTTTTTTACATGTTTTATGTGTATCTTTTTGTTCTCTACAGTAAAACTGTTCTGTTTTTTACATGTTTCATGTGTATCTTTTTGTTCTCTACAGTAAAACTGTTCTGTTTTTTACATGTTTTATGTGTATCTTTTTGTTCTCTACAGTAAAACTGTTCTGTTTTTTACATGTTTCATGTGTATCTTTTTGTTCTCTACAGTAAAACTGTTCTGTTTTTTACATGTTTGATGAGTACCTTTTTGTTCTCTACAGTAAAACTGTTCTGTTTTTTACATGTTTCATGTGTACCTTTTTGTTCTCTACAGTAAAACTGTTCTGTTTTTTACATGTTTTATGTGTATCTTTTTGTTCTCTACAGTAAAACTGTTCTGTTTTTTACATGTTTGATGAGTACCTTTTTGTTCTCTACAGTAAAACTGTTCTGTTTTTTACATGTTTCATGTGTATCTTTTTGTTCTCTACAGTAAAACTGTTCTGTTGTTTACATGTTTGATGAGTACCTTTTTGTTCTCTACAGTAAAACTGTTCTGTTTTTTACATGTTTGATGAGTACCTTTTTGTTCTCTACAGTAAAACTGTTCTGTTGTTTACATGTTTGATGAGTACCTTTTTGTTCTCTACAGTAAAACTGTTCTGTTGTTTACATGTTTGATGAGTATCTTTTTGTTCTCTACAGTAAAACTGTTCTGTTTTTTACATGTTTCATGTGTATCTTTTTGTTCTCTACAGTAAAACTGTTCTGTTTTTTACATGTTTCATGTGTATCTTTTTGTTCTCTACAGTAAAACTGTTCTGTTTTTTACATGTTTGATGAGTACCTTTTTGTTCTCTACAGTAAAACTGTTCTGTTTTTTACATGTTTCATGTGTATCTTTTTGTTCTCTACAGTAAAACTGTTCTGTTGTTTACATGTTTGATGAGTACCTTTTTGTTCTCTACAGTAAAACTGTTCTGTTTTTTACATGTTTTATGAGTACCTTTTTGTTCTCTACAGTAAAACTGTTCTGTTGTTTACATGTTTGATGAGTATCTTTTTGTTCTCTACAGTAAAACTGTTCTGTTTTTTACATGTTTTATGTGTATCTTTTTGTTCTCTACAGTAAAACTGTTCTGTTTTTTACATGTTTTATGTGTATCTTTTTGTTCTCTACAGTAAAACTGTTCTGTTTTTTACATGTTTCATGTGTATCTTTTTGTTCTCTACAGTAAAACTGTTCTGTTTTTTACATGTTTGATGAGTACCTTTTTGTTCTCTACAGTAAAACTGTTCTGTTTTTTACATGTTTCATGTGTACCTTTTTGTTCTCTACAGTAAAACTGTTCTGTTTTTTACATGTTTTATGTGTATCTTTTTGTTCTCTACAGTAAAACTGTTCTGTTTTTTACATGTTTGATGAGTACCTTTTTGTTCTCTACAGTAAAACTGTTCTGTTTTTTACATGTTTCATGTGTATCTTTTTGTTCTCTACAGTAAAACTGTTCTGTTGTTTACATGTTTGATGAGTACCTTTTTGTTCTCTACAGTAAAACTGTTCTGTTTTTTACATGTTTGATGAGTACCTTTTTGTTCTCTACAGTAAAACTGTTCTGTTGTTTACATGTTTGATGAGTACCTTTTTGTTCTCTACAGTAAAACTGTTCTGTTGTTTACATGTTTGATGAGTATCTTTTTGTTCTCTACAGTAAAACTGTTCTGTTTTTTACATGTTTCATGTGTATCTTTTTGTTCTCTACAGTAAAACTGTTCTGTTTTTTACATGTTTCATGTGTATCTTTTTGTTCTCTACAGTAAAACTGTTCTGTTTTTTACATGTTTGATGAGTACCTTTTTGTTCTCTACAGTAAAACTGTTCTGTTTTTTACATGTTTCATGTGTATCTTTTTGTTCTCTACAGTAAAACTGTTCTGTTGTTTACATGTTTGATGAGTACCTTTTTGTTCTCTACAGTAAAACTGTTCTGTTTTTTACATGTTTTATGAGTACCTTTTTGTTCTCTACAGTAAAACTGTTCTGTTGTTTACATGTTTGATGAGTATCTTTTTGTTCTCTACAGTAAAACTGTTCTGTTTTTTACATGTTTTATGTGTATCTTTTTGTTCTCTACAGTAAAACTGTTCTGTTTTTTACATGTTTTATGTGTATCTTTTTGTTCTCTACAGTAAAACTGTTCTGTTTTTTACATGTTTGATGAGTACCTTTTTGTTCTCTACAGTAAAACTGTTCTGTTGTTTACATGTTTGATGAGTACCTTTTTGTTCTCTACAGTAAAACTGTTCTGTTTTTTACATGTTTCATGTGTATCTTTTTGTTCTCTACAGTAAAACTGTTCTGTTGTTTACATGTTTGATGAGTACCTTTTTGTTCTCTACAGTAAAACTGTTCTGTTTTTTACATGTTTCATGTGTACCTTTTTGTTCTCTACAGTAAAACTGTTCTGTTTTTTACATGTTTTATGTGTATCTTTTTGTTCTCTACAGTAAAACTGTTCTGTTTTTTACATGTTTCATGTGTACCTTTTTGTTCTCTACAGTAAAACTGTTCTGTTTTTTACATGTTTCATGTGTACCTTTTTGTTCTCTACAGTAAAACTGTTCTGTTTTTTACATGTTTCATGTGTACCTTTTTGTTCTCTACAGTAAAACTGTTCTGTTTTTTACATGTTTCATGTGTACCTTTTTGTTCTCTACAGTAAAACTGTTCTGTTGTTTACATGTTTGATGAGTATCTTTTTGTTCTCTACAGTAAAACTGTTCTGTTTTTTACATGTTTTATGTGTATCTTTTTGTTCTCTACAGTAAAACTGTTCTGTTTTTTACATGTTTTATGTGTATCTTTTTGTTCTCTACAGTAAAACTGTTCTGTTTTTTACATGTTTGATGAGTACCTTTTTGTTCTCTACAGTAAAACTGTTCTGTTGTTTACATGTTTGATGAGTACCTTTTTGTTCTCTACAGTAAAACTGTTCTGTTTTTTACATGTTTCATGTGTATCTTTTTGTTCTCTACAGTAAAACTGTTCTGTTTTTTACATGTTTGATGAGTACCTTTTTGTTCTCTACAGTAAAACTGTTCTGTTGTTTACATGTTTGATGAGTACCTTTTTGTTCTCTACAGTAAAACTGTTCTGTTTTTTACATGTTTCATGTGTATCTTTTTGTTCTCTACAGTAAAACTGTTCTGTTTTTTACATGTTTGATGAGTACCTTTTTGTTCTCTACAGTAAAACTGTTCTGTTTTTTACATGTTTCATGTGTACCTTTTTGTTCTCTACAGTAAAACTGTTCTGTTTTTTACATGTTTTATGTGTATCTTTTTGTTCTCTACAGTAAAACTGTTCTGTTTTTTACATGTTTCATGTGTACCTTTTTGTTCTCTACAGTAAAACTGTTCTGTTTTTTACATGTTTCATGTGTACCTTTTTGTTCTCTACAGTAAAACTGTTCTGTTTTTTACATGTTTCATGTGTACCTTTTTGTTCTCTACAGTAAAACTGTTCTGTTTTTTACATGTTTCATGTGTACCTTTTTGTTCTCTACAGTAAAACTGTTCTGTTGTTTACATGTTTCATGTGTACCTTTTTGTTCTCTACAGTAAAACTGTTCTGTTTTTTACATGTTTTATGTGTATCTTTTTGTTCTCTACAGTAAAACTGTTCTGTTGTTTACATGTTTCATGTGTATCTTTTTGTTCTCTACAGTAAAACTGTTCTGTTGTTTACATGTTTCATGTGTACCTTTTTGTTCTCTACAGTAAAACTGTTCTGTTTTTTACATGTTTCATGTGTATCTTTTTGTTCTCTACAGTAAAACTGTTCTGTTGTTTACATGTTTCATGTGTACCTTTTTGTTCTCTACAGTAAAACTGTTCTGTTTTTTACATGTTTTATGTGTACCTTTTTGTTCTCTACAGTAAAACTGTTCTGTTGTTTACATGTTTGATGAGTACCTTTTTGTTCTCTACAGTAAAACTGTTCTGTTTTTTACATGTTTCATGTGTATCTTTTTGTTCTCTACAGTAAAACTGTTCTGTTGTTTACATGTTTTATGTGTACCTTTTTGTTCTCTACAGTAAAACTGTTCTGTTTTTTACATGTTTGATGTGTACCTTTTTGTTCTCTACAGTAAAACTGTTCTGTTTTTTACATGTTTTATGTGTACCTTTTTGTTCTCTACATTAAAACTGTTCTGTTGTTTACATGTTTGATGAGTACCTTTTTGTTCTCTACAGTAAAACTGTTCTGTTTTTTACATGTTTCATGTGTATCTTTTTGTTCTCTACAGTAAAACTGTTCTGTTGTTTACATGTTTTATGTGTACCTTTTTGTTCTCTACAGTAAAACTGTTCTGTTTTTTACATGTTTTATGTGTACCTTTTTGTTCTCTACAGTAAAACTGTTCTGTTGTTTACATGTTTTATGTGTACCTTTTTGTTCTCTACAGTAAAACTGTTCTGTTTTTTACATGTTTTATGTGTACCTTTTTGTTCTCTACAGTAAAACTGTTCTGTTGTTTACATGTTTGATGAGTACCTTTTTGTTCTCTACAGTAAAACTGTTCTGTTTTTTACATGTTTTATGTGTATCTTTTTGTTCTCTACAGTAAAACTGTTCTGTTGTTTACATGTTTTATGTGTACCTTTTTGTTCTCTACAGTAAAACTGTTCTGTTTTTTACATGTTTCATGTGTATCTTTTTGTTCTCTACAGTAAAACTGTTCTGTTTTTTACATGTTTTATGTGTACCTTTTTGTTCTCTACAGTAAAACTGTTCTGTTTCTGGTGATGGTTCACTAACACCTTCATCATTGACAGCTTTAACTCTCATACGATACGGAATCTCTTCATACAGATTATTAATTCGATATTTTGTATCTGCTATTGGTGCCTTGTTGATTGGCATCCATGTTCTACCTCCAACATCAAGTCGTTCTAACATGTATCCAATGATTGGTGAACCACCATCATGTTCTGGTGGCTGCCATGACAACTCGACAAATTTAGGTCCAAGTGCAGTGATTTCTGGTGCATTTGTTGGTGCTCCTGGGCATTCTGAAGAAAAAAAAACAACAATAAATAGAATGATCCTCAGCAATAAAATTACTTACTTTTATTGTGTTTCCATGGTGATTTTCTCTTGTACTTATTTACATTTCCTCTTGTAAATTTACAGACAGAAAAATAATTCTGTTTATTCTGCCATTCTACACATACGACAAGCTAACTTTAATTTTTTTCTTTAATACAGAGTTTGACGTGTACTTGAAACAAAGTCTGATCATTGAATCAGTGACTGACCATCCAGCCATCTTTAAATTTTTATTAATTTTGATTATCTTCTGAATACTGATTTTTTTCATCAGTAACAAATTGTTACTATAAACTATGGTTTTATTCTGTCATATGTAAATCAACAACAGATATATTACATGTCGTGTAGATTGTATGGTAGAACAATATATATATTACATGTCATGTAGATTGTACGGTAGAACAATAGATATATTACATGTCGTGTAGATTGTACGATAGAACAATAGATATATTACATGTCGTGTAGATTGTATGGTAGAACAACAGACATATTACATGTCATGTAGAATTGTACGGTAGAACAATAGATATATTACATGTCCTGTAGAATTGTACGGTAGAACAATAGATATATTACATGTCGTGTAGATTGTATGGTAGAACAATATATATATTACATGTCATGTAGATTGTACGGTAGAACAATAGATATATTACATGTCGTGTAGATTGTACGATAGAACAATAGATATATTACATGTCGTGTAGATTGTACGGTAGAACAATAGATATATTACATGTCGTGTAGACTGTACGGTAGAACAATAGATATATTACATGTCGTGTAGATTGTATGGTAGAACAACAGACATATTACATGTCATGTAGAATTGTACGGTAGAACAATAGATATATTACATGTCCTGTAGAATTGTACGGTAGAACAATAGATATATTACATGTCGTGTAGATTGTATGGTAGAACAATAGATATATTACATGTCATGTAGATTGTATAGTAGAACAATAGATATATTACATGTCGTGTAGATTGTACGGTAGAACAATAGATATATTACATGTCATGTAGAATTGTACGGTAGAACAATAGATATATTACATGTCGTGTATATTGTATGGTAGTTATTTGACTAATCTTCATATAATAACCTTTTTTGCCTTTCATTTCTACTGGTTTCTTCAACTCAGCAGGATTGCTGAGACCGGTTGAATTTTCTGCAAACACACGGAAGTAGAATGTGCCTCCTTCTGGTAAACCTGTAACATGATGGCTCTTGACAAGGGCAGGTACACGTGCAACACGTTCCCAGTGTTCACTATCGGGTGTGCGTTTCTCTATCATGTAACCAGTAAGTCCTTTCTGTCCAGAATCTGGGGCTTCCCAGGTCAAGGTTAAAGAGTCCTTGGTTACATCCTTCACCCTCAATGATGTGGGTGGTGATGGTAGTTCTACAATTAGATTATTTATTTGGTAATAAATAAATTAATTCTATTTTATCAAGTATCAAAGTACTTTACCATCAGGTCTCACTACACTTGCAAAAAACAGGAAGACTTGACATAAGGGAGAAGTGAAGGCATGACAGAGAGACTTCCAACAGCTTCATAGAAACATGTTTCCTCAAAAATCTGTTGTTTCTTCTCATATATTTTTTTTTATTTGCATTTGAAGTGTGCCTTTGCTAATATCTTGTTAATATCCTTTATATTCAACTTTAAATTAATGTATTAGTTCCTTCCCTTCTTTCCATTAAAATGCCACCATGTTTAAAACTTGACAAAAGCTACAAATAACTCAAGTTGTGTTAAAATTATAAAAAAAATATGATACAATCTAACAACCAGTCTGGTACAGGAAGTGTCCATTTGTTTATTTTTAGATTTGGGATTTGATTTTCACCTGGAATTTCGTCAGTACAAATTTAGAAATTTGCTGTGATTCTTTTGCATAAACAAGTTAAATTTCTTTGTTGCTTGTCAATCAGCTTTACCATATTAACATGCAGATTATTTGCAAGAAAAGAGCAATTTGTAAAAGAAACAAGGCAACTTTAATTTCACTTTAGAGTCAAGGGAGGGCTGATATAAATTAAAGTTTAAAAAATCAAACATTAAATTTACAGTTCATAGGAGTTTCACCACACTATGTCATGATAAAACATATATCAAGGTACATAACATAATACTAAATATAGAATGATTCTGGAAAAGCTCAGATTTACATAGTAAAATTATGGTATCATATTAACCTTAAAAACTAATATTTTTTCTAATAATTGTTTTTAATTTGTTGCCACCATTACTATGAATATTTGTTATCAAATTGTTGGGGGCCTATTACCACTCTAATTTGTTGGGGGCCTATTACCACTCTAATTTGTTGGGGGCCTATTACCACTCTAATTTGTTGGGGGCCTATTACCACTCTAATTGTTGGGGGCCTATTACCACTCTAATTTGTCGGGGGCCTATTACCACTCTAATTGTTGGGGGCCTATTACCACTCTAATTTGTTGGGGGCCTATTACCACTCTAATTTGTTGGGGGCCTATTACCACTCTAATTGTTGGGGGCCTATTACCACTCTAATTGTTGGGGGCCTATTACCACTCTAATTGTTGGGGGCCTATTACCACTCTAATTGTTGGGGGCCTATTACCACTCTAATTTGTTGGGGGCCTATTACCACTCTAATTTGTTGGGGGCCTATTACCACTCTAATTGTTGGAGGCCTATTACCACTCTAATTTGTTGGGGGCCTATTACCACTGTAATTGTTGGGGGCCTATTACCACTCTAATTTGTTGGGGCCTATTACCACTCTAATTGTTGGGGGCCTATTATCACTCTAATTTGTTGGGGCCTATTACCACTCTAATTGTTGGGGGCCTATTACCACTCTAATTTGTTGGGGGCCTATTACCACTCTAATTTGTTGGGGGCCTATTACCACTCTAATTTGTCGGGGGCCTATTACCACTCTAATTTGTCGGGGGCCTATTACCACTCTAATTTGTCAGGGGCCTATTACCACTCTAATTTGTCTGGGGCCTATTACCACTCTAATTTGTTGGGGGCCTATTACCACTCTAATTTGTTGGGGGCCTATTACCACTCTAATTGTTGGGGGCCTATTACCACTCTAATTTGTTGGAGGCCTATTACCACTCTAATTGTTGGGGTCCTATTACCATTCTAATTGTTGGGGGCCTATTACCACTCTAATTTGTTGGGGACCTATTACCACTCTAATTGTTGGGGGCCTATTACCACTCTAATTTGTTGGGGGCCTATTACCACTCTAATTGTTGGGGGCCTATTACCATTCTAATTGTTGGGGGCCTATTACCACTCTAATTTGTTGGGGGCCTATTACCACTCTAATTTTTGGGGGCCTATTTCCACTCTAATTTGTTGGGGGTCTATTACCACTCTAATTGTTGGGGGCCTATTACCACTCTAATTTGTTGGGGGCCTATTACCACTCTAATTTGTTGGGGGCCTGTTACCACTCTAATTGTTGGGGGCCTATTGCCACTCTAATTTGATGGGGGCCTATTACCACTCTAATTTGCAAATTCAATTTCTTGGATGTACTCAGCTATATACAAATGTATGATAAAGTTTGTTTGTAACTTGCAACTGATTGCTGATTCTCTTGGGATACTTTCAAGCCATTTACCAAAGAAACTGACTGTCATAATTTTACTGCTATATTGTTACAAGTGGTATTAAATGCACATAATCTATAAATACAATTCCCATACATCTGTAACTTCAAACCCCATCCCCATTTCTTAGTCGTACATATTTCTATTAATACCTTGTACTTTCTTTGGTGTAACCATTAGGTCAGACTCTAATGGTTGACTCCTGCCATATCGATTTTCAGCATACACCCTAAAAGCATAGTCTCTGCCCTCTGTCAAACCAGTAGCTGTGTAGTCTGTCGTACCTCCTCTGGTGTTAGCAACATGGAACCAGCTGTGTCTGGTACCTTCTCGTTTTTCTATAGAATATGATGTAATTGGTGATCCCCCATCAGTTGTGGCTGATTTCCAGTCCAATGTCACACTATCCTTGGTAAGGGGTTTGATCTTCAAAGGACCTCTAGGTGGACCTGGTGGCCCTATAATACAAAGCAAGTACACACGTACTCAGATCTATGTCAACCCCTTATTTTAAAGAAAAACACTTTCTGTTTTGTTTTTTTTTACTTTAAACATAATTAGTTGATGCATGGATATGACAATAAAACATTTAGAAACACGTGTAACACTTGTATTAATTTATTTCCTGGTTTATTTTCTAAATATTGTTAACCATTTTATACAAACATCTAACATACCAGTAAATGGATTGAAGTGATAAATAATGTATAATTTTGTGATTGATGAAGCTATACCAATCTTCTTTCGAAAAGATAAACAACATACATTTTTACATTTTTATTTATGATCTTAAATTCTCCATTTCATTACAAACTGCTGTGGTAGTGTAATGGTTGACTCTAGTACTCTATATCATGGTTTTGATCCCCAGTCAAAGACTTTAAAATTGGCATTTGCTGTTTCTTTGCTAAGCATGCAACATTAAAGAGTAAAAGACTGGTTAGCTCAGTCAAGATAATGTGGAGCAGTTCACTGGCAGACTGTTCTGTTGTTTACAGTAAAAGACTTGTTAGCTCAGTCAAGATAATGTGGAGCAGTTCACTGGCAGACTGTTGTTTACAGTAAAAGACTGGTTAGCTCAGTCAAGATAATGTGGAGCAGTTCACTGGCAGACTGTTCTGTTGTTTACAGTAAAAGACTTGTTAGCTCAGTCAAGATAATGTGGAGCAGTTCACTGGCAGACTGTTGTTTACAGTAAAAGACTGGTTAGCTCAGTCAAGATAATGTGGAGCAGTTCACTGGCAGACTGTTCTGTTGTTTACAGTAAAAGACTGGTTAGCTCAGTCAAGATAATGTGGAGCAGTTCACTGGCAGACTGTTGTTTACAGTAAAAGACTGGTTAGCTCAGTCAAGATAATGTGGAGCAGTTCACTGGCAGACTGTTCTGTTGTTTACAGTAAAAGACTTGTTAGCTCAGTCAAGATAATGTGGAGCAGTTCACTGGCAGACTGTTGTTTACAGTAAAAGACTGGTTAGCTCAGTCAAGATAATGTGGAGCAGTTCACTGGCAGACTGTTCTGTTGTTTACAGTAAAAGACTGGTTAGCTCAGTCAAGATAATGTGGAGCAGTTCACTGGCAGACTGTTGTTTACAGTAAAAGACTGGTTAGCTCAGTCAAGATAATGTGGAGCAGTTCACTGGCAGACTGTTCTGTTGTTTACAGTAAAAGACTGGTTAGCTCAGTCAAGATAATGTGGAGCAGTTCACTGGCAGACTGTTGTTTACAGTAAAAGACTGGTTAGCTCAGTCAAGATAATGTGGAGCAGTTCACTGGCAGACTGTTCTGTTGTTTACAGTAAAAGACTGGTTAGCTCAGTCAAGATAATGTGGAGCAGTTCACTGGCAGACTGTTGTTTACAGTAAAAGACTTGTTAGCTCAGTCAAGATAATGTGGAGCAGTTCACTGGCAGACTGTTGTTTACAGTAAAAGACTTGTTAGCTCAGTCAAGATAATGTGGAGCGGTTCACTGGCAGACTGTTGTTTCAGTCCTAACATTATAAAGTAAAAGACTGGTTAGCTCAGTCAAGATAATGTGGAGCAGTTCACTGGCAGACTGTTGTGTTGTTTACAGTAAAAGACTGGTTAGCTCAGTCAAGATAATGTGGAGCAGTTCACTGGCAGACTGTTGTTTCAGTCCTAACATTATAAAGTAAAAGACTGGTTAACTCAGTCAAAATAATGTGGAGCAGTTCACTGGCAGACTGTTGTTTCAGTCCTAACATTATAAAGTAAAAGACTGGTTAGCTCAGTCAAGATAATGTGGAGCGGTTCACTGGCAGACTGTTGTTTCAGTCCTAACATTATAAAGTAAAAGACTGGTTAGCTCAGTCAAGATAATGTGGAGCAGTTCACTGGCAGACTGTTGTTTCAGTACTAACATTATAAAGTAAAAGACTGGTTAGCTCAGTCAAGATAATGTGGAGCGGTTCACTGGCAGACTGTTGTTTCAGTCCTAACATTATAAAGTAAAAGACTGGTTAGCTCAGTCAAGATAATGTGGAGCAGTTCACTGGCAGACTGTTGTTTCAGTGCTAACATTATAAAGTAAAAGACTGGTTAGCTCAGTCAAGATAATGTGGAGCAGTTCACTGGCAGACTGTTGTTTCAGTGCTAACATTATAAAGTAAAAGACTTGTTAGCTCAGTCAAGATAATGTGGAGCAGTTCACTGACAGACTGTTGTTTCAGTGCTAACATTATAAAGTAAAAGACTGGTTAGCTCAGTCAAGATAATGTGGAGCGGTTCACTGGCAGACTGTTGTTTCAGTCCTAACATTATAAAGTAAAAGACTGGTTAGCTCAGTCAAGATAATGTGGAGCAGTTCACTGGCAGACTGTTGTTTCAGTGCTAACATTATAAAGTAAAAGACTGGTTAGCTCAGTCAAGATAATGTGGAGCAGTTCACTGGCAGACTGTTGTTTCAGTGCTAACATTATAAAGTAAAAGACTTGTTAGCTCAGTCAAGATAATGTGGAGCAGTTCACTGGCAGACTGTTGTTTCAGTGCTAACATTATAAACATCGAACTCAGTATGTGGGTCTAGTACAATGTAGATATCGTCTCATCAAAAGTAACTTGTTCTTGCCATCACATAACTGTAAATATGCTCACTTGGCATTAAACAACAATCATTTCTGACTCAACTGTCATACATACCATATTTACTCTTTGGAGCTATGGCTTTGTCATTTTCTAAGGCAGGACCAATACCAGCCTCATTTTCAGCCATAACACGGAAATAGTAATCTTTGTTTTCTATCAGATTGTCAACATCTGCGGCTAGAGTGTCTGGTGGTAACCTAGCAACACGTAGCCATCTTGGGCGCTGGGCTTCACTCTTTTCAACAATGAACGCAGTAAGGTTTGATCCACCATCCTTGTTTGGTGGTTTCCATGACAACTTGACATGATCTTCTGTAATATCTGAGACTTCCAAAGGTCCTTGAGGTTTTGATGGTTTCTCTGCAGAAAAAAAACTCATATGTAGGAAAACCTGTGCTTCCTTATATTACTGTGAACCCTGTCAAAATGGAACCCTTAAAAACCGAATCCTTTATACACTGAACGTTAAATAAAGTTTCAATGTAGGACCTCTGTAAAAACCGAACTATTCTATTCCAAAAACATGAGTTGGTGCCAAGGCAAGTTTCACAGTATATGACTAGTGTATATTAGATAATAAAAGATCTTACCTTCTATCAGATTTAACACCATTTTTAACAATATTTTCATTTATATAATGGAAGTCAAGGCATAATTTTATAATTTTATTATTTAATTCAAAATATAAACGTCAATGGATTAATGGGATTTTTCTGCAGGATAAACACAATATTGATGTAGTGTCTTAAAATATAAAGTTTGTGAGTATTCGGCACAAAACTAGGGAAAAGCTCAGTGAACTTCACCTTTATTCCAGTTTTTAAGCCTCATATTCATAAACTTTATATTGTATGCTCTGCACTAATATTGTCTATATCTATAAATACAGAATTTCTGACACAACAGTGATATTTTTAAAGAAGATTTTTCAGTGCAAGATTTTAAAGGTGCCATCATATTCTATCAGAGCATAGAGGAATCATGAATATTTCAGGAAATATACAGTGTCAGAAAAGTTACCTGAAATATGCAATGTAAGAAAAGTTAAATTTAAGACATTACGGCCTGGTAGGCTACTTAAAACATGGATTTAGTAGAAATGTTACAGAAATTCATGAGTTATTTTACACAGTCTGGAAAATAATGCACCTTGTAAACGTGAAAGTATTTCAGATTAAAAAAAACAACTAACCTATGACCTTCTTTGGTTGGATTGTTGCCTTAAGTTCAGCAGGTTCACTAACTCCTACAGAGTTCTTGGCCTTGACATGGAATATGTATTCATTGTCTGTTAACAAATGTTTGGCTTTGTAATTATGTACAGAGCTGGTGGTATCCTTAACCTTTGTCCAGTCACTCAATTTATCATCTTTTTGTTCAATGATGTATCCAGTGATTACAGAACCACCATCTGACTTCGGTTTCTTCCATCGGAAAGTAACAGAATCCTTGTCAATTGTTACGATTTCCAACTTTTCTGGTGCTGATGGACGTTCTAAAAAAATAAATAATACTTGACAATGATATAAAATTAATCCAGATTTTAAATTTAGGGTAAAGAGGAGAAGACAAGTTTCTAATTAAATACATTTTAAATAACTGGTTGAATAAAAACACCTATACGGTTGGCCAGAAAAGACAGTTATTGATCCCATCATCTAGAAGAGTTTTAAAAATACCTATACGGTTGGTCAGAAAAGACATTTATTGATCCCATCATCTAGAAGAGTTTTAAAAACACCTATGCGGTTGGTCAGAAAAGACAGTTATTGATCCCATCATCTAGAAGAGTTTTAAAAACACCTATACGGTTGGCCAGAAAAGACAGTTATTGATCCCATCATCTAGAAGAGTTTTAAAAACACCTATACGGCTGGTCAGAAAAGACATTTATTGATCCCATCATCTAGAAGAGTTTTAAAAACACCTATACGGTTGGTCAGAAAAGACAGTTATTGATCCCATCATCTAGAAGAGTTTTAAAAACACCTATACGGTTGGTCAGAAAAGACAGTTATTGATCCCATCATCTAGAAGAGTTTTAAAAACACCTATACAGTTTGGCCAGAAAAGACAGTTATTGATCCCATCATCTAGAAGAGTTTTAAAAACACCTATACGGTTGGTCAGAAAAGACAGTTATTGATCCCATCATCTAGAAGAGTTTTAAAAACACCTATACAGTTTGGCCAGAAAAGACAGTTATTGATCCCATCATCTAGAAGAGTTTTAAAAACACCTATACGGTTGGCCAGAAAAGACAGTTATTGATCCCATCATCTAGAAGAGTTTTAAAAACACCTATACAGTTTGGCCAGAAAAGACAGTTATTGATCCCATCATCTAGAAGAGTTTTAAAAACACCTATACGGTTGGTCAGAAAAGACAGTTATTGATCCCATCATCTAGAAGAGTTTTAAAAACACCTATACAGTTTGGCCAGAAAAGACAGTTATTGATCCCATCATCTAGAAGAGTTTTAAAAACACCTATACGGTTGGCCAGAAAAGACAGTTATTGATCCCATCATCTAGAAGAGTTTTAAAAACACCTATACAGTTTGGCCAGAAAAGACAGTTATTGATCCCATCATCTAGAAGAGTTTTAAAAACACCTATACGGTTGGTCAGAAAAGACAGTTATTGATCCCATCATCTAGAAGAGTTTTAAAAACACCTATACGGTTGGTCAGAAAAGACAGTTATTGATCCCATCATCTAGAAGAGTTTTAAAAACACCTATACAGTTTGGCCAGAAAAGACAGTTATTGATCCCATCATCTAGAAGAGTTTTAAAAACACCTATACGGTTGGTCAGAAAAGACAGTTATTGATCCCATCATCTAGAAGAGTTTTAAAAACACCTATACAGTTTGGCCAGAAAAGACAGTTATTGATCCCATCATCTAGAAGAGTTTTAAAAACACCTATACGGTTGGTCAGAAAAGACAGTTATTGATCCCATCATCTAGAAGAGTTTTAAAAACACCTATACAGTTTGGCCAGAAAAGACAGTTATTGATCCCATCATCTAGAAGAGTTTTAAAAACACCTATACGGTTGGTCAGAAAAGACAGTTATTGATCCCATCATCTAGAAGAGTTTTAAAAAAACCTATACGGTTGGTCAGAAAAGACAGTTATTGATCCCATCATCTAGAAGAGTTTTAAAAACACCTATACGGTTGGTCAGAAAAGACAGTTATTGATCCCATCATCTAGAAGAATTTTAAAAACACCTATACAGTTTGGCCAGAAAAGACAGTTATTGATCCCATCATCTAGAAGAGTTTTAAAAACACCTATACGGTTGGTCAGAAAAGACAGTTATTGATCCCATCATCTAGAAGAGTTTTAAAAACACCTATACGGTTGGTCAGAAAAGACAGTTATTGATCCCATCATCTAGAAGAGTTTTAAAAACACCTATATGGTTGGCCAGAAAAGACAGTTATTGATCCCATCATCTAGAAGAGTTTTAAAAACACCTATACAGTTTGGCCAGAAAAGACAGTTATTGATCCCATCATCTAGAAGAGTTTTAAAAACACCTATATGGTTGGCCAGAAAAGACAGTTATTGATCCCATCATCTAGAAGAGTTTTAAAAACACCTATACGGTTGGTCAGAAAAGACAGTTATTGATCCCATCATCTAGAAGAGTTTTAAAAACACCTATACGGTTGGCCAGAAAAGACAGTTATTGATCCCATCATCTAGAAGAGTTTTAAAAACACCTATACAGTTTGGCCAGAAAAGACAGTTATTGATCCCATCATCTAGAAGAGTTTTAAAAACACCTATACGGTTGGTCAGAAAAGACAGTTATTGATCCCATCATCTAGAAGAGTTTTAAAAACACCTATACGGTTGGTCAGAAAAGACAGTTATTGATCCCATCATCTAGAAGAGTTTTAAAAACACCTATGCGGTTGGTCAGAAAAGACAGTTATTGATCCCATCATCTAGAAGAGTTTTAAAAACAACTATACGGTTGGCCAGAAAAGACAGTTATTGATCCCATCATCTAGAAGAGTTTTAAAAACACCTATACGGTTGGTCAGAAAAGACAGTTATTGATCCCATCATCTAGAAGAGTTTTAAAAACACCTATACGGTTGGCCAGAAAAGACAGTCATTGATCCCATCATCTAGAAGAGTTTTAAAAACACCTATACGGTTGGTCAGAAAAGACAGTTATTGATCCCATCATCTAGAAGAGTTTTAAAAACACCTATACGGTTGGCCAGAAAAGACAGTTATTGATCCCATCATCTAGAAGAGTTTTAAAAACACCTATACGGTTGGTCAGAAAAGACAGTTATTGATCCCATCATCTAGAAGAGTTTTAAAAACACCTATACGGTTGGTCAGAAAAGACAGTTATTGATCCCATCATCTAGAAGAGTTTTAAAAACACCTATACGGTTGGTCAGAAAAGACAGTTATTGATCCCATCATCTAAAAGAGTTTTAAAAACAACTATACGGTTGGCCAGAAAAGACAGTTATTGATCCCATCATCTAGAAGAGTTTTAAAACTCCTATACGGTTGGTCAGAAAAGACAGTTATTGATCCCATCATCTAGAAGAGTTTTAAAAACACCTATACAGTTTGGCCAGAAAAGACAGTTATTGATCCCATCATCTAGAAGAGTTTTAAAAACACCTATACGGTTGGCCAAAAAAGACAGTTATTGATCCCATCATCTAGAAGAGTTTTAAAAACACCTATACGGTTGGTCAGAAATGACAGTTATTGATCCCATCATCTAGAAGAGTTTTAAAAACACCTATACGGTTGGTCAGAAAAGACAGTTATTGATCCCATCATCTAGAAGAGTTTTAAAAACACCTATACAGTTTGGCCAGAAAAGACAGTTATTGATCCCATCATCTAGAAGAGTTTTAAAAACACCTATACGGTTGGTCAGAAAAGACAGTTATTGATCCCATCATCTAGAAGAGTTTTAAAAACACCTATACAGTTTGGCCAGAAAAGACAGTTATTGATCCCATCATCTAGAAGAGTTTTAAAAACACCTATACGGTTGGTCAGAAAAGACAGTTATTGATCCCATCATCTAGAAGAGTTTTAAAAACACCTATACAGTTTGGCCAGAAAAGAGAGTTATTGATCCCATCATCTAGAAGAGTTTTAAAAACACCTATACGGTTGGTCAGAAAAGACAGTTATTGATCCCATCATCTAGAAGAGTTTTAAAAACACCTATACGGTTGGTCAGAAAAGACAGTTATTGATCCCATCATCTAGAAGAGTTTTAAAAACACCTATACGGTTGGTCAGAAAAGACAGTTATTGATCCCATCATCTAGAAGAGTTTTAAAAACACCTATACAGTTTGGCCAGAAAAGAGAGTTATTGATCCCATCATCTAGAAGAGTTTTAAAAACACCTATACGGTTGGTCAGAAAAGACAGTTATTGATCCCATCATCTAGAAGAGTTTTAAAAACACCTATACGGTTGGTCAGAAAAGACAGTTATTGATCCCATCATCTAGAAGAGTTTTAAAAACACCTATACGGTTGGCCAGAAAAGACAGTTATTGATCCCATCATCTAGAAGAGTTTTAAAAACACCTATACAGTTTGGCCAGAAAAGACAGTTATTGATCCCATCATCTAGAAGAGTTTTAAAAACACCTATATGGTTGGCCAGAAAAGACAGTTATTGATCCCATCATCTAGAAGAGTTTTAAAAACACCTATACGGTTGGTCAGAAAAGACAGTTATTGATCCCATCATCTAGAAGAGTTTTAAAAACACCTATACGGTTGGCCAGAAAAGACAGTTATTGATCCCATCATCTAGAAGAGTTTTAAAAACACCTATACAGTTTGGCCAGAAAAGACAGTTATTGATCCCATCATCTAGAAGAGTTTTAAAAACACCTATACGGTTGGTCAGAAAAGACAGTTATTGATCCCATCATCTAGAAGAGTTTTAAAAACACCTATACGGTTGGTCAGAAAAGACAGTTATTGATCCCATCATCTAGAAGAGTTTTAAAAACAACTATACGGTTGGCCAGAAAAGACAGTTATTGATCCCATCATCTAGAAGAGTTTTAAAAACACCTATACGGTTGGTCAGAAAAGACAGTTATTGATCCCATCATCTAGAAGAGTTTTAAAAACACCTATACGGTTGGCCAGAAAAGACAGTTATTGATCCCATCATCTAGAAGAGTTTTAAAAACACCTATACAGTTTGGCCAGAAAAGACAGTTATTGATCCCATCATCTAGAAGAGTTTTAAAAACACCTATACGGTTGGCCAAAAAAGACAGTTATTGATCCCATCATCTAGAAGAGTTTTAAAAACACCTATGCGGCTGGTCAGAAAAGACAGTTATTGATCCCATCATCTAGAAGAGTTTTAAAAACACCTATACGGTTGGCCAGAAAAGACAGTTATTGATCCCATCATCTAGAAGAGTTTTAAAAACACCTATACGGTTGGTCAGAAAAGACAGTTATTGATCCCATTATCTAGAAGAGTTTTAAAAACACCTATACGGTTGGTCAGAAAAGACAGTTATTGATCCCATCATCTAGAAGAGTTTTAAAAACACCTATACGGTTGGTCAGAAAAGACAGTTATTGATCCCATCATCTAGAAGAGTTTTAAAAACACCTATACAGTTGGTCAGAAAAGACAGTTATTGATCCCATCATCTAGAAGAGTTTTAAAAACAACTATACGGTTGGCCAGAAAAGACAGTTATTGATCCCATCATCTAGAAGAGTTTTAAAAACACCTATACGGTTGGTCAGAAAAGACAGTTATTGATCCCATCATCTAGAAGAGTTTTAAAAACACCTATACGGTTGGCCAGAAAAGACAGTTATTGATCCCATCATCTAGAAGAGTTTTAAAAACACCTATACGGTTGGCCAGAAAAGACAGTTATTGATCCCATCATCTAGAAGAGTTTTAAAAACACCTATACGTTTGGCCAGAAAAGACAGTTATTGATCCCATCATCTAGAAGAGTTTTAAAAACACCTATACGGTTGGCCAAAAAAGAGAGTTATTGATCCCATCATCTAGAAGAGTTTTAAAAACACCTATACGGTTGGCCAGAAAAGACAGTTATTGATCCCATCATCTAGAAGAGTTTTAAAAACACCTATACGGTTGGTCAGAAAAGACAGTTATTGATCCCATCATCTAGAAGAGTTTTAAAAACACCTATACAGTTTGGCCAGAAAAGACAGTTATTGATCCCATCATCTAGAAGAGTTTTAAAAACACCTATATGGTTGGCCAGAAAAGACAGTTATTGATCCCATCATCTAGAAGAGTTTTAAAAACACCTATACGGTTGGTCAGAAAAGACAGTTATTGATCCCATCATCTAGAAGAGTTTTAAAAACACCTATACGGTTGGCCAGAAAAGACAGTTATTGATCCCATCATCTAGAAGAGTTTTAAAAACACCTATACAGTTTGGCCAGAAAAGACAGTTATTGATCCCATCATCTAGAAGAGTTTTAAAAACACCAATACGGTTGGTCAGAAAAGACAGTTATTGATCCCATCATCTAGAAGAGTTTTAAAAACACCTATACGGTTGGTCAGAAAAGACAGTTATTGATCCCATCATCTAGAAGAGTTTTAAAAACACCTATGCGGTTGGTCAGAAAAGACAGTTATTGATCCCATCATCTAGAAGAGTTTTAAAAACAACTATACGGTTGGCCAGAAAAGACAGTTATTGATCCCATCATCTAGAAGAGTTTTAAAAACACCTATACGGTTGGTCAGAAAAGACAGTTATTGATCCCATCATCTAGAAGAGTTTTAAAAACACCTATACGGTTGGCCAGAAAAGACAGTCATTGATCCCATCATCTAGAAGAGTTTTAAAAACACCAATACGGTTGGTCAGAAAAGACAGTTATTGATCCCATCATCTAGAAGAGTTTTAAAAACACCTATACGGTTGGCCAGAAAAGACAGTTATTGATCCCATCATCTAGAAGAGTTTTAAAAACACCTATACGGTTGGTCAGAAAAGACAGTTATTGATCCCATCATCTAGAAGAGTTTTAAAAACACCTATACGGTTGGTCAGAAAAGACAGTTATTGATCCCATCATCTAGAAGAGTTTTAAAAACACCTATACGGTTGGTCAGAAAAGACAGTTATTGATCCCATCATCTAAAAGAGTTTTAAAAACAACTATACGGTTGGCCAGAAAAGAGAGTTATTGATCCCATCATCTAGAAGAGTTTTAAAAACACCTATACGGTTGGTCAGAAAAGACAGTTATTGATCCCATCATCTAGAAGAGTTTTAAAACTCCTATACGGTTGGTCAGAAAAGACAGTTATTGATCCCATCATCTAGAAGAGTTTTAAAAACACCTATACAGTTTGGCCAGAAAAGACAGTTATTGATCCCATCATCTAGAAGAGTTTTAAAAACACCTATACGGTTGGCCAAAAAAGACAGTTATTGATCCCATCATCTAGAAGAGTTTTAAAAACACCTATACAGTTGGTCAGAAATGACAGTTATTGATCCCATCATCTAGAAGAGTTTTAAAAACACCTATACGGTTGGTCAGAAAAGACAGTTATTGATCCCATCATCTAGAAGAGTTTTAAAAACACCTATACAGTTTGGCCAGAAAAGACAGTTATTGATCCCATCATCTAGAAGAGTTTTAAAAACACCTATACGGTTGGTCAGAAAAGACAGTTATTGATCCCATCATCTAGAAGAGTTTTAAAAACACCTATACAGTTTGGCCAGAAAAGACAGTTATTGATCCCATCATCTAGAAGAGTTTTAAAAACACCTATACGGTTGGTCAGAAAAGACAGTTATTGATCCCATCATCTAGAAGAGTTTTAAAAACACCTATACAGTTTGGCCAGAAAAGAGAGTTATTGATCCCATCATCTAGAAGAGTTTTAAAAACACCTATACGGTTGGTCAGAAAAGACAGTTATTGATCCCATCATCTAGAAGAGTTTTAAAAACACCTATACGGTTGGTCAGAAAAGACAGTTATTGATCCCATCATCTAGAAGAGTTTTAAAAACACCTATACGGTTGGTCAGAAAAGACAGTTATTGATCCCATCATCTAGAAGAGTTTTAAAAACACCTATACAGTTTGGCCAGAAAAGACAGTTATTGATCCCATCATCTAGAAGAGTTTTAAAAACACCTATATGGTTGGCCAGAAAAGACAGTTATTGATCCCATCATCTAGAAGAGTTTTAAAAACACCTATACGGTTGGTCAGAAAAGACAGTTATTGATCCCATCATCTAGAAGAGTTTTAAAAACACCTATACGGTTGGCCAGAAAAGACAGTTATTGATCCCATCATCTAGAAGAGTTTTAAAAACACCTATACAGTTTGGCCAGAAAAGACAGTTATTGATCCCATCATCTAGAAGAGTTTTAAAAACACCTATACGGTTGGTCAGAAAAGACAGTTATTGATCCCATCATCTAGAAGAGTTTTAAAAACACCTATACGGTTGGTCAGAAAAGACAGTTATTGATCCCATCATCTAGAAGAGTTTTAAAAACAACTATACGGTTGGCCAGAAAAGACAGTTATTGATCCCATCATCTAGAAGAGTTTTAAAAACACCTATACGGTTGGTCAGAAAAGACAGTTATTGATCCCATCATCTAGAAGAGTTTTAAAAACACCTATACGGTTGGCCAGAAAAGACAGTTATTGATCCCATCATCTAGAAGAGTTTTAAAAACACCTATACAGTTTGGCCAGAAAAGACAGTTATTGATCCCATCATCTAGAAGAGTTTTAAAAACACCTATACGGTTGGCCAAAAAAGACAGTTATTGATCCCATCATCTAGAAGAGTTTTAAAAACACCTATGCGGTTGGTCAGAAAAGACAGTTATTGATCCCATCATCTAGAAGAGTTTTAAAAACACCTATACGGTTGGCCAGAAAAGACAGTTATTGATCCCATCATCTAGAAGAGTTTTAAAAACACCTATACGGTTGGTCAGAAAAGACAGTTATTGATCCCATTATCTAGAAGAGTTTTAAAAACACCTATACGGTTGGTCAGAAAAGACAGTTATTGATCCCATCATCTAGAAGAGTTTTAAAAACACCTATACGGTTGGTCAGAAAAGACAGTTATTGATCCCATCATCTAGAAGAGTTTTAAAAACACCTATACGGTTGGTCAGAAAAGACAGTTATTGATCCCATCATCTAGAAGAGTTTTAAAAACAACTATACGGTTGGCCAGAAAAGACAGTTATTGATCCCATCATCTAGAAGAGTTTTAAAAACACCTATACGGTTGGTCAGAAAAGACAGTTATTGATCCCATCATCTAGAAGAGTTTTAAAAACACCTATACGGTTGGCCAGAAAAGACAGTTATTGATCCCATCATCTAGAAGAGTTTTAAAAACACCTATACGGTTGGCCAGAAAAGACAGTTATTGATCCCATCATCTAGAAGAGTTTTAAAAACACCTATACAGTTTGGCCAGAAAAGACAGTTATTGATCCCATCATCTAGAAGAGTTTTAAAAACACCTATACGGTTGGCCAAAAAAGACAGTTATTGATCCCATCATCTAGAAGAGTTTTAAAAACACCTATACGGTTGGCCAGAAAAGACAGTTATTGATCCCATCATCTAGAAGAGTTTTAAAAACACCTATACGGTTGGTCAGAAAAGACAGTTATTGATCCCATCATCTAGAAGAGTTTTAAAAACACCTATACAGTTTGGCCAGAAAAGACAGTTATTGATCCCATCATCTAGAAGAGTTTTAAAAACACCTATACGGTTGGTCAGAAAAGACAGTTATTGATCCCATCATCTAGAAGAGTTTTAAAAACACCTATACAGTTTGGCCAGAAAAGACAGTTATTGATCCCATCATCTAGAAGAGTTTTAAAAACACCTATACGGTTGGTCAGAAAAGACAGTTATTGATCCCATCATCTAGAAGAGTTTTAAAAACACCTATACGGTTTGGCCAGAAAAGACAGTTATTGATCCCATCATCTAGAAGAGTTTTAAAAACACCTATACGTTGGCCAGAAAAGACAGTTATTGATCCCATCATCTAGAAGAGATTTAAAAACACCTATACGGTTGGCCAGAAAAGACAGTTATTGATCCCATCATCTAGAAGAGTTTTAAAAACACCTATACGGTTGGCCAGAAAAGACAGTTATTGATCCCATCATCTAGAAGAGTTTTAAAAACACCTATACGGTTGGTCAGAAAAGACAGTTATTGATCCCATCATCTAGAAGAGTTTTAAAAACACCTATACGGTTGGCCAGAAAAGACAGTTATTGATCCCATCATCTAGAAGAGTTTTAAAAACACCTATACAGTTTGGCCAGAAAAGACAGTTATTGATCCCATCATCTAGAAGAGTTTTAAAAACACCAATACGGTTGGTCAGAAAAGACAGTTATTGATCCCATCATCTAGAAGAGTTTTAAAAACACCTATACGGTTGGTCAGAAAAGACAGTTATTGATCCCATCATCTAGAAGAGTTTTAAAAACACCTATGCGGTTGGTCAGAAAAGACAGTTATTGATCCCATCATCTAGAAGAGTTTTAAAAACAACTATACGGTTGGCCAGAAAAGACAGTTATTGATCCCATCATCTAGAAGAGTTTTAAAAACACCTATACGGTTGGTCAGAAAAGACAGTTATTGATCCCATCATCTAGAAGAGTTTTAAAAACACCTATACGGTTGGCCAGAAAAGACAGTCATTGATCCCATCATCTAGAAGAGTTTTAAAAACACCAATACGGTTGGTCAGAAAAGACAGTTATTGATCCCATCATCTAGAAGAGTTTTAAAAACACCTATACGGTTGGCCAGAAAAGACAGTTATTGATCCCATCATCTAGAAGAGTTTTAAAAACACCTATACGGTTGGTCAGAAAAGACAGTTATTGATCCCATCATCTAGAAGAGTTTTAAAAACACCTATACGGTTGGTCAGAAAAGACAGTTATTGATCCCATCATCTAGAAGAGTTTTAAAAACACCTATACGGTTGGTCAGAAAAGACAGTTATTGATCCCATCATCTAAAAGAGTTTTAAAAACAACTATACGGTTGGCCAGAAAAGAGAGTTATTGATCCCATCATCTAGAAGAGTTTTAAAAACACCTATACGGTTGGTCAGAAAAGACAGTTATTGATCCCATCATCTAGAAGAGTTTTAAAACTCCTATACGGTTGGTCAGAAAAGACAGTTATTGATCCCATCATCTAGAAGAGTTTTAAAAACACCTATACAGTTTGGCCAGAAAAGACAGTTATTGATCCCATCATCTAGAAGAGTTTTAAAAACACCTATACGGTTGGCCAAAAAAGACAGTTATTGATCCCATCATCTAGAAGAGTTTTAAAAACACCTATACAGTTGGTCAGAAATGACAGTTATTGATCCCATCATCTAGAAGAGTTTTAAAAACACCTATACGGTTGGTCAGAAAAGACAGTTATTGATCCCATCATCTAGAAGAGTTTTAAAAACACCTATACAGTTTGGCCAGAAAAGACAGTTATTGATCCCATCATCTAGAAGAGTTTTAAAAACACCTATACGGTTGGTCAGAAAAGACAGTTATTGATCCCATCATCTAGAAGAGTTTTAAAAACACCTATACAGTTTGGCCAGAAAAGACAGTTATTGATCCCATCATCTAGAAGAGTTTTAAAAACACCTATACGGTTGGTCAGAAAAGACAGTTATTGATCCCATCATCTAGAAGAGTTTTAAAAACACCTATACAGTTTGGCCAGAAAAGAGAGTTATTGATCCCATCATCTAGAAGAGTTTTAAAAACACCTATACGGTTGGTCAGAAAAGACAGTTATTGATCCCATCATCTAGAAGAGTTTTAAAAACACCTATACGGTTGGTCAGAAAAGACAGTTATTGATCCCATCATCTAGAAGAGTTTTAAAAACACCTATACGGTTGGTCAGAAAAGACAGTTATTGATCCCATCATCTAGAAGAGTTTTAAAAACACCTATACAGTTTGGCCAGAAAAGACAGTTATTGATCCCATCATCTAGAAGAGTTTTAAAAACACCTATATGGTTGGCCAGAAAAGACAGTTATTGATCCCATCATCTAGAAGAGTTTTAAAAACACCTATACGGTTGGTCAGAAAAGACAGTTATTGATCCCATCATCTAGAAGAGTTTTAAAAACACCTATACGGTTGGCCAGAAAAGACAGTTATTGATCCCATCATCTAGAAGAGTTTTAAAAACACCTATACAGTTTGGCCAGAAAAGACAGTTATTGATCCCATCATCTAGAAGAGTTTTAAAAACACCTATACGGTTGGTCAGAAAAGACAGTTATTGATCCCATCATCTAGAAGAGTTTTAAAAACACCTATACGGTTGGTCAGAAAAGACAGTTATTGATCCCATCATCTAGAAGAGTTTTAAAAACAACTATACGGTTGGCCAGAAAAGACAGTTATTGATCCCATCATCTAGAAGAGTTTTAAAAACACCTATACGGTTGGTCAGAAAAGACAGTTATTGATCCCATCATCTAGAAGAGTTTTAAAAACACCTATACGGTTGGCCAGAAAAGACAGTTATTGATCCCATCATCTAGAAGAGTTTTAAAAACACCTATACAGTTTGGCCAGAAAAGACAGTTATTGATCCCATCATCTAGAAGAGTTTTAAAAACACCTATACGGTTGGCCAAAAAAGACAGTTATTGATCCCATCATCTAGAAGAGTTTTAAAAACACCTATGCGGTTGGTCAGAAAAGACAGTTATTGATCCCATCATCTAGAAGAGTTTTAAAAACACCTATACGGTTGGCCAGAAAAGACAGTTATTGATCCCATCATCTAGAAGAGTTTTAAAAACACCTATACGGTTGGTCAGAAAAGACAGTTATTGATCCCATTATCTAGAAGAGTTTTAAAAACACCTATACGGTTGGTCAGAAAAGACAGTTATTGATCCCATCATCTAGAAGAGTTTTAAAAACACCTATACGGTTGGTCAGAAAAGACAGTTATTGATCCCATCATCTAGAAGAGTTTTAAAAACACCTATACGGTTGGTCAGAAAAGACAGTTATTGATCCCATCATCTAGAAGAGTTTTAAAAACAACTATACGGTTGGCCAGAAAAGACAGTTATTGATCCCATCATCTAGAAGAGTTTTAAAAACACCTATACGGTTGGTCAGAAAAGACAGTTATTGATCCCATCATCTAGAAGAGTTTTAAAAACACCTATACGGTTGGCCAGAAAAGACAGTTATTGATCCCATCATCTAGAAGAGTTTTAAAAACACCTATACGGTTGGCCAGAAAAGACAGTTATTGATCCCATCATCTAGAAGAGTTTTAAAAACACCTATACAGTTTGGCCAGAAAAGACAGTTATTGATCCCATCATCTAGAAGAGTTTTAAAAACACCTATACGGTTGGCCAAAAAAGACAGTTATTGATCCCATCATCTAGAAGAGTTTTAAAAACACCTATACGGTTGGCCAGAAAAGACAGTTATTGATCCCATCATCTAGAAGAGTTTTAAAAACACCTATACGGTTGGTCAGAAAAGACAGTTATTGATCCCATCATCTAGAAGAGTTTTAAAAACACCTATACAGTTTGGCCAGAAAAGACAGTTATTGATCCCATCATCTAGAAGAGTTTTAAAAACACCTATACGGTTGGTCAGAAAAGACAGTTATTGATCCCATCATCTAGAAGAGTTTTAAAAACACCTATACAGTTTGGCCAGAAAAGACAGTTATTGATCCCATCATCTAGAAGAGTTTTAAAAACACCTATACGGTTGGTCAGAAAAGACAGTTATTGATCCCATCATCTAGAAGAGTTTTAAAAACACCTATACGGTTTGGCCAGAAAAGACAGTTATTGATCCCATCATCTAGAAGAGTTTTAAAAACACCTATACGTTGGCCAGAAAAGACAGTTATTGATCCCATCATCTAGAAGAGATTTAAAAACACCTATACGGTTGGCCAGAAAAGACAGTTATTGATCCCATCATCTAGAAGAGTTTTAAAAACACCTATACGGTTGGTCAGAAAAGACAGTTATTGATCCCATCATCTAGAAGAGTTTTAAAAACACCTATACGGTTGGCCAAAAAAGACAGTTATTGATCCCATCATCTAGAAGAGTTTTAAAAACACCTATACGGTTGGCCAGAAAAGACAGTTATTGATCCCATCATCTAGAAGAGTTTTAAAAACACCTATACGGTTGGTCAGAAAAGACAGTTATTGATCCCATCATCTAGAAGAGTTTTAAAAACACCTATACGGTTGGTCAGAAAAGACAGTTATTGATCCCATCATCTAGAAGAGTTTTAAAAACACCTATACGGTTGGCCAGAAAAGACAGTTATTGATCCCATCATCTAGAAGAGTTTTAAAAACACCTATACGGTTGGCCAAAAAAGACAGTTATTGATCCCATCATCTAGAAGAGTTTTAAAAACACCTATACGGTTGGCCAGAAAAGACAGTTATTGATCCCATCATCTAGAAGAGTTTTTATCCTTACCTAGTGGTCTCTGTGGTACGGCAGCTTTATCAATAACAGCAGGTTCACTCAACCCTTCAGCATTTTCTGCAAAAACTCGGAAGACATATCCTCGTCCTTCCAGTAAATTTTTAATTGTGTGCCATGTTACATCAGGTTCAACACGAGTAACTCTGATCCACTGAGATCTGCCTGGTTCTTTCCTTTCTATTGGATAACCAATGATAGGTGCGCCACCATTAGATACAGGGGGAGACCACTCTAATGTAACACTGTCATCTGTGACCTCTGTCACTTCAAGGTCTTTGGGAACTGAAGGTACATCTAAAATCGGAAAGATAAAAAATATGATCTCATTTCCAATGAAACTTTCAGGAAATGTTCAAGTACTGCTGGAAATAAACTTTACAAGTTGAAGTATGTCAATTTAACCAAAAAAAATATTTTAATTTTGATATAATGGAATATAGGTAAATGAAATTAAAAGACCATGAGTTCCTCATAGTTTTTTTAATTTTAATTAATAAAATGAAACCAAACTATTTTTTTAAATATTTATTTTATTTTTCTATTAACATTGTTAGTTTTGAATCTACAGGTGTTTTGATTAGGCAGGTTAAATTTGCTAAGATGTCAAGAAATTGAACTAAAGTTAAAGTTGCATTAACACAAGATATATTGTGATTTAGTCCGATTTTATTTTAAGTAATAAATGAAACCATATCAGATTTTTGCTTGAAATCAGTAAGAAAGGATACTGATGTAAATGAATATGTGAGAGTATCCAACTTTACACTTGGACACATATTAAAGTAAAGTAACAATGATTTTATTGCTGTTCACAGCATAACTCATACCGTAAAATGAGTGTGAAACATCCCCTAACCTGCAGTTGAGCGGTACTCTTCTGTAGATAAATGCTGGGTATCTTTGTAGTTTGGATGTTATTTGATGTATATAATTTCGGTACTCTTCTGTAGATAAATGCTGGGTATCTTTGTAGTTTGGATGTTACTTGGTGTATATAATGCTGGGTATCTTTGTAGTTTGGATGTTACTTGGTGTATATAATGCTGGGTATCTTTGTAGTTTGGATGTTACTTGGTGTATATAATGCTGGGTATCTTTGTAGTTTGGATGTTACTTGGTGTATATAATGCTGGGTATCTTTGTAGTTTGGATGTTACTTGGTGTATATAATACTGGGTATCTTTGTAGTTTGGATGTTACTTGGTGTATATAATACTGGGTATCTTTGTAGTTTGGATGTTACTTGATGTATATAATGCTGGGTATCTTTGTAGTTTGGATGTTATTTGATGTATATAATTTCGGTACTCTTCTGTAGATAAATGCTGGGTATCTTTGTAGTTTGGATGTTACTTGGTGTATATAATGCTGGGTATCTTTGTAGTTTGGATGTTACTTGGTGTATATAATGCTGGGTATCTTTGTAGTTTGGATGTTACTTGGTGTATATAATGCTGGGTATCTTTGTAGTTTGGATGTTACTTGATGTATATAATGTTGGGTATCTTTGTAGTTTGGATGTTATTTGATGTATATAATTTCGGTACTCTTCTGTAGATAAATGCTGGGTATCTTTGTAGTTTGGATGTTACTTGGTGTATATAATGCTGGGTATCTTTGTAGTTTGTATGTTACTTGGTGTATATAATACTGGGTATCTTTGTAGTTTGGATGTTACTTGGTGTATATAATACTGGGTATCTTTGTAGTTTGGATGTTACTTGATGTATATAATGCTGGGTATCTTTGTAGTTTGGATGTTACTTGATGTATATAATGCTGGGTATCTTTGTAGTTTGGATGTTATTTGATGTATATAATTTCGGTACTCTTCTGTAGATAAATGCTGGGTATCTTTGTAGTTTGGATGTTACTTGGTGTATATAATGCTGGGTATCTTTGTAGTTTGGATGTTACTTGGTGTATATAATGCTGGGTATCTTTGTAGTTTGGATGTTACTTGGTGTATATAATGCTGGGTATCTTTGTAGTTTGGATGTTACTTGGTGTATATAATGCTGGGTATCTTTGTAGTTTGGATGTTACTTGGTGTATATAATACTGGGTATCTTTGTAGTTTGGATGTTACTTGGTGTATATAATACTGGGTATCTTTGTAGTTTGGATGTTACTTGATGTATATAATGCTGGGTATCTTTGTAGTTTGGATGTTATTTGATGTATATAATTTCGGTACTCTTCTGTAGATAAATGCTGGGTATCTTTGTAGTTTGGATGTTACTTGGTGTATATAATGCTGGGTATCTTTGTAGTTTGGATGTTACTTGGTGTATATAATGCTGGGTATCTTTGTAGTTTGGATGTTACTTGGTGTATATAATGCTGGGTATCTTTGTAGTTTGGATGTTACTTGATGTATATAATGTTGGGTATCTTTGTAGTTTGGATGTTATTTGATGTATATAATTTCGGTACTCTTCTGTAGATAAATGCTGGGTATCTTTGTAGTTTGGATGTTACTTGGTGTATATAATGCTGGGTATCTTTGTAGTTTGTATGTTACTTGGTGTATATAATACTGGGTATCTTTGTAGTTTGGATGTTACTTGGTGTATATAATACTGGGTATCTTTGTAGTTTGGATGTTACTTGATGTATATAATGCTGGGTATCTTTGTAGTTTGGATGTTACTTGATGTATATAATGCTGGGTATCTTTGTAGTTTGGATGTTATTTGATGTATATAATTTCGGTACTCTTCTGTAGATAAATGCTGGGTATCTTTGTAGTTTGGATGTTACTTGGTGTATATAATGCTGGGTATCTTTGTAATTTGGATGTTACTTGGTGTATATAATGCTGGGTATCTTTGTAGTTTGGATGTTACTTGGTGTATATAATGCTGGGTATCTTTGTAATTTGGATGTTACTTGATGTATATAATACTGGGTATCTTTGTAGTTTGGATGTTACTTGGTGTATATAATGCTGGGTATCTTTGTAGTTTGGATGTTACTTGGTGTATATAATGCTGGGTATCTTTGTAGTTTGGATGTTACTTGGTGTATATAATGCTGGGTATCTTTGTAGTTTGGATGTTACTTGGTGTATATAATACTGGGTATCTTTGTAGTTTGGATGTTACTTGGTGTATATAATGCTGGGTATCTTTGTAGTTTGGATGTTACTTGGTGTATATAATGCTGGGTATCTTTGTAGTTTGGATGTTATTTGATGTATATAATTTCGGTACTCTTCTGTAGATAAATGCTGGGTATCTTTGTAGTTTGGATGTTACTTGGTGTATATAATGCTGGGTATCTTTGTAGTTTGGATGTTATTTGGTGTATATAATGCTGGGTATCTTTGTAGTTTGGATGTTACTTGGTGTATATAATGTTGGGTATCTTTGTAGTTTGGATGTTACTTGGTGTATATAATGCTGGGTATCTTTGTAGTTTGGATGTTACTTGGTGTATATAATGCTGGGTATCTTTGTAATTTGGATGTTATTTGGTGTATATAATACTGGGTATCTTTGTAGTTTGGATGTTACTTGGTGTATATAATGCTGGGTATCTTTGTAGTTTGGATGTTACTTGGTGTATATAATGCTGGGTATCTTTGTAGTTTGGATGTTACTTGGTGTATATAATACTGGGTATCTTTGTAGTTTGGATGTTACTTGGTGTATATAATGCTGGGTATCTTTGTAGTTTGGATGTTACTTGGTGTATATAATGCTGGGTATCTTTGTAGTTTGGATGTTACTTGGTGTATATAATACTGGGTATCTTTGTAGTTTGGATGTTACTTGGTGTATATAATGCTGGGTATCTTTGTAGTTTGGATGTTACTTGGTGTATATAATACTGGGTATCTTTGTAGTTTGGATGTTACTTGATGTATATAATGCTGGGTATCTTTGTAGTTTGGATGTTATTTGGTGTATATAATGCTGGGTATCTTTGTAATTTGGATGTTACTTGGTGTATATAATGCTGGGTATCTTTGTAGTTTGGATGTTACTTGGTGTATATAATGCTGGGTATCTTTGTAGTTTGGATGTTACTTGGTGTATATAATGCTGGGTATCTTTGTAGTTTGGATGTTACTTGGTGTATATAATGCTGGGTATCTTTGTAGTTTGGATGTTACTTGGTGTATATAATGCTGGGTATCTTTGTAGTTTGAATGTTACTTGGTGTATATAATACTGGGTATCTTTGTAGTTTGGATGTTACTTGGTGTATATAATACTGGGTATCTTTGTAGTTTGGATGTTACTTGGTGTACATAATGCTGGGTATCTTTGTAATTTGGATGTTACTTGGTGTATATAATGCTGGGTATCTTTGTAGTTTGGATGTTACTTGGTGTATATAATGTTGGGTATCTTTGTAGTTTGGATGTTACTTGGTGTATATAATGCTGGGTATCTTTGTAGTTTGGATGTTACTTGGTGTATATAATGCTGGGTATCTTTGTAGTTTGGATGTTACTTGGTGTATATAATGCTGGGTATCTTTGTAGTTTGGATGTTACTTGGTGTATATAATGCTGGGTATCTTTGTAGTTTGGATGTTACTTGGTGTATATAATGCTGGGTATCTTTGTAGTTTGGATGTTACTTGGTGTATATAATACTGGGTATCTTTGTAGTTTGGATGTTATTTGGTGTATATAATACTGGGTATCTTTGTAGTTTGGATGTTACTTGATGTATATAATGCTGGGTATCTTTGTAGTTTGGATGTTATTTGGTGTATATAATACTGGGTATCTTTGTAGTTTGGATGTTACTTGGTGTATATAATGCTGGGTATCTTTGTAGTTTGGATGTTACTTGGTGTATATAATGCTGGGTATCTTTGTAGTTTGGATGTTACTTGGTGTATATAATACTGGGTATCTTTGTAGTTTGGATGTTACTTGGTGTATATAATGCTGGGTATCTTTGTAGTTTGGATGTTACTTGATGTATATAATGTTGGGTATCTTTGTAGTTTGGATGTTACTTGGTGTATATAATGCTGGGTATCTTTGTAGTTTGGATGTTACTTGGTGTATATAATACTGGGTATCTTTGTAGTTTGGATGTTACTTGGTGTATATAATGTTGGGTATCTTTGTAGTTTGGATGTTACTTGGTGTATATAATGCTGGGTATCTTTGTAGTTTGGATGTTACTTGGTGTATATAATGCTGGGTATCTTTGTAGTTTGGATGTTACTTGGTGTATATAATGCTGGGTATCTTTGTAGTTTGGATGTTACTTGATGTATATACTGCTGGGTATCTTTGTAATTTGGATGTTATTTGGTGTATATAATACTGGGTATCTTTGTAGTTTGGATGTTACTTGATGTATATAATGCTGGGTATCTTTGTAGTTTGGATGTTATTTGGTGTATATAATGCTGGGTATCTTTGTAATTTGGATGTTATTTGGTGTATATAATACTGGGTATCTTTGTAGTTTGGATGTTACTTGATGTATATAATGCTGGGTATCTTTGTAGTTTGGATGTTACTTGATGTATATAATGCTGGGTATCTTTGTAGTTTGGATGTTACTTGGTGTATATAATACTGGGTATCTTTGTAGTTTGGATGTTACTTGATGTATATAATGCTGGGTATCTTTGTAGTTTGGATGTTACTTGATGTATATAATGCTGGGTATCTTTGTAGTTTGGATGTTACTTGATGTATATAATGCTGGGTATCTTTGTAGTTTGGATGTTACTTGATGTATATAATGCTGGGTATCTTTGTAGTTTGGATGTTACTTGATGTATATAATACTGGGTATCTTTGTAGTTTGGATGTTACTTGGTGTATATAATGCTGGGTATCTTTGTAGTTTGGATGTTACTTGATGTATATAATGCTGGGTATCTTTGTAGTTTGGATGTTACTTGATGTATATAATGCTGGGTATCTTTGTAGTTTGGATGTTACTTGGTGTATATAATACTGGGTATCTTTGTAGTTTGGATGTTACTTGATGTATATAATGCTGGGTATCTTTGTAGTTTGGATGTTACTTGATGTATATAATGCTGGGTATCTTTGTAGTTTGGATGTTACTTGATGTATATAATGCTGGGTATCTTTGTAGTTTGGATGTTACTTGGTGTATATAATACTGGGTATCTTTGTAGTTTGGATGTTACTTGGTGTATATAATGCTGGGTATCTTTGTAGTTTGGATGTTATTTGGTGTATATAATGCTGGGTATCTTTGTAGTTTGGATGTTACTTGGTGTATATAATGTTGGGTATCTTTGTAGTTTGGATGTTACTTGGTGTATATAATACTGGGTATCTTTGTAGTTTGGATGTTACTTGGTGTATATAATGCTGGGTATCTTTGTAATTTGGATGTTATTTGGTGTATATAATACTGGGTATCTTTGTAGTTTGGATGTTACTTGGTGTATATAATGCTGGGTATCTTTGTAGTTTGGATGTTACTTGGTGTATATAATGCTGGGTATCTTTGTAGTTTGGATGTTACTTGGTGTATATAATACTGGGTATCTTTGTAGTTTGGATGTTACTTGGTGTATATAATGCTGGGTATCTTTGTAGTTTGGATGTTACTTGGTGTATATAATGCTGGGTATCTTTGTAGTTTGGATGTTACTTGGTGTATATAATACTGGGTATCTTTGTAGTTTGGATGTTACTTGGTGTATATAATGCTGGGTATCTTTGTAGTTTGGATGTTACTTGGTGTATATAATGCTGGGTATCTTTGTAGTTTGGATGTTACTTGATGTATATAATGCTGGGTATCTTTGTAGTTTGGATGTTATTTGGTGTATATAATGCTGGGTATCTTTGTAATTTGGATGTTACTTGGTGTATATAATGCTGGGTATCTTTGTAGTTTGGATGTTATTTGGTGTATATAATGCTGGGTATCTTTGTAGTTTGGATGTTACTTGGTGTATATAATGCTGGGTATCTTTGTAGTTTGGATGTTACTTGGTGTATATAATGCTGGGTATCTTTGTAGTTTGGATGTTACTTGGTGTATATAATGCTGGGTATCTTTGTAGTTTGGATGTTACTTGGTGTATATAATGCTGGGTATCTTTGTAGTTTGAATGTTACTTGGTGTATATAATACTGGGTATCTTTGTAGTTTGGATGTTACTTGGTGTATATAATACTGGGTATCTTTGTAGTTTGGATGTTACTTGGTGTACATAATGCTGGGTATCTTTGTAATTTGGATGTTACTTGGTGTATATAATGCTGGGTATCTTTGTAGTTTGGATGTTACTTGGTGTATATAATGTTGGGTATCTTTGTAGTTTGGATGTTACTTGGTGTATATAATGCTGGGTATCTTTGTAGTTTGGATGTTACTTGGTGTATATAATGCTGGGTATCTTTGTAGTTTGGATGTTACTTGGTGTATATAATGCTGGGTATCTTTGTAGTTTGGATGTTACTTGGTGTATATAATGCTGGGTATCTTTGTAGTTTGGATGTTACTTGGTGTATATAATACTGGGTATCTTTGTAGTTTGGATGTTACTTGATGTATATAATGCTGGGTATCTTTGTAGTTTGGATGTTACTTGGTGTATATAATGCTGGGTATCTTTGTAGTTTGGATGTTACTTGGTGTATATAATGCTGGGTATCTTTGTAGTTTGGATGTTACTTGATGTATATAATGCTGGGTATCTTTGTAGTTTGGATGTTACTTGATGTATATAATGCTGGGTATCTTTGTAGTTTGGATGTTACTTGATGTATATAATGCTGGGTATCTTTGTAGTTTGGATGTTACTTGATGTATATAATGCTGGGTATCTTTGTAGTTTGGATGTTACTTGGTGTATATAATACTGGGTATCTTTGTAGTTTGGATGTTACTTGGTGTATATAATACTGGGTATCTTTGTAGTTTGGATGTTACTTGGTGTATATAATGCTGGGTATCTTTGTAGTTTGGATGTTACTTGGTGTATATAATGCTGGGTATCTTTGTAGTTTGGATGTTACTTGGTGTATATAATGCTGGGTATCTTTGTAGTTTGGATGTTACTTGGTGTATATAATACTGGGTATCTTTGTAGTTTGGATGTTACTTGGTGTATATAATACTGGGTATCTTTGTAGTTTGGATGTTACTTGGTGTATATAATACTGGGTATCTTTGTAGTTTGGATGTTACTTGGTGTATATAATGCTGGGTATCTTTGTAATTTGGATGTTACTTGGTGTATATAATACTGGGTATCTTTGTAATTTGGATGTTACTTGGTGTATATAATGCTGGGTATCTTTGTAGTTTGGATGTTACTTGGTGTATATAATGCTGGGTATCTTTGTAGTTTGGATGTTACTTGGTGTATATAATGCTGGGTATCTTTGTAGTTTGGATGTTACTTGGTGTATATAATGCTGGGTATCTTTGTAATTTGGATGTTATTTGGTGTATATATAATTTCATTTCCTAGATGTAGGGTTATCAACAAGAAAACACAATACAGGTGAAGTTATTCTACAAATACTGTCAGCATTGTGACAGACACTAAAAACACAATACAGGTGAAGTTATCCTACAAATACTATCATCATTGTGACAGACACTAAAAACACAATACAGGTGAAGTTATCCTACAAATACTGTCATCATTGTGACAGACACTAAAAACAATCACAAGGTTCCCATCAAGTTTACTAATGCTTAGAAATATTTGTTGATAATAGTTAAGATTACCTATAGCACTCTTAGCCATTACAAGTTCAGCAAGTTCTATTGGTTGACTGGCACCAAGTTTGTTTTCAGCGTAAACTCTGAAGTTATAGTTGTGTCTTCTGCTCAATCCCATCAATGTGTAGTCAGTGACATCTGGTGTCAATCTTGTGGCTCTAATCCATCCGCCTACTTTGTTGTCAAACTTTTCAATGATGTAGCCAGTAAGTGGACTGCCACCATCATATTCAGGTGGTTGCCATGATAATGAAATGGAATCTTTTTTGACATCATAAGCTTTCAAAGGTCCTTTTGGAGCATCTGGAGTTTCTGAGAAATTAAAATATTATTTGTAATTGGCCATTTTGTTTTATGAAACAGACACTGAATATGTAAATTTCAATGAATAGAAAAAAACATAACAGCACAACTTCTTAAGCCAATTAACCACAAGGTACAGTCTAAAATGACTTGAAACTTAGTATGAGAAGTAAACATGAGTAATTAGTAATGTTAAATGTACATAATTTTCTTTCTGAGAACATTCTTTTTGTGCTCAACACAACAATATTTCACTTATATCGTGGGGGTCAGATTTATTGGAGGAGGAAACCAGAGTATCACAATGGGTTCTGTGCTAAAAAATATCATAAATTGTCAATAATGTTGCTCATTTGCAACACAAATTCAGATGTTTTTTGGGGGTAATTTTCCAATTAGAATCGAAACATTTTTTTTTAATCATTCAGTGATTTATTTATCATTTTACCATGAGTAGGTCTAATATTTTCATAATTTTTACCCCTTTCTTCGCTACACTCCACTAGGGGTAAACACGTGCAACAAAAATATGACCTACCCTGCACGGTAAAGTCGTAAATAAAACCGCAGCCTGACATTTATTTTTTTTCTTTAATATTTTTAGTTATTTACTATGAACTTATTACAAACCTAACGATCTCATTGGTTTGATGGATTTATCCAGATTTGTTGGACGACCTTGACCAATGTCATTGACAGCACTTATACGGAACATATAATCCACACCCTCTTCTAAATCTTTAATTATTTTTTGATTGGTCTTTGAAGGAACATCAGCAACAATGTCCCATTCTCCAGTTCTGCCATCTTTAGCCTCAATGATGTATTTCTTGATTGCTGAGCCACCGTCATCATTTGGTGGGTTCCAACGGAGAGTAAGAGAATCAGTAGTAACATTGCTGGCTTTAATCTTACCAGCAGGACTCCCTGGTTTAACTGTAAATAATTATAAAAAAAATTACAGTAAAAACATTGCTTGATAAAAACAAAAATAAAGCATTGAATTATATTATTATATTATTATTCATATAAATTCCTTCATATGTCCACAATGTTAATGTTTTTGAATTGTTACTGAAGTTCACCTTTTCTTCATTAAGAGATGTGATAAACATATTTCTAAGGGTTAGGGTTAGGGCTATGATGTTTAATGCCACTTTCAACAGTGTTTCAGTTATATTGTGGTGGTCAGTTTTATTGGTGGAGCAAACCTGAGTACCCAGAGAAAACCACCGACCTGCTGCAAGTCACTGACAAACTTTATCACATACTGTTGTAATGAATACACCTCGCCATAAGTGGGATTCAAACTCACAACTGTACTGGTGTTAGGCACTGAATGCATAGGTAGTTGTAAATCCAACTACCATACAATCACGACCACGATTGCCCCTATGTCAAAGGAATATGTCTTTTATAGGGTAAACGTACATGGTATACTGGGAAATAACCATAATCAAAAGGAATATGTCTTTTATAGGGTAAACGTACATGGTATACTGGGAAATAACCATAATCAAAAGGAATATGTCTTTTATAGGGTAAACGTACATGGTATACTGGGAAATAACCATAATCAAAAGGAATATGTCTTTTATAGGGTAAACGTACATGGTATACTGGGAAATAACCATAATCAAAAGGAATATGTCTTTTATAGGGTAAACGTACATGGTATACTGGGAAATAACCATAATCAAAAGGAATATGTCTTTTATAGGGTAAACGTACATGGTATACTGGGAAATAACCATAATCAAAAGGAATATGTCTTTTATAGGGTAAACGTACATGGTATACTGGGAAATAACCATAATCAAAAGGAATATGTCTTTTATAGGGTAAACGTACGTGGTATACTGGGAAATAACCATAATCAAAAGGAATATGTCTTTTATAGGGTAAATGTACATGGTATACTGGGAAATAACCATAATCAAAAGGAATATGTCTTTTATAGGGTAAACGTACATGGTATACTGGGAAATAACCATAATCAAAAGGAATATGTCTTTTATAGGGTAAACGTACATGGTATACTGGGAAATAACCATAATCAAAAGGAATATGTCTTTTATAGGGTAAACGTACATGGTATACTGGGAAATAACCATAATCAAAAGGAATATGTCTTTTATAGGGTAAACGTACATGGTATACTGGGAAATAACCATAATCAAAAGGAATATGTCTTTTATAGGGTAAACGTACATGGTATACTGGGAAATAACCATAATCAAAAGGAATATGTCTTTTATAGGGTAAACGTACATGGTATACTGGGAAATAACCATAATCAAAAGGAATATGTCTTTTATAGGGTAAACGTACATGGTATACTGGGAAATAACCATAATCAAAAGGAATATGTCTTTTATAGGGTAAACGTACATGGTATACTGGGAAATAACCATAATCAAAAGGAATATGTCTTTTATAGGGTAAACGTACATGGTATACTGGGAAATAACCATAATCAAAAGGAATATGTCTTTTATAGGGTAAACGTACATGGTATACTGGGAAATAACCATAATCAAAAGGAATATGTCTTTTATAGGGTAAACGTACATGGTATACTGGGAAATAACCATAATCAAAAGGAATATGTCTTTTATAGGGTAAACGTACGTGGTATACTGGGAAATAACCATAATCAAAAGGAATATGTCTTTTATAGGGTAAATGTACATGGTATACTGGGAAATAACCATAATCAAAAGGAATATGTCTTTTATAGGGTAAACGTACATGGTATACTGGGAAATAACCATAATCAAAAGGAATATGTCTTTTATAGGGTAAACGTACATGGTATACTGGGAAATAACCATAATATGTCTTTTATATGTAGTAAACATTACTGGATAATAACTATAATTGGTGTCAGACCAATATTCCCAAGTTGTTAACTATAACCGGTGTCAGACCAATACTGGGTTTAGAGAATAACTATAATTGGTGTCAGACCAATACTGGGTTTAGAAAATACCCATAATTGGTGTCAGGCCAATACTAGGTTTAGAGAATAACTATAACTGGTGTCAGACCAATACTGGGTTTAGAGAATACCCATAATTGGTGTCAGGCCAATACTAGGTTTAGAGAATAACTATAACTGGTGTCAGACCAATACTGGGTTTAGAGAATACCCATAATTGGTGTCAGACCAATACTGGGTTTAGAGAATAACTATAATTGGTGTCAGACCAATACTGGGTTTAGAGAATACCCATAATTGGTGTTAGGCCAATACTAGGTTTAGAGAATAACTATAACTGGTGTCAGACCAATACTTGGTTTAGAGAATATCTATAACTGGTGTCAGACCAATACTGGGATTAGAGAATAACTTTAATTGGTGTCAGACCAATACTGGGTTTAGAGAATAACTATAACTGGTGCTAGATCAATACTGGGTTTAGAGAATAACTATAACTGGTGTCAGACCAATACTGGATTTAGAGAATAACTATAATTGGTGTCAGACCAATACTTTGTTTAGAGAATAACTATACCTAGTGTCAGACCAATACTTGGTTTAGAGAATAGCTATAACTGGTGTTAGATCAATATTGTGTTTAGAAAATAACTATAACCGGTGTCAGACCAATACTGGGTTTAGAGAATAACTATAACTGGTGTCAGACCAATACTATACTGGGTTTAGAGAATAACTATAACTGGTGCTAGATCAATCCTGGGTTTAGAGAATAACTATAACCGGTGTCAGACCAATACTGGGTTTAGAGAATAACTATAACTGGTGTCAGACCAATACTATACTGGGCTTAGAGAATAACTATAATTGGTGTCAGACCAATACTGGGTTTAGAGAATAACAATAACTAGTGTCAGACCAATACTTGGTTTAGAGAATAACTATAATTGGTGTCAGATCAATACTGGGTTTAGAGAGAAACTATAAATGGTGTCAGATCAGTACTGGGTTTAGAGAATAACTATAACTAGTGTCAGGCCAATACTGGGTTTAGAGAATAACTATAACTGGCATCAGGTCAATACTGGGTTTAGAGAATAACTATAACTGGTGTCAGACCAATACTCCCCAGTTGTTAACTATTATTGATGTCAGATCTAGACCAATACTTAGTTTAGAGAATAACTATAACTGGTGTCAGACCAATACTTGGTCTAGAGAATAACTATAACTAGTGTTAGACCAATACTGGGTTTAGAGTAAAACTATAACTATAACTGGTGCTAGATCAATACTAGGTTTAGAGAATAACTATATCTGGTTTCAGATCAATAGTTGGTTTAGAAAGATTTGAAAAAAAATTCTGTTTCGTGTCAAGAAGAAAACTCTGGTTTGGAGAAAACGTTTTATGATGAATTTTTACAAATCAAAAATGGCAAAAACTCCTTCAAAAATGGTCTGATAAACCTGTTGTAATGATATGGTAATAAGCAAGCATGCAAAGTTGTAAGTTCACGGACGTACAAGACAAACAAATACATTGTATATATCCACCAGAAGATGGGAGACATAAAAAGCAGGCATCATTTTACCTGGTGCTCTCCTTGGTGTAACCACTTCTGTAGTTTCTAAAGGTTGACTTCGTCCCTCATCATTTTCAGCAATAATTCGGAACATGTAATCGTTGCCTTCATTAAGTCTATCCAAGGTTAAAGTATGTGTATTAGGACGAACTGTATCCACTTGATACCAGTTATTTCTCTTCAAGTCACGCTGTTCTATAACATAACGTTTAATAGGTTTGCCCCCGTCATCTTTTGGAGGTTTCCAGCTAAGTTCTGCAGACTTTGCAGTTACGTCAGAAACTTTAAGTGGTCCAATAGGCATATCAGGAGGATCTATAATAGTCAGAGATTTTATATCATAAAAATACTCCATAACTAATGTTTACTCAACATTATTATCTTTAGCAATAACATAAATATTCATGCACAATTTTTTTTAAAGGTAATGCATGAAATACACACCACCATCTCTCCGAACCCAACCCCTAAATTAAAAAAAAAAAAATCAATTCACTGTAAGAAAAGAAAAAAACAACACACAATTTAGAACTTACTGAAAGGACTCTTAGGAATAACAGATTCATCTCCTTCAAGGGGCTCTGAGAGTCCAGCCTTGTTTTCTGCCTTGACACGGGCAAAGTATTCTGTCTTCTCAACAAGATGTGTCATTGTGAATTTTGTTGTTGTTGATTTTATTCTGTCAATGTAACTCCATGTAGATTTTGATTTTTCTCGTTTCTCCACTACATAGTGTGTGATGGGGGAACCACCATCATCTTCACTTGGTTTCCAGGAAACTGTCACAGACGACTTCTGAATGTCCTTGAATTCTAAAGGTCCAACTGGGGCAGATGGTGACCCTGAAAAAGCATATGAACAACTCAAACACGTTTCCATTGGAGATATATTATATGTACCATAGTTGGTTTTATATAATACACACTAATGTATAACACACAGTTCTTCCATTATTAAATTAGATAAAAAAATATAGCTCTTCTTATTTCTTTTACAATTTGATTTAAACAAGATGAACTGTGAGCTAATGCTCACCTATGATACCCCCGCTCTTTGGCAAACAGGAAGTAGGAATCTGACGGGTCAAAAAATGCTTCCCACGATATGGGGTACCTATATGAAGCTTGTGACCAAATATCAGATTTCTGCCATCAATAGTTGCTGAGAAAAATGCGACGAAAAATGAGCATATATGTTCAATGTGTATAAAAATCAACAAAGTCGGCAAACAGGAAGTAGGAATCTGGTGGGTTCAAAAACGTTTCCCACGGTATGGGGTACCTATATCACGCTTGTGACCAAATATCAGATCTATGTCATCAATAGTTGCTGAGAAAAATGTGACGAAAAATGTGCATATATGTTCAATGTGTATAAAGACCAACTAAGTCGGCAAACAGGAAGTAGGAATCTGACAGGTCCAAAAATGCCACCCACAATATGGTATACCTATATGTATGCTTGTGACCAAATATCAGATTTCTGCCATCAACAGTTACTGAGAAAAATGCGACGAAAAATATCTTGGACGGACGGACAGACGGACAGAGGTAAAACAGTATACCCCCTTCGGGGAGCGGGGGTATAATAATAAGATTTATTCTTCAATGTTTTGTCAAAAAATGTATGTTCTGGTAAAACAAATATGCAAATAAATGATCATACAAGTAATCAATTGAATGTTAGGTTAGAAGAGATACCTATATTGATACATGGTTTTTAATTGGACGATTTAAAAAGAGAGAAGTACAATGTTGCTGGTCATTGTGGAGTACAACCCACTGGACAAACCAATATAACTGGATGGTTGCTTCAGATAAGATTTGTTCATAACAGACTTGCTCATTGGTTGCTATGGTGAGCCAAAAATGGTTGTCTTTGATCAAAAGGAGGGATAAGACTATAACTGACTGTTGGGTGTTTTTGCCAATTGTAAGGACAAGGTTGTAACAGACATGATTGGTTGTGTTGGTGAGTAGGTGATGGTAACAAGTAGACTTATTGGTTGTGTTGGTGAGTAGATGATGGTAACAAGTAGACTTATTGGTTGTGTTGGTGAGTAGATGATAGTAACAAGTAGACTTATTGGTTGTGTTGGTGAGTAGGTGATGGTAACAAGTAGACTTATTGGTTGTGTTGGTGAGTAGGTGATAGTAACAAGTAGACTTATTGGTTGTGTTGGTGAGTAGGTGATAGTAACAAGTAGACTAATTGGTTGTGTTGGTGAGTAGGTGATGGTAACAAGTAGACTTATTGGTTGTGTTGGTGAGTAGATGATAGTAACAAGTAGTCTTATTGGTTGTGTTAGTGAGTAGATGATGGTAACAAACTTACTGATTGGTTGTTTTGGCGAGTAGGTCTTATCAACTGTTGCCATGTCACCTTTACCAACATCATTCTCAGCACAAACTCCAATGTAATATTTGTTTTTAGCATTCAGTTTTGAAATGGTGAAGTACGTTTTGAATGCGTCAATAGCTTCCACATTAATCCACTTGTCCTCTGTGGATTCTGATTTGATGTAAATATGATATTTTTTAACTCGAGATCCACCATCTTTGGTTGGTGGCTTCCATTCAATGTTTATTTCATTTTCACCGACTTTGCTTACATTCAGGTTGTTGGGTGGACCTGGATGATCTAGATGAACAATGAAAAAAAGGTTAAAATTAAGGTCATTATGTGCAATGTTTTAAGTATATAGAAAATTTCAACTACAAGTGTATATTCATAATGAGGGCATTTTATTTTATCAAACATTATATCTTAAATTTTTTTAAATGTAATACATAATGTAACTAAAAATAATTATTCAAGCTTTGTGTTTAAACTGTTACCAAATAAATACAAACCTTTGTGTTTCTTAGTATTTAAGAACGATGATCTTAAAGTCCACTTTCTTGACATTATATTATATCTTAAAGTCAGAGTTCCAGATAAACAGGTCTGAGTTCCAGATAAACAGGTCTGAGTTCCAGATAAACAGATCCGAGTTCCAGATATACAGATCCGAGTTCCAGATAAACAGGTCAGAGTTCCAGATAAACAGATCCGAGTTCCAGATAAACAGATCCGAGTTCCAGATAAACAGATCCAAGTTCCAGATAAACAGGTCAGAGTTCCAGATAAACAGGCCAGAGTTCCAGATAAACAGGCCAGAGTTCCAGATAAACAGGCCAGAGTTCCAGATAAACAGCTCAGAGTTCCAGATAAACAGGTCAGAGTTCCAGATAAACAGATCAGAGTTCCAGATAAACAGATCAGAGTTCCAGATAAACAGATCAGAGTTCCAGATAAACAGATCCGAGTTCCAGATAAACAGGTCAGAGTTCCAGATAAACAGATCAGAGTTCCAGATAAACAGATCCGAGTTCCAGATAAACAGATCAGAGTTCCAGATAAACAGATCCAAGTTCCAGATAAACAGGTTAGAGTTCCAGATAAACAGGCCAGAGTTCCAGATAAACAGGCCAGAGTTCCAGATAAACAGGTCAGAGTTCCAGATAAACAGATCAGAGTTCCAGATAAACAGATCAGAGTTCCAGATAAACAGATCAGAATTCCAGATAAACAGGTCAGAGTTCCAGATAAACAGGTCAGAGTTCCAGATAAACAGGCCAGAGTTCCAGATAAACAGATCAGAATTCCAGATAAACAGATCAGAGTTCCAGATAAACAGATCCGAGTTCCAGATAAACAGGTCAGAGTTCCAGATAAACAGGCCAGAGTTCCAGATAAACAGGCCAGAGTTCCAGATAAACAGGCCAGAGTTCCAGATAAACAGATCCGAGTTCCAGATAAACAGATCAGAATTCCAGATAAACAGATCCGAGTTCCAGATAAAGAGGTCAGAGTTCCAGATAAACATGTCAGAGTTCCAGATAAACAGATCAGAGTTTCAGATAAACAGATCCAAGTTCCAGATAAACAGATCAGAGTTTCAGATAAACAGATCCAAGTTCCAGACAAACAGGTCAGATTTCCAGATAAACAGATCAGAGTTCCAGATAAACAAATCAGAGTTCCAGATAAACAGATCAGAGTTCCAGATAAACAGATCTGAGTTCTAGATAAACAGGTCAGAGTTCCAGATAAACAGATCAGAATTTCAGATAAACAGATCCAAGTTCCAGATAAACAAATCAGAGTTTCAGATAAACAGATCCAAGTTCCAGATAAACAGGTCAGACTTCCAGATAAACAGATCAGAGTTCCAGATAAACAAATCAGAGTTCCAGATAAACAGATCCGAGTTCCAGATAAACAGATCCAAGTTCCAGATAAACAGATCCGAGTTCCAGATAAACAGGTCAGAGTTCCAGATAAACAGGCCAGAGTTCCAGATAAACAGGTCAGAGTTCCAGATAAACAGATCAGAGTTTCAGATAAACAGATCCGAGTTCCAGATAAACAGATCAGAGTTTCAGATAAACAGATCCAAGTTCCAGATAAACAGATCAGAGTTCCAGATAAACAAATCAGAGTTCCAGATAAACAGATCTGAGTTCTAGATAAACAGGTCAGAGTTCCAGATAAACAGATCAGAATTTCAGATAAACAGATCCAAGTTCCAGATAAACAGATCAGAGTTTCAGATAAACAGATCCAAGTTCCAGATAAACAGGTCAGACTTCCAGATAAACAGATCAGAGTTCCAGATAAACAAATCAGAGTTCCAGATAAACAGATCCGAGTTTCAGATAAACAGATCCAAGTTCCAGATAAACAGATCCGAGTTCCAGATAAACAGGTCAGAGTTCCAGATAAACAGATCTGAGTTCCAGATAAACAGGTCAGAGTTCCAGATAAACAGGTCAGAGTTCCAGATAAACAGTCAGAGTTTCAGATAAACAGGTTTGATTGTACAACAATTTCATACTCACCTAATTTTTTCTTAGGTGTTACAGATTCGTCTCCATTTAGAGGTGGACTTTCTCCTTCAGCATTAATTGCTTTAATACGGAATACATATTCATTATCCACCACCAGTTTCTTAGCTGTAAATTTTGTTGTTTCAACGTCCACACTGCCAGCTTTTCCCCACATGGAACGACGTGATTCTCTAATTTCAATGGTATAATTTGTGATTGGTGTTCCACCATCTGATTTGGATGGTTTCCATGCCAAGTCAACCGTGGTTTCTGTCAGATTGGAGAATTTCAATGATCCTTCAGGAGCAGATGGTTTATCTGTCATAAAAACAAAATATACACGTATATTATTTCTGATAAATTATTTTTTCTTCTAAAGAATTCATTTTTTAAATGAAATGAGCTATGTATCATCATTGAAACAAGCTAAACATAACATTTCTGCAAGGATTAAATTTATTTAACATTCAATTAAATAAATTTCAATAAAATTATGAAGAGTATTATCTTCTTGATTTAAAAGATGTAACAAGGAGAGATAAATCTGAAATGACCCCAATACAAATCTTTTTCCTGAAACACATAAACTGTTAACAAAAACCTAACCCTTAACAGTCCTTTGTGATTTTTTTTATTACACTGCAGGATATTGTCAGTATGACGTCAAACACATTATGACAATACTGATAAAAAACAATGTCTGCTGTAAAGGTATGAACACACATTATCACTAATATCACATCCTATTAGATTCACTGTGATACCAGTGACAATGTCTGTTGTAAAGGTATGAACACACATTATCACTAATATCACATCCTATTAGATTCACTGTGATACCAGTGATAATATCTGTTGTAAAGGTATGAACACACATTATCACTAATATCACATCCTATTAGATTCACTGTGATACCAGTGATAATGTCTGTTGTAAAAGTATGAACACACATTATCACTAATATCACATCCTATTAGATTCACTGTGATACCAGTGATAATGTCTATTAGATTCACTGTGATACCAGTGATAATGTCTGTCTTCAACTTCACAATAGCTGGTATTCTATATATACAAATGTACTATACATTGAGACCGTAACATTTTAATGTACTATACATTGAGACCGTAACATTTTAATGTACTATACATTGAGACCGTAACATTTTAATGTACTATACATTGAGACCGTAACATTTTAATGTTCTATACATTGACACCATAACATTTTAATGTACTATACATTGACACCGTAACATTTTAATGTACTATACATTGAGACCGTAACATTTTAATGTACTATACATTGAGACCGTAACATTTTAATGTACTATACATTGAGACCGTAACATTTTAATGTACTATACATTGAGACCGTAACATTTTTGAAATAGAAGAAATATAATTCCAGCATAATATCTTACCAAATGGACTCTTCATCTTGATTGGTTTAGGCATTTCTAAAGCTTCACTTTGTCCCTGTTTGTTAATTGCAGATACTCTGAAGAAAAGTTCACTTCCCTCATTTAAATTCTTAACAAGAAGTTTCAGTGTACTGCCATCTATTTTCTCAACTCTCGCCCACATTGTACGTGAAACATCTCTCTTCTCAATCAAGTAACCTGTGATTGGTGAACCACCATCATCCTCTGGGAGTTGCCATGACAACTCTACAGAGTCACGTGACAGCACTTTACCAATCAATGGATGAATTGGTGGGCTTGGAGGACCTACAATGTATACAAACACCTTACAGTTTGCATTGTTCAGGACAACATTGTGGTAGAATATCTCTTATTTAAAGTGACATTACCATGCTTAAAGTGCTAAGTGCATAGTATAATGTATATCCACACATCTGATACTTTGAAAACAGTAATAAATGAGGCTTCTCTCTGCTGAGAATAGAGACAATCTAAACAGTAATAAATGAGGCTTCTCTCTGTTAATAGAGAATAGAGACAATCTAAACAGTAATAAATGAGGCTTCTCTCTGTTAATAGAGAATAAAGACAATCTAAACAGTAATAAATGAGGCTTCTCTCTGTTAATAGAGAATAGAGACAATCTAAACAGTAATAAATGAGACTTCTCTCTGTTAATAGAGAATAAAGACAATCTAAACAGTAATAAATGAGGCTTCTTTCTGTTAATAGAGAATAGAGACAATCTAAACAGTCATAAATGAGGCTTCTCTCTGCTGAGAATAGAGACAATCTAAACAGTAATAAATGAGACTTCTCTCTGCTGAGAATAGAGACAATCTAAACAGTAATAAATGAGGCTTCTCTCTGCTGAGAATAGAGACAATCTAAACAGTAATAAATGAGGCTTTTCTCTGCTGAGAATAGAGACAATCTAAACAGTAATAAATGAGGCTTCTCTCTGTTAATAGAGAATAGAGACAATCTAAACAGTAATAAATGAGGCTTCTCTCTGTTAATAGAGAATAGAGACAATCTAAACAGTAATAAATGAGGCTTCTTTCTGCTGAGAATAGAGACAATCTAAACAGTAATAAATGAGGCTTCTCTAATAGAGAATAGAGACAATCTAAAAGCTACATTAGATAGCACATAAAATGAGCAGGTTTTAATATAATTTACAATTTTCTATCAAATATGACAAAATTCTTATAAAGCTTCTCTTCTGATACATGTATAATCAAAACATGTCTGACAAAAATGTCAATAGGAAAGTAATTTTGAATGCATGTATATATGTGGCACTGGAGGAGTCAACCTACAATGAGGTAAAGGCTGACTTCTTATCTAACATTTACCCTCAATTTGAATTATTGAATGAATGATTATGTTTCTTGTTTAACACCATCTCAGCAATTTTTTTTAGCTATATCATAGAGAGAACAAGTTAATTTTCAATGAGATGATGATGAGGTCCACTTTGTACTAGACCAACACCCATAGTTGCATTTTCACAGCGCTAACTAACTAATACAACTGTCTACGGATAGACACTCTGACACTTTATCCTGATATCGAGGCAACCAATCTTTGCTCTTTCTCCTTAATGCTGTGTGCTTTGCTGAGAAGCAACAAATGCCAATTTTATAGTGTTTGGATTTATCCGATTGGGACTCGAACTCACGATCTACCGCACTCAAGGCGAGCACGAGAACCATTACACCACTGATGCGGTTCCCAAAATTTGATGTTAACACTGACTTCTCTACTTTTTAAAAAGTAATCTGTGACTTCAATAAGCTACACTCATTGAATTCATCAATTATTTGTGTATATACAAAATAAAGCCATATCAATCAATAAACATGGTGTCCTACAGAATGTTTTTATATCACAAACTGAGCACATGATCAACCTATCAATTACCTGTTTGCTTGGTTGGAGAAACCTCCCCTGATTCCAGAGGTTTGCTCTCTCCAATCTTGTTGATGGCAATTACACGGAATTTGTATTTTTGACCTGTGGTTAAGTCCTTGACCTTTGACTTGGTGGTCTGTCCATCACATATAATGATTTCTGTCCAGATCTTACTGTCTATGGTGAGCTCCAATCTGTATCCAGTAAGTGGTGATCCACCATTGTTTTTAGGTGGTGACCACTCAAGTGTGACACTAGTTTCAAGTATACTGGTAAATTTGATTGGTCCAACTGGTATTTCAGGAGCAGCTTAAAAAAATAGTCATAGATGAAAATTGAGGTAAATTTCAAATTCCAAAGCATTACAGTAGTACAGCCTTTATCAAGGTATCATAACTTATGTTGATTGCTTTGATATAGTACAGCCTTTATCAAGGTATCATAACTTAGGTTGATTGCTTTGATATAGTACAGCCTTTATCAAGGTATCATAACTTAGGTTGATTGCTTTGATATAGTACAGCCTTTATCAAGGTATCATAACTTAGGTTGATTGCTTTGATATAGTACAGCCTTTATCAAGGTATCATAACTTAGGTTGATTGCTTTGATATAGTACAGCCTTTATCAAGGTATCATAACTTAGGTTGATTGCTTTGATATAGTACATCCTTTATCAAGGTATCATAACTTAGGTTGATTGCTTTGATGTAGTACTGCCTTAATCAAGGTATCATAACTTAGGTTGATTGCTTTGATATAGTACAGCCTTTAGCAATGTATCATAACTTAGGTTGATTGCTTTGATATAGTACAGTCTTTATCAAGGTATCATAACTTAGGTTGATTGCTTTGATATAGTACAGCCTTTATCAAGGTATCATAACTTAGGTTGATTGCTTTGATATAGTACAGCCTTTATCAAGGTATCATAACTTAGGTTGATTGCTTTGATATAGTACAGCCTTTATCAAGGTATCATAACTTAGGTTGATTGCTTTGATATAGTACAGCCTTTATCAAGGTATCATAACTTATGTTGATTGCTTTGATATAGTACAGCCTTTATCAAGGTATCATAACTTAGGTTGATTGCTTTGATATAGTACAGCCTTTATCAAGGTATCATAACTTATGTTGATTGCTTTGATATAGTACAGCCTTTATCAAGGTATCATAACTTAAGTTGATTGCTTTGATATAGTACAGCCTTTATCAAGGTATCATAACTTAGGATTTAGTAAAATAAAATGATACTGATGTAAATGAACATGAGAGACTATCAAATTTTACACTTAACAACAAATTAAAGAACAGGAAAGCACTTTTATTGCTGTTCTACATTTCAGTCACAGTAAGGTATTCAATAACGAGTATAACTCATATCCTAAAATGAGTGTGAAATGGCTCCTAGATATATATAGTTAATATGTACTCTTTACTTCTGTAGATAAACACTACATCTTGGTATCTTTTTTGTTTTGATGTTATTTGTTGTTTTGATGTTTTGGTGTTATTTGTTGTTTTGATGTTTTGATGTTATTTGTTGTTTTGATGTTTTGATGTTATTTGTTGTTTTGATGTTTTGATGTTATTTGGTGTTTTGTTGTTTTGATGTTATTTGTTGTATGGAATTTTATTTCCAAGATACTATATGTTATTAACAAAGAAAACAAAATACAGGTGAAGCAATCTTACAAATACCACCATCATTGTGCCAGATATCACAGGTTTGGAGGATAATTTACCAAAAGATTTGTACATTAAACTAAACTCATGCATTTATTTCTATTAATTCCAAATATTTGATACCAGATACTTGATTCTTTTGAATTAAGAGGTAAATAATTATGTTTTCCTCCACAAGAGTAATCCCTGGTTTACTACACAATATACTTACTTGGTGCCTTTGTAAGTTGAATGACCTGTGATGTTTCTACTGGTTTACTACACAATATACTTACTTGGTGCCTTTGTAAGTTGAATGACTTGTGATGTTTCTACTGGTTTACTACACAATATACTTACTTGGTACCTTTGTAAGTTGAATGACCTGTGATGTTTCTACTGGTTTACTACACAATATACTTACTTGGTACCTTTGTAAGTTGAATGACCTGTGATGTTTCTACTGGTTTACTACACAATATACTTACTTGGTACCTTTGTAAGTTGAATGACCTGTGATGTTTCTACTGGTTTACTACACAATATACTTACTTGGTGCCTTTGTAAGTTGAATGACCTGTGATGTTTCTACTGGTTTACTACACAATATACTTACTTGGTGCCTTTGTAAGTTGAATGACCTGTGATGTTTCTACTGGTTTACTACACAATATACTTACTTGGTACCTTTGTAAGTTGAATGACCTGTGATGTTTCTACTGGTTTACTACACAATATACTTACTTGGTGCCTTTGTAAGTTGAATGACTTGTGATGTTTCTACTGGTTTACTACACAATATACTTACTTGGTACCTTTGTAAGTTGAATGACCTGTGATGTTTCTACTGGTTTACTACACAATATACTTACTTGGTACCTTTGTAAGTTGAATGACCTGTGATGTTTCTACTGGTTTACTACACAATATACTTACTTGGTACCTTTGTAAGTTGAATGACCTGTGATGTTTCTACTGGTTTACTACACAATATACTTACTTGGTGCCTTTGTAAGTTGAATGACCTGTGATGTTTCTACTGGTTTACTACACAATATACTTACTTGGTGCCTTTGTAAGTTGAATGACCTGTGATGTTTCTACTGGTTTACTACACAATATACTTACTTGGTACCTTTGTAAGTTGAATGACTTGTGATGTTTCTACTGGTTTACTACACAATATACTTGGTGCCTTTGTAAGTTGAATGACCTGTGATGTTTCTACTGGTTTACTACACAATATACTTACTTGGTGCCTTTGTAAGTTGAATGACCTGTGATGTTTCTACTGGTTTACTACACAATATACTTACTTGATGCCTTTGTAAGTTGAATGACCTGTTATGTTTCTACTGGTTTACTACACAATATACTTACTTGGTGCCTTTGTAAGTTGAATGACTTGTGATGTTTCTACTGGTTTACTACACAATATACTTACTTGGTGCCTTTGTAAGTTGAATGACCTGTGATGTTTCTACTGGTTTACTACACAATATACTTACTTGGTGCCTTTGTAAGTTGAATGACCTGTGATGTTTCTACTGGTTTACTACACAATATACTTACTTGGTGCCTTTGTAAGTTGAATGACCTGTGATGTTTCTACTGGTTTACTACACAATATACTTACTTGGTGCCTTTGTAAGTTGAATGACCTGTGATGTTTCTACTGGTTTACTACACAATATACTTACTTGATGCCTTTGTAAGTTGAATGACCTGTGATGTTTCTACTGGTTTACTACACAATATACTTACTTGGTACCTTTGTAAGTTGAATGACTTGTGATGTTTCTACTGGTTTACTACACAATAAACTTACTTGGTGCCTTTGTAAGTTGAATGACCTGTGATGTTTCTACTGGTTTACTACACAATATACTTACTTGGTGCCTTTGTAAGTTGAATGACCTGTGATGTTTCTACTGGTTTACTACACAATATACTTACTTGGTGCCTTTGTAAGTTGAAAGACTTGTGATGTTTCTACTGGTTTACTACACAATATACTTACTTGGTACCTTTGTAAGTTGAATGACCTGTGATGTTTCTACTGGTTTACTACACAATATACTTACTTGGTACCTTTGTAAGTTGAATGACCTGTGATGTTTCTACTGGTTTACTACACAATATACTTACTTGGTGCCTTTGTAAGTTGAATGACCTGTTATGTTTCTACTGGTTTACTACACAATATACTTACTTGGTGCCTTCGTAAGTTGAATGGCCTGTGATGTTTCTACTGGTTTACTACACAATATACTTACTTGGTGCCTTTGTAAGTTGAATGACCTGTGATGTTTCTACTGGTTTACTACACAATATACTTACTTTGTACCTTTGTAAGTTGAATGACCTGTGATGTTTCTACTGGTTTACTACACAATATACTTACTTGGTACCTTTGTAAGTTGAATGACCTGTGATGTTTCTACTGGTTTACTACACAATATACTTACTTGGTGCCTTTGTAAGTTGAATGACCTGTTATGTTTCTACTGGTTTACTACACAATATACTTACTTGGTGCCTTTGTAAGTTGAATGACCTGTGATGTTTCTACTGGTTTACTACACAATATACTTGGTGCCTTTGTAAGTTGAATGACCTGTGATGTTTCTACTGGTTTACTACACAATATACTTACTTGGTGCCTTTGTAAGTTGAATGACCTGTGATGTTTCTACTGGTTTACTACACAATATACTTGGTGCCTTTGTAAGTTGAATGACCTGTTATGTTTCTACTGGTTTACTACACAATATACTTGGTGCCTTTGTAAGTTGAATGACCTGTGATGTTTCTACTGGTTTACTACACAATATACTTGGTGCCTTTGTAAGTTGAATGACCTGTTATGTTTCTACTGGTTTACTACACAATATACTTGGTGCCTTTGTAAGTTGAATGACCTGTGATGTTTCTACTGGTTTACTACACAATATACTTACTTGGTGCCTTTGTAAGTTGAATGACCTGTGATGTTTCTACTGGTTTACTACACAATATACTTACTTGGTACCTTTGTAAGTTGAATGACCTGTGATGTTTCTACTGGTTTACTACACAATATACTTACTTGGTACCTTTGTAAGTTGAATGACCTGTGATGCTTCTACTGGTTTACTACACAATATACTTACTTGGTGCCTTTGTAAGTTGAATGACCTGTGATGTTTCTACTGGTTTACTACACAATATACTTACTTGGTGCCTTTGTAAGTTGAATGACCTGTGATGTTTCTACTGGTTTACTACACAATATACTTACTTTGTACCTTTGTAAGTTGAATGACCTGTGATGTTTCTACTGGTTTACTACACAATATACTTACTTGGTACCTTTGTAAGTTGAATGACCTGTGATGTTTCTACTGGTTTACTACACAATATACTTACTTGGTGCCTTTGTAAGTTGAATGACCTGTTATGTTTCTACTGGTTTACTACACAATATACTTACTTGGTGCCTTTGTAAGTTGAATGACCTGTGATGTTTCTACTGGTTTACTACACAATATACTTGGTGCCTTTGTAAGTTGAATGACCTGTGATGTTTCTACTGGTTTACTACACAATATACTTACTTGGTGCCTTTGTAAGTTGAATGACCTGTGATGTTTCTACTGGTTTACTACACAATATACTTGGTGCCTTTGTAGGTTGAATGACCTGTTATGTTTCTACTGGTTTACTACACAATATACTTGGTGCCTTTGTAAGTTGAATGACCTGTGATGTTTCTACTGGTTTACTACACAATATACTTGGTGCCTTTGTAAGTTGAATGACCTGTTATGTTTCTACTGGTTTACTACACAATATACTTGGTGCCTTTGTAAGTTGAATGACCTGTGATGTTTCTACTGGTTTACTACACAATATACTTACTTGGTGCCTTTGTAAGTTGAATGACCTGTGATGTTTCTACTGGTTTACTACACAATATACTTACTTGGTGCCTTTGTAAGTTGAATGACCTGTGATGTTTCTACTGGTTTACTACACAATATACTTACTTGGTACCTTTGTAAGTTGAATGACCTGTGATGCTTCTACTGGTTTACTACACAATATACTTACTTGGTGCCTTTGTAAGTTGAATGACCTGTGATGTTTCTACTGGTTTACTACACAATATACTTACTTGGTACCTTTGTAAGTTGAATGACTTGTGATGTTTCTACTGGTTTACTACACAATATACTTACTTGGTACCTTTGTAAGTTGAATGACCTGTGATGTTTCTACTGGTTTACTACACAATATACTTACTTGGTGCCTTTGTAAGTTGAATGACCTGTGATGTTTCTACTGGTTTACTACACAATATACTTACTTGGTGCCTTTGTAAGTTGAATGACCTGTGATGTTTCTACTGGTTTACTACACAATATACTTACTTGGTGCCTTTGTAAGTTGAATGACCTGTGATGTTTCTACTGGTTTACTACACAATATACTTGGTGCCTTTGTAAGTTGAATGACCTGTGATGTTTCTACTGGTTTACTACACAATATACTTGGTGCCTTTGTAAGTTGAATGACCTGTGATGTTTCTACTGGTTTACTACACAATATACTTACTTGGTGCCTTTGTAAGTTGAATGACCTGTTATGTTTCTACTGGTTTACTACACAATATACTTACTTGGTGCCTTTGTAAGTTGAATGACCTGTGATGTTTCTACTGGTTTACTACACAATATACTTACTTGGTGCCTTTGTAAGTTGAATGACCTGTGATGTTTCTACTGGTTTACTACACAATATACTTGGTGCCTTTGTAAGTTGAATGACCTGTGATGTTTCTACTGGTTTACTACACAATATACTTACTTGATGCCTTTGTAAGTTGAATGACCTGTGATGTTTCTACTGGTTTACTACACAATATACTTACTTGGTGCCTTTGTAAGTTGAATGACCTGTTATGTTTCTACTGGTTTACTACACAATATACTTACTTGGTGCCTTTGTAAGTTGAATGACCTGTGATGTTTCTACTGGTTTACTACACAATATACTTACTTGGTGCCTTTGTAAGTTGAATGACCTGTGATGCTTCTACTGGTTTACTACACAATATACTTACTTGGTGCCTTTGTAAGTTGAATGACCTGTGATGTTTCTACTGGTTTACTACACAATATACTTACTTGGTACCTTTGTAAGTTGAATGACCTGTGATGTTTCTACTGGTTTACTACACAATATACTTAATTGGTACCTTTGTAAGTTGAATGACCTGTGATGTTTCTACTGGTTTACTACACAATATACTTACTTGGTGCCTTTGTAAGTTGAATGACCTGTTATGTTTCTACTGGTTTACTACACAATATACTTACTTGGTGCCTTTGTAAGTTGAATGACCTGTGATGTTTCTACTGGTTTACTACACAATATACTAGTACTTACTTGGTGCCTTTGTAAGTTGAATGACCTGTGATGTTTCTACTGGTTTACTACACAATATACTTACTTGGTGCCTTTGTAAGTTGAATGACCTGTGATGTTTCTACTGGTTTACTACACAATATACTTGGTGCCTTTGTAAGTTGAATGACCTGTGATGTTTCTACTGGTTTACTACACAATATACTTACTTGGTACCTTTGTAAGTTGAATGACCTGTGATGTTTCTACTGGTTTACTACACAATATACTTACTTGGTGCCTTTGTAAGTTGAATGACCTGTGATGTTTCTACTGGTTTACTACACAATATACTTACTTGGTGCCTTTGTAAGTTGAATGACCTGTGATGTTTCTACTGGTTTACTACACAATATACTTACTTGGTGCCTTTGTAAGTTGAAAGACTTGTGATGTTTCTACTGGTTTACTACACAATATACTTGGTGCCTTTGTAAGTTGAATGACCTGTTATGTTTCTACTGGTTTACTACACAATATACTTACTTGGTGCCTTTGTAAGTTGAAAGACTTGTGATGTTTCTACTGGTTTACTACACAATATACTTACTTGGTGCCTTTGTAAGTTGAATGACCTGTGATGTTTCTACTGGTTTACTACACAATATACTTGGTGCCTTTGTAAGTTGAATGACCTGTGATGTTTCTACTGGTTTACTACACAATATACTTACTTGGTGCCTTTGTAAGTTGAATGACCTGTGATGTTTCTACTGGTTTACTACACAATATACTTACTTGGTGCCTTTGTAAGTTGAATGACCTGTGATGTTTCTACTGGTTTACTACACAATATACTTGGTGCCTTTGTAAGTTGAATGACCTGTGATGTTTCTACTGGTTTACTACACAATATACTTACTTGGTGCCTTTGTAAGTTGAATGACTTGTGATGTTTCTACTGGTTTACTGGATCCTTCATCATTTTCTGCCAACAGTCTGAAGTAATAATCCACTCCCTCACGTAAACCCTCCACAGTAAATTCTGTAGATGGTACTTTTATCTTCCTTTCTTTTACCCAAGGTCCAAATTTCTTCTCCTTTCTTTCCAGGAAGTAGAGCTTGATAGGAAGTCCACCATTAGATTCAGGTTCCTTCCATTTCAATGTTACAGTTGTGGAGGTAGTGTCCTTAACATCAAAATCTCTAGGTTCTGAGGGAACACCTGGAAACAGTTACAAATGTGATTGTATGTGATTTTGTGAATTAATCAATTTTACAATGCCATATTACTACAACATTTAAAATGTATAAGGAGTTACACCTACAAACTTTTGTGATAGACAGATAGGACAGACATAATTTGTATTGTATTAGTAGCTTTTGTGATAGACAAATAGGACAGACATAATTTGTATTGTATTAATAGCTTTTGTGATAGACAGATAGGACAGACATAATTTGTATTGTATTAATAGCTTTTGTGATAGACAGATAGGCCAGACATAATTTGTATTGTATTAGTAGCTTTTGTGATAGACAAATAGGACAGACATAATTTGTATTGTATTAGTAGCTTTTGTGATAGACAGATAGGACAGACATAATTTGTATTGTATTAGTAGCTTTTGTGATAGACAGATAGGACAGACATAATTTGTATTGTATTAGTAGCTTTTGTGATAGACAGATAGGACAGACATAATTTGTATTGCATTAGTAGCTTTTGTGATAGACAAATAGGACAGACATAATTTGTATTGTATTAATAGCTTTTGTGATAGACAGATAGGACAGACATAATTTGTATTGCATTAGTAGCTTTTGTGATAGACAAATAGGACAGACATAATTTGTATTGTATTAGTAGCTTTTGTGATAGACAGATAGGACAGACATAATTTGTATTGTATTAGTAGCTTTTGTGATAGACAAATAGGACAGACATAATTTGTATTGTATTAATAGCTTTTGTGATAGACAGATAGGACAGACATAATTTGTATTGTATTAATAGCTTTTGTGATAGACAGATAGGACAGACATAATTTGTATTGTATTAATAGCTTTTGTGATAGACAGATAGGACAGACATAATTTGTATTGTATTAGTAGCTTTTGTGATAGACAGATAGGACAGACATAATTTGTATTGTATTAGTAGCTTTTGTGATAGACAAATAGGACAGACATAATTTGTATTGTATTAGTAGCTTTTGTGATAGACAGATAGGACAGACATAATTTGTATTGTATTAGTAACTTTTGTGATAGACAGATAGGACAGACATAATTTGTATTGTATTAATAGCTTTTGTGATAGACAGATAGGACAGACATAATTTGTATTGTATTAGTAGCTTTCAGCCACATTTACACCTCAGTTCTTGAATATCTGGCTACTTTGAAGTGGAATCACATATGAGCCAGACACTCTTCCAATTAATCTTTCAGCTAAGAGAAAGTATAAATTGATAAATTACTTACTATATGGACTCTTTGCCTTGAAAGACATATCTGCTTCAAGAGGTTTAGATTGTCCAACAATGTTAACAGCCTTAACTTGTACATAGTACTCCTGGCCATCTGTCAGTCCAGTCATTTCAAATGTGGTAGTGTTTGGCTTCACTTTGCCAGCTTCAATGTATGTGGATTTCCATCCCTCACGTTTTTCAATGATGTAACCTATGATTGGAGATCCTCCATCTTTTTCACTTGGCTGCCATGATAACTTAGCTTTGGTTTTGTTGATATCAGAGATTTCCAATGGACCAACAGGCGCTGATGGTACTTCTGTAATGTAGTAAAATGTTAGAGTAAAATATTTATATTAATAGGTACAATGTAATGCTTTATTTGGCAAATAAATGGCATTGGTCATTATACATATGATCTTTTATCCAAACAGACAAGATCAAGCATAAAAGACAATACAGACAATTTGGTTTATTTATAATACATGTACATATATGTCACCTTCAGATTGGCTGGTGAGTGGGAAAAAAAAATCACTGACGTTTCTCTGGTGCAATGAGATCAGAGTGAGAAAAAACCGCCTATCATTACTTATATATAAACTCTAAATCTAACTAAAGTTTTTTTTCCAGATAAGGTCTGATTATGAATCACATACCTGATGGTTTCTCCATCTTTACTGAAGTTTCTATATCACATACCTGATGGTTTCTCCACCTTTACTGAAGTTTCTATATCACATACCTGATGGTTTCTCCATCTTTACTGAAGTTTCTATATCACATACCTGATGGTTTCTCCATCTTTACCGAAGTTTCTATATCACATACCTGATGGTTTCTCCACCTTTACTGAAGTTTCTATATCACATACCTGATGGTTTCTCCACCTTTACTGAAGTTTCTATATCATGTACCTGATGGTTTCTCCATCTTTACCGAAGTTTCTATATCACATACCTGATGATTTCTCCATCTTTACTGAAGTTTCTATATCACATACCTGATGATTTCTCCATCTTTATAGAAGTTTATATATCACATACCTGATGGTTTCTCCATCTTTACTGAAGTTTCTATATCACATACCTGATGGTTTCTCCATCTTTACTGAAGTTTATATATCACATACCTGATGATTTCTCCACCTTTACTGAAGTTTCTATATCACACACCTGATGGTTTCTCCATCTTTACTGAAGTTTCTATATCACATACCTGATGATTTCTCCACCTTTACTGAAGTTTCTATATCACATACCTGATGGTTTCTCCATCTTTACTGAAGTTTATATATCACATAGCTGATGGTTTCTCCACCTTTACTGAAGTTTCTATATCACACACCTGATGGTTTCTTCATCTTTACTGAAGTTTCTATATCACATACCTGATGATTTCTCCATCTTTACTGAAGTTTCTATATCACATACCTGATGGTTTCTCCACCTTTACTGAAGTTTCTATATTACATACCCGATAGTTTCTCCATCTTTACTGAAGTTTCTATATTACATACCTGATGGTTTCTCCATCTTTACTGAAGTTTCTATATCACATACCTGATGGTTTCTCCACCTTTACTGAAGTTTCTATATCACACACCTGATGGTTTCTCCACCTTTACTGAAGTTTCTATATCACACACCTGATGGTTTCTCCATCTTTACTGAAGTTTCTATATCACATACCTGATGGCTTCTCCATCTTTACTGAAGTTTCTATATCACATACCTGATGGTTTCTCCACCTTTACTGAAGTTTCTATATCACACACCTGATGGTTTCTTCATCTTTACTGAAGTTTCTATATCACATACCTGATGATTTCTCCATCTTTACTGAAGTTTCTATATCACATACCTGATGGTTTCTCCACCTTTACTGAAGTTTCTATATTACATACTCGATAGTTTCTCCATCTTTACTGAAGTTTCTATATTACATACCTGATGGTTTCTCCATCTTTACTGAAGTTTCTATATCACATACCTGATGGTTTCTCCATCTTTACTGAAGTTTCTATATCACACACCTGATGGTTTCTCCACCTTTACTGAAGTTTCTATATCACACACCTGATGGTTTCTTCATCTTTACTGAAGTTTCTATATCACATACCTGATGGTTTCTCCATCTTTACTGAAGTTTCTATATCACATACCTGATGGTTTCTCCACCTTTACTGAAGGTTCTATATCACATACCTGATGGCTTCTCCATCTTTACTGAAGTTTCTATATTACATACCTGATGGTTTCTCCATCTTTACTGAAGTTTCTATATCACATACCTGATGGTTTCTCCACCTTTACTGAAGTTTCTATATCACATACCTGATGGTTTCTTCATCTTTACTGAAGTTTCTATATCACATACCTGATGGTTTCTCCATCTTTACTGAAGTTTCTATATCACATACCTGATGGTTTCTCCATCTTTACTGAAGGTTCTATATCAGATACCTGATGGTCTCTCCATCTTTACTGAAGTTTCTATATCACATACCTGATGGTTTCTCCATCTTTACTGAAGTTTCTATATCACATACCTGATGGTTTCTCCACCTTTACTGAAGTTTCTACATCATATACCTGATGGTTACTCCATCTTTACTGAAGTTTATATATCATGTACCTGATGGCTTCTCCATCTTTACTGAAATTTCTATATCACATACCTGATGGTTTCTCCATCTTTACTGAAGTTTCTATATCACATACCTGATGGTTTCTCCATCTTTACTGAAGTTTCTATATCACGTACCTGATGATTTCTCCATCTTTACTGAAGTTTCTATATCATGTACCTGATGGTTTCTCCATCTTTACCGAAGTTTCTATATCACATACCTGATGATTTCTCCATCTTTACTGAAGTTTCTATATCACATACCTGATGATTTCTCCATCTTTACTGAAGTTTCTATATCACATACCTGATGGTTTCTCCACCTTTACTGAAGTTTCTATATCATATACCTGATGGTTTCTCCACCTTTACTGAAGTTTCTATATCACATACCTGATGGTTTCTCCACCTTTACTGAAGTTTCTATATCACATACCTGATGATTTCTCCATCTTTACTGAAGTTTCTATATCACACACCTGCTGGTTTCTCCACCTTTACTGAAGTTTCTATATCAGATACCTGATGGTTTCTCCATCTTTACTGAAGTTTCTATATCACATACCTGATGGTTTCTCCATCTTTACTGAAGTTTCTATATCACATACCTGATGGTTTCTCCACCTTTACTGAAGTTTCTATATCAGATACCTGATGGTTTCTCCACCTTTACTGAAGTTTCTATATCACATACCTGATGGTTTCTCCATCTTTATTGAAGTTTCTATATCACATACCTGATGGTTTCTCCACCTTTACTGAAGTTTCTATATCACACACCTGATGGTTTCTTCATCTTTACTGAAGTTTCTATATCACATACCTGATGATTTCTCCATCTTTACTGAAGTTTCTATATCACATACCTGATGGTTTCTCCACCTTTACTGAAGTTTCTATATTACATACCCGATAGTTTCTCCATCTTTACTGAAGTTTCTATATTACATACCTGATGGTTTCTCCATCTTTACTGAAGTTTCTATATCACATACCTGATGGTTTCTCCACCTTTACTGAAGTTTCTATATCACACACCTGATGGTTTCTCCACCTTTACTGAAGTTTCTATATCACATACCTGATGATTTCTCCATCTTTACTGAAGTTTATATATCACATACCTGATGGTTTCTCCATCTTTACTGAAGTTTCTATATCACATACCTGATGGTTTCTCCATCTTTACTGAAGTTTATATATCACATACCTGATGATTTCTCCACCTTTACTGAAGTTTCTATATCACATACCTGATGGTTTCTCCATCTTTACTGAAGTTTATATATCACATACCTGATGATTTCTCCACCTTTACTGAAGTTTCTATATCACATACCTGATGGTTTCTCCATCTTTACTGAAGTTTCTATATTACATACCTGATGGTTTCTCCATCTTTACTGAAGTTTCTATATCACATACCTGATGGTTTCTCCACCTTTACTGAAGTTTCTATATCACACACCTGATGATTTCTCCACCTTTACTGAAGTTTCTATATCACACACCTGATGGTTTCTTCATCTTTACTGAAGTTTCTATATCACATACCTGATGGTTTCTCCATCTTTACTGAAGTTTCTATATCACATACCTGATGGTTTCTCCACCTTTACTGAAGGATCTATATCACATACCTGATGGTTTCTCCATCTTTACTGAAGTTTCTATATCACATACCTGATGGTTTCTCCACCTTTACTGAAGTTTCTATATCACATACCTGATAGTTTCTTCATCTTTACTGAAGTTTCTATATCACATACCTGATGGTTTCTCCATCTTTACTGAAGTTTCTATATCACATACCTGATGGTTTCTCCACCTTTACTGAAGTTTCTATATCATATACCTGATGGTTACTCCATCTTTACTGAAGTTTATATATCATGTACCTGATGGTTTCTCCACCTTTACTGAAGTTTCTATATCACATACCTGATGATTTCTCCATCTTTACTGAAGTTTCTATATCACATACCTGATGGTTTCTCCACCTTTACTGAAGTTTATATATCAGATACCTGATGGTTTCTCCATCTTTACTGAAGTTTCTATATCACATACCTGATGGTTTCTCCATCTTTACTGAAGTTTCTATATCACATACCTGATGGTTTCTCCACCTTTACTGAAGTTTCTATATCAGATACCTGATGGTTTCTCCACCTTTACTGAAGTTTCTATATCACATACCTGATGGTTTCTCCATCTTTATAGAAGTTTCTATATCACATACCTGATGGTTTCTCCACCTTTACTGAAGTTTCTATATCACATACCTGATGGTTTCTCCACCTTTACTGAAGTTTCTATATCACATACCTGATGGTTTCTCCATCTTTACTGAAGTTTATATATCACATACCTGATGGTTTCTCCATCTTTACTGAAGTTTCTATATCACATCTCTCGCTGACACCAACATCATTTTCAGCAGTGACACCAAACATAAAGGTCACATCAAACTCAAGGTCACTAATGGTGTAATTAGTCTTGTATTGTTCAATGTTAGTGACCTTGACCCAATCATCAGTCATTTCTACTCTCTTCCAGATCTGGTAACGACGGATTTTAGAACCACCATCACTGACAGGAGGAGACCACTCTAGATTGACAGAATTCTTGATGACCTTTGTGACCTTGACATTCTGTGGTGGAGATGGTACACCTAAAGAACAATAATATAATTGCATTATGATAATACAAATTACTGATTCAATTAACAGTTTTGAAGTCATCTGACCACTTCTTTCCACCTTCTTGCAATGGACATTTTTATTTTATAAAAGAACCAATACACTGTTAACCTCTGGGAACTGCTAGGGAGGAGATCTCCCCCTACCAACTCTTCTAAGGGGGGGATCTCCCCCCTACCAACTCTTCTAAGAGGGAGATCTCCCCCCTACCAACTCTTCTAAGGGGGAGATCTCCCCCTACCAACTCTTCTAAGGGGGAGATCTCCCCCCTACCGACTCTTCTAAGGGGGAGATCTCCCCCCTACCAACTCTTCTAAGGGGGAGATCTCCCCCCTACCATCTCTTTTAAGAGGGAGATTTTGTACGTCGCCTTTAAACACCCACAATTGTACCTTGTAGTTGCATACATGTGATAGAGTTGCTATGCTACAACTGGAGATTTGTAAATTTTTGGCCTGAGATTTGGTCTCATAAATGGAGATTTTTTATTGACGTATTTGATGCATGTCTTTATTGTTAATTGATGTTTTCTTTTTGTTTGTTTCAGTATTAAACCAACTGCATCCCATTTCAATATATATTGTTTACATTTCTGTCTAATTAGTAGTGTTTCATATGATGAATGAAGGATAAAAACTGTATTTATAATTTATTCATAATCATTCATAATCATAAGGTTATAACAAAGCAATAACAATGAAGACAGAATGTTCTGAACAATAAAGTCATAGAGCACTAAAATTAAAAAGTCACTTTGCTGCTGGTGCGTTGGGTGATAGCATACATTTCGGCATTTTTGTGGTTTATCAATTCCATCCTGGAACTTAGTCCTTAAATAATACTTTGATCGGCTTTGGTCCCAAACAAGCCATAACAACTCAATCCGAGATGAATTCATTGCACGTTTGATCGAAATAAGAAGTTGTCCTCGGCATCAAAGGTTGTCCGACTCCTGTTTGCACAACGGTTTATAACTATTTTTAATTGCCGCTATCACACTTCTAATCATCTAAGCGTGTGCCACAAGCCCACTTCCTTATCCCCAATTAACTTTCAATCAGTGGATAATTGTTGTATAATTATCAACACCTTAATTAATCTCCATGACCCAATTTACCTGTAAAGGTGTCAAACAGATAAATAACCGGATATCATTTAAACACCTTTACCATTCGTATCTCTCGGCATTTTTCATCAGCGCGGGAGTTCCAAATAGGGAATTTCCAGAAATATTGATCGAACAATGTACAAATGTAGGTCAAGATTTTATTGTATTTGATTCTTTTGTTGGGGGGAGATCGTGCGGGAGGAAAAGGTGTGTGCGGGAGATTAATGTCTCCCGCGCAGGAGACCCATTCCATGCGGGAGATAAGGCTCTTACGTGGGAGACTCCTGCACAAAGGGGGAGGGTTAACAGGTATATATTCATGACACTCTAAAATGTGGGTGAATCTAAATTACAGCACAGTTTTACCTGAACATAGTAAATCAAATTAAATTAATGTTTACCTGTCATAGGTTAAAAAACTAAATCTGATAGAACTAATTTGATGAGCTGCCAGGTAATTTGATCAGTATCTAGAGTAATATAGCCACTTCAGATATATTAGTCATTTGACCATAGGACAGGTTTCATGAAAACAAATGACATATTGCAACTTTGAGAGTTTGTGACAGTAATCAGTTAAAGAATTTTCTGTGCATTATCATTGATCTGATTTAAAATCAATAGTCAATATAAAAACACTTCACCCTGAGAAGTCTCTGTTTAAAACCAATAGTCAATATAAAAAACACTTCACACAGAGAAGTCTCTGTTTAAAACCAATAGTCAATATAAACAACACTTCACACTGAGAAGTCTCTGTGTAAAACCAATAGTCAATATAAAAAACACTTCACCCTGAGAAGTCTCTGTTTAAAACCAATAGTCAATATAAACAACACTTCACACTGAGAAGTCTCTGTTTAAAACCAATAGTCAATATAAAAAACACTTCACACAGAGAAGTCTCTGTTTAAAACCAATAGTCAATATAAAAAACACTTAACACTGAGAAGTCACTGTTTAAAACCAATAGTCAATATAAACAACACTTCACACTGAGAAGTCTCTGTTTAAAACCAATAGTCAATATAAAAAACACTTCACCCTGAGAAGTCTCTGTTTAAAACCAATAGTCAATATAAACAACACTTCACACTGAGAAGTCACTGTTTAAAACCAATAGTCAATATAAACAACACTTCACACTGAGAAGTCTCTGTGTACAACCAATAGTCAATATAAACAACACTTCACACTGAGAAGTCTCTGTGTAAAACCAATAGTCAATATAAAAAACACTTCACCCTAAGAAGTCTCTGTTTAAAACCAATAGTCAATATAAACAACACTTCACACTGAGAAGTCTCTGTTTAAAACCAATAGTCAATATAAAAAACACTTCACACAGAGAAGTCTCTGTTTAAAACCAATAGTCAATATAAAAAACACTTAACACTGAGAAGTCACTGTTTAAAACCAATAGTCAATATAAACAACACTTCACACTGAGAAGTCTCTGTTTAAAACCAATAGTCAATATAAAAAACACTTCACCCTGAGAAGTCTCTGTTTAAAACCAATAGTCAATATAAACAACACTTCACACTGAGAAGTCACTGTTTAAAACCAATAGTCAATATAAACAACACTTCACACTGAGAAGTCTCTGTGTACAACCAATAGTCAATATAAACAACACTTCACACTGAGAAGTCTCTGTTTAAAACCAATAGTCAATATAAAAAACACTTCACCCTAAGAAGTCACTGTTTAAAACCAATAGTCAATATAAACAACACTTCACACTGAGAAGTCTCTGTGTAAAACCAATAGTCAATATAAAAAACACTTCACACAGAGAAATCTCTGTTTAAAACCAATAGTCAATATAAACAACACTTCACACTGAGAAATCTCTGTTTAAAACCAATAGTCAATATAAAAAACACTTCACACTGAGAAGTCTCTGTGTAAAACCAATAGTCAATATAAACAACACTTCACACTGAGAAGTCTCTGTTTAAAACCAATAGTCAATATAAAAAACACTTCACACTGAGAAGTCTCTGTTTAAAACCAATAGTCAATATAAACAACACTTCACACAGAGAAGTCTCTGTTTAAAACCAATAGTCAATATAAAAAACACTTCACACAGAGAAATCTCTGTTTAAAACCAATAGTCAATATAAACAACACTTCACACTGAGAAGTCACTGTTTAAAACCAATAGTCAATATAAACAACACTTCACACTGAGAAGTCTCTGTGTAAAACCAATAGTCAATATAAAAAACACTTCACACTGAGAAGTCTCTGTTTAAAACCAATAGTCAATATAAACAACACTTCACCCTGAGAAGTCTCTGTTTAAAACCAATAGTCAATATAAACAACACTTCACACTGAGAAGTCTCTGTTTAAAATCTTTTACCTTTCGGAGAAGTTCAGTGATAATAACAACTGTCTTCATTCTTTAGCTATTATATAATTCATCTACTTAATTTCATAATATTTGTGATGAAATGCATTTCTTAAAAATGGCAAATAATATAAATGTAAGATTTCTTATCATGACTTACTGAGTTTCTTTGTTGGTTTTGCAGTTTTGTCAGAGGTCAAGGGTGAACTTTGACCTTCAGCATTTACTGCTGACACACGGAACATATATTCATTGTTCAAGAGAAGTTTTCCTACAGTAAAAGTTGTGACCTCTGGTTTGACCTCTCCGGCCTTTGACCAATGAGCTCTACGAGTGTCTCTAAATTCAATGATGTATTTGGTCAGAGGTGAGCCTCCATCACTCTTTGGTTGTTTCCATGACAATGAAGCAGTATCGAGGGTAACGTTAGAAATCTCAAGTGGACCTTCTGGTGCAGATGGTTTTTCTAAAAGAAAATTAAAACATCATAATTTTGAATACAGTCAAACCTGCCTTTAAGGGCACCTGTATATAACAAGTCATTGTCTGTAAAGGGCAGTTTCATTTTCTCCATTTCATGAATAATGCATATAATTTGAACCTTTATATAGGTTCAAATTATATGCTCATAAAGGACACATTTTCATTTCACCATCGGAGCCTTTTATATACAAGTTTGACTATAGATAATACACGGGGCCGTAGCTATAATCCGATAGTCCGACGGTCCGATAGTCCGACAAATGCTTTAAACTGATGAAAGTTTTGAAAAATAATTTGGCCAAAAATGATATATTCGTAATTTCAGGAAATGGGCCATTCATTTTTATACGCCCGTCAAAATACGGGCTTATTATGGCATACCGCTGTTCGTCCGTCCGTCCACGCCTCGTACGATAACATCTCTCACTTGTTCCCCCTTTTACTGATAGGTCACGTCGTGACATACATTGTATTGATAAAAGGGGGAGCAAGTGAGAGGTGTGATTTTAGTCAGTTTGGAAAACGCCAGTTTTCATATGGTATATACAATTAATTGGTTAAAAAAATGCAGCATATTAATTACTGTTATCACGCTGAGAAACTGACCATCAATTGTCACAAAGGGGCGGCGTATCATGGCAAAGTTGTTTATTTTGCCATATTCCGATGCTGTTTCTTTCCGTGATATAAGGGGTCACTTAGGGACAATTACTTCAATCGTGACTTTTTTATATATGCGCTTGTCGTAGAAAGCGACTATAGCAGGGTCACCCGTCGGAATCCCGGGGAATAAAAATAGGACCAACTTGTCGTCGGAAGAGACAGAAAAACAAGTTCCTGTGTTATAAGTCGTTGCCCATGTTGACCCATCCCAGAGTCCCCTCTTTCTGATTTTTTGCTTACAAACTTTTCTCATCCTGAATATGACTGAAATATTGCTTGCTGGACCTTAAGCAATCAATCAATTCGCACACGTTATTGTATGCAGCTCTATTGATGTGTCGACATTGCTTTTTAGCATAAATATTCCATGATAAAGGGCGGGGGACACTGGTACGCTCTTCTTTTTGTCTTTTCCTTTTTTTTGTATTTCTTTTTTTTTTGTTTTCATTTATTTCATCTTTCTTTTCAATAGTGACTTTTCTTGGCTGGACTCGGCTACACGCTACTTGAATAAAGCCTGAAGTAGTCGCTACTAAAAAATATACGGGATACTTTTTGAGTTCTTGTGTGGCCCTGCTAATTGTTTGTCCGTCTATGATATCGTGTTTCCGATGTTCTGGACCTTTCTTTGGTGAGTAAACGGTTCGGTTTCTGGCCCCATATTACACATGTTATAGTGTTAACTTTCAAAGAAATAAAGCATTTGTCGGACTGTCGGACTATCGGACCGTCGGACGGTCGGACTATCGGACTGTCGGATTATAGGTCGGACCCCATAATACACTACTGTATAATATATACCCCTTGTTATTATGTTTCAGATAGTGATGATGATTAAAGATAAATTAATGTTTCTTCCCATTAAACTTTTCACTTCAGATATCACAAGTAAATACAAACGATATTTTTACACATTACATCTTTCTTTTGTTTACAAGTTTTTAGTGGCTGCTAAAGTGATACAACAAACATTTGTTATCTTTTTGAATGGGAGATAATTTAAAAAAAATGCAAAATATGAGCAACAAGTACCCAGGTTAGAAGAGATCGTTTTTGATAAAGGATGATTTGGGTATCACATTATGTACACAGGCAACACAAACTTCAACACATATTAGAGTAAGATCAGACACCCCAGTGTAATCTATATGTAAATGTGTATCTTATACACTAATAATGTACTTATAATCATTTGCTTGTGTTTAATCTTGATGCTACAAATTTGTAGGAGAAACAGATAATTTTTGTAGTTGTTCCATTTTGAGGTAAAAAAAAAAACTCATTATGACTCTCAACTGTAATAGGTTGGTCTATTTCAAGCTTAGAATAACCTACCATATGGACTCTTGTTAGTAATAGGTTGGTTCATTTCAAGTTAAACATAACCTATCATATGAACTCTTAATAGTAATAGGTTGGTCCATTTCAAGCTAAACATAACCTATCATATGGACTCTTGATAGTCATAGGTTGGTCCATTTCAAGCTAAATATAACCTATCATATGGACTCTTGATAGTAATAGGTTGGTCCATTTCAATCTAAACATAACCTATCATATGGACTCTTGATAGTAATAGGTTGGTCCATTTCAAGCTAAACATAATCTATCATATGGACTCTTGATAGTAATGGGCTGGTCCATTTCAAGCTAAACATAACCTACCATATGGACTCTTGATAGTAATAGGTTGGTTCATTTCAAGCTAAACATAAACTATCATATGGACTCTTGATAGTAATAGGTTGGTCCATTTCAAGCTAAACATACACTATCATATGGACTCTTGATAGTAATAGGTTGGTCCATTTCAAGCTAAACATAACCTATCATATGGACTCATGATAGTTATAGGTTGGTCCATTTCAAGCTAAATATAACCTATCATATGGACTCTTGACAGTAATAGGTTGGTCCATTTCAATCTAAACATAAACTATCATATGGACTCTTGATAGTAATACGTTGGTCCATTTCAAGCTAAACATAAACTATCATATGGACTCTTGATAGTAATAGGTTGGTCCATTTCAAGCTAAACATAACCTATCATATGGACTCATGATAGTAATAGGTTGGTCCATTTCAAGCTAAACATAACCTACCATATGGACTCTTGATAATAATGGGCTGGTCCATTTCAAGCTAAACATAACCTATCATATGGACTCTTGATAGTAATAGGTTGGTCCATTTCAAGCTAAACATAAACTATCATATGGACTCTTGATAGTAATAGGTTGGTCCATTTCAAGCTAAACATAAACTATCATATGGACTCTTGATAGTAATAGGTTGGTCCATTTCAAGCTAAACATAACCTATCATATGGACTCATGATAGTAATAGGTTGGTCCATTTCAAGCTAAATATAACCTATCATATGGACTTTTGACAGTAATAGGTTGGTCCATTTCAAGCTAAACATAACCTATCATATGAACTCTTGATAGTAATGGGTTGGTCCATTTCAAGTTAAACATAACCTACCATATGGACTCTTGATAGTAATAGGTTGGTCCATTTCAAGCTAAACATAACCTACCATATGGACCCTTGATAGTAATAGGTTGGTCCATTTCAAGCTAAACATAATCTATCATATGGACTCTTAATAGTAATAGTTTGGTCCATTTCAAGCTAAACATAACCTACCATATGGACTCTTGAATTGATAGTAATAGGTTGGTCCATTTCAAGCTAAACATAAACTATCATATGGACTCTTGATAGTAATGGGCTGGTCCATTTCAAGCTAAACATAATCTATCATATGGACTCTTGATAGTAATAGGTTGGTCCATTTCAAGCTAAACATAACTTATCATATGGACTCTTGATAGTAATAGGTTGGTCCATTTCAAGCTAAACATAACTTATCATATGGACTCTTTATAGTAATAGGTTGGTCCATTTCAAGCTAAACATAACCTATCATATGGACTCTTAATAGTAATAGGTTGGTTCATTTCAAGCTAAACATAATCTATCATATGGACTCTTAATAGTAATAGGTTGGTCCATTTCAAGCTAAACATAACCTATCATATGGACTCTTGATAGTTATAGGTTGGTTCATTTCAAGCAAAATATAACCTATCATATGGACTCTTGACAGTAATAGGTTGGTCCATTTCAATCTAAACATAACCTATCATATGGACTCTTGATAGTAATACGTTGGTCCATTTCAAGCTAAACATAAACTATGATATGGACTCTTGATAGTAATGGGCTGGTCCATTTCAAGCTAAACATAATCTACCATATGGACTCTTGATAGTAATGGGCTGGTCCATTTCAAGCTAAACATAACCTATCATATGGACTCTTGATAGTAATAGGTTGGTCCATTTCAAGCTAAACATAAACTATCATATGGACTCTTGATAGTAATAGGTTGGTCCATTTCAAGCTAAACATAACCTATCATATGGACTCATGATAGTAATAGGTTGGTCCATTTCAAGCTAAATATAACCTATCATATGGACTTTTGACAGTAATAGGTTGGTCCATTTCAAGCTAAACATAAACTATCATATGGACTCTTGATAGTAATGGGCTGGTCCATTTCAAGCTAAACATAACCTATCATATGGACTCTTGATAGTAATAGGTTGGTCCATTTCAAGCTAAACATAACTTATCATATGGACTCTTGATAGTAATAGGTTGGTCCATTTCAAGCTAAACATAACTTATCATATGGACTCTTAATAGTAATAGGTTGGTCCATTTCAAGCTAAACATAATTTATCATATGGACTCTTAATAGTAATAGGTTGGTCCATTTCAAGCTAAACATAAACTATCATATGGACTCTTGATAGTAATGGGCTGGTCCATTTCAAGCTAAACATAATCTATCATATGGACTCTTAATAGTAATAGGTTGGTCCATTTCAAGCTAAACATAACCTATCATATGGACTCTTGATAGTAATAGGTTGGTCCATTTCAAGCTAAGCATAAACTATCATATGGACTCTTGATAGTAATAGGTTGGTCCATTTCAAGCTACACATAAACTATCATATGAACTCTTGATAGTAATAGGTTGGTCCATTTCAAGCTAAACATAAACTATCATATGGACTCTTGATAGTAATGGGCTGGTCCATTCAAGCTAAACATAACCTATCATATGGATTCTTGATAGTAATGGGCTGGTCCATTTCAAGCTAAACATAACCTACCATATGGACTCTTGATAGTAATAGGTTGGTCCATTTCAAGCTAAACATAACCTATCATATGGACTCTTGATAGTAATAGGTTGGTCCATTTCAAGCTAAACATAACCTACCATATGGACTCTTGATAGTAATAGGTTGGTCTATTTCAAGCTAAGCATAACCTATCATATGGACTCTTGATAGTAATGGGCTGGTCCATTTCAAGCTAAACATAACCTATCATATGGACTCTTGATAGTAATGGGCTGGTCCATTTCAAGTTAAACATAACCTACCATATGGACTCTTGATAGTAATAGGTTGGTCCATTTCAAGCTAAACATAACCTATCATATGGACTCTTGATAGTAATGGGCTGGTCCATTTCAAGCTAAACATAACCTACCATATGGACTCTTGATAGTAATAGGTTGGTCCATTTCAAGCAAAACATAACCTACCATATGGACTCTTGATAGTAATAGGTTGGTCCATTTCAAGCTACACATAACCTACCATATGGACTCTTGATAGTAATAGGTTGGTCCATTTCAAGCTAAACATAAACTATCATATGGACTCTTAATAGTAATAGGTTGGTCCATTTCAAGCTAAACATAACCTATCATATGGACTCTTGATAGTAATAGGTTGGTCCATTTCAAGCTAAACATAACCTATCATATGGACTCTTGATAGTAATAGGTTGGTCCATTTCAAGCTAAACATAACCTACCATATGGACTCTTGATAGTAATAGGTTGGTCCATTTCAAGCTAAACATAACCTATCATATGGACTCTTGATAGTAATAGGTTGGTCCATTTCAAGCTAAACATAACCTACCATATGGACTCTTGATAGTAATAGGTTGGTCCATTTCAAGCTAAACATAACCTATTATATGGACTCTTAATAGTAATAGGTTGGTCCATTTCAAGTTAAACATAAACTATCATATGGACTCTTGATAGTAATAGGTTGGTCCATTTCAAGCTAAACATAACCTATCATATGGACTCTTGATAGTAATAGGTTGGTCCATTTCAAGCTAAACATAACCTATCATATGGACTCTTGATAGTAATAGGTTGGTCCATTTCAAGCTAAACATAAACTATCATATGGACTCTTGATAGTAATGGGCTGGTCCATTTCAAGCTAAACATAACCTACCATATGGACTCTTGATAGTAATGGGCTGGTCCATTTCAAGAGGTTCACTGATTCCTACTTTGTTTTCTGCAGACACTCTGAAGAAGTAGTCAACATTTTCAACCAACTTCTGTAAACAATAACTTGTGATGTTTGGTTCAGTAGTGGTAACCTTCTTCCAGGTGGCATGCTTGGCTTCTCTCATCTCAATGATGTAATTTTTCAGTGGCATTCCTCCATCACTTTCTGGTGGTTGCCACTCAATGGTGGCAGAGTCTCTCTGAATATCTAGGACTTTGATTGGTCCTACAGGTTTAGTGGGCTTACCTGAGATTAAAACAAAAAGTCAATAGAGCTATGTCATACAATAAAAACAAGTTCATTCACTTAAAGAAAGGTTTTAAAATCAAGATTGATTGGTCAGTGATAGGAACATTTATACAACCTGCATTTGTTATTCATTGAACATTTATACACCCTACATTTGTTATTGAACGATTTGCCATTCAACATGTAGAGATTGATAAAATAAGCAACAAAAGTAATAAAACATAATATCATAAAGCTTTGTGTAATACAGTTATACAGTGAAACCTTTCTAAACTGAACCTCCTGGGGACCAACTGTGTTCTGAATAGACAGATATGTGGTATATACAGGTCAAATTATCAAAGATTTCCTACATTAGGACTTTATTTAAGGTTCAGTTTATACTGGATTCTGTTTTATGAAGGGTTCAGTTTAGGCAGGGTTCTGTATTATGAAGGGTTCTGTTTAGGAAGGGTTCTGTATTATGAAGGGTTCAATTTAGGCAGGGTTCTGTATTATGAAGGGTTCAGTTTAGGCAGGGTTCTGTATTATGAAGGGTTCAGCTTAGACAAGTTTCACTGTACTTTTTATAAACAAACAATATAACAAAAAAAATTGGGGGGAGGGGGGGGAGGTCTCATGTTCAAATCTTATTAGATTAAAAAAATATAATAAGTCAAAAATTGTGATTAATTGTTCATCCATCTTACCAGCTTGTGTCTGTGGAGTAAAACACTCAGATTCCAATGGCTTACTTTCTCCTATATCATTAACAGCTATGACACGGAACATGTATTTTGTTCCTTCCTCCAGATTTTTTGCAGTGTATTTTTTGTCCAATTTAGCAGGTGTGGCTACTTCTGACCAATCAGAACCATCTTTAGATAACATAATTTTGTAAGATGAGACAGGACTTCCTCCATCTTCTTTGGGTGGCTGCCAATCAAGTGTAACAGAGTCAGCTGTTGCCATGGTGAAATGAACTGGCCCAACTGGTGCTGAAGGTACTTCTACAATGAAAGGAGTAGAACATGATGCAAATTCACTTTTTTATAATTCTAATGGAATTGTTGAATTTGATTGGCTAAAGTTTTTCATAAAATGCACAATCTACATGTGGTATTAAGCATTCTATTTTGAATGAGCTGCCATACTGAATTGATTTCCAGCGGATCCAGCCCCAAACTTTGGTAGCCAACATATCATGTCTCTACTATGATGATTATGTCATATGTTTATGTTTTACTTTGGTAGCCAACATATCATGTCTTTACTATGATGATTATGTCATATGTTTATGTTTTACTTTGGTAGCCTACATATCATGTCTTTACTATGATGATTATGTCATATGTTTATGTTTTACTTTGGTAGCCAACATATCATGTCTCTACTATGATGATTATGTCATATGTTTATGTTTTACTTTGGTAGCCAACATATCATGTCTTTACTATGATGATTATGTCATATGTTTATGTTTTACTTTGGTAGCCAACATATCATGTCTTTACTATGATGATTATGTCATATGTTTATGTTTTACTTTGGTAGCCAACATATCATGTCTTTACTATGATGATTATGTCATATGCTTATGTTTTACTTTGGTAGCCAACATATCATGTCTTTACTATGATGATTATGTCATATGTTTATGTTTTACTTTGGTAGCCAACATATCATGTCTTTACTATGATGATTATGTCATATGTTGATGTTTTACTTTGGTAGCCAACATATCATGTCTCTACTATGATGATTATGTCATAAGTTTATGTTTTACTTTGGTAGCCAACATATCATGTCTTTACTATGATGATTATGTCATATGTTTATGTTTTACTTTGGTAGCCAACATATCATGTCTTTACTATGATGATTATGTCATATGTTGATGTTTTACTTTGGTAGCCAACATATCATGTCTCTACTATGATGATTATGTCATAGGTTTATGATTTACTTTGGTAGCCAACATATCATGTCTTTTCTATGATGATTATGTCATATGTTTATGTTTTACTTTGGTAGCCAACATATCATGTCTTTACTATGATGATTATGTCATAGGTTTATGTTTTACTTTGGTAGCCAACATATCATGTCTCTACTATGATGATTATGTCATATGTTGATGTTTTACTTTGATAGCCAACATATCATGTCTTTACTATGATGATTATGTCATATGTTTATGTTTTACTTTGGTAGTCAACATATCATGTCTCTACTATGATGATTATGTCATATGTTGATGTTTTACTTTGGTAGCCAACATATCATGTCTCTACTATGATGATTATGTCATATGTTGATGTTTTACTTTGATAGCCAACATATCATATCTCTACTATGATGATTATGTCATATGTTTATGTTTTACTTTGGTAGCCAACATATCATATCTCTACTATGATGATTATGTCATAGGTTTATGTTTTACTTTGATAGCCAACATATCATATCTCTACTATGATGATTATGTCATATGTTGATGTTTTACTTTGGTAGCCAACATATCATGTCTCTACTATGATGATTATGTCATATGTTGATGCTTTACTTTAGTAGCCTACATATCATGTCTCTACTATGATGATTATGTCATATGTTGATGTTTTACTTTGATAGCCAACATATCATATCTCTACTATGATGATTATGTCATATGTTTATGTTTTACTTTGGTAGCCAACATATCATGTCTTTACTATGATGATTATGTCATATGTTTATGTTTTACTTTGGTAGCCAACATATCATGTCTTTTCTATGATGATTATGTCATATGTTTATGTTTTACTTTGGTAGGCAACATATCATGGCTTTACTATGATGATTATGTCATATGTTTATGTTTTACTTTGGTAGGCAACATATCATGTCTCTACTATGATGATTATGTCATATGTTTATGTTTTACTTTGGTAGCCAACATATCATATCTCTACTATGATGATTATGTCATAGGTTTATGTTTTACTTTGATAGCCAACATATCATGTCTTTACTATGATGATTATGTGGTAAAGACATCAAGTACATTTGTTGGAATTTAGCTTTATGTAAGTATCTGTAGTCCTTTTCACAAAAATTTGTAACTATAGTCCCAACTTTTTCACTTAAGATTATCTGACGACAATTCCTAAGTCCTTTTCACAAAGATTATCTGACGACAAATTTTAATCTTACGACTAAAATTACACTTACGCTTAAAATTCTTCCTTAGGTGTACTAGATACAACATTATGTGATAAAATTTGTCAGTGATTTGCCACAGGTCAATGGTTTTCTCCGAGTACTCCAGGTTTCTCCACCAATAAAACTGACCGATATATTGTTGAAAGGGGCATTAAACACCATAAACTATCTTCCTTAGCAACCTAGTTTCATTTCCATAGCACAACAAAACATTTTTTTAAATAAAATTATTCTATAAAATATCCCTGGCACTGATTTATAAGCAGTTTTTTATGCTATGATGTGTTTGTATGTTTATATTGAATTTTTATCTAATATATGAATCGGTCACCAATAACTGCACAAAATATGAACGGGTATGATTTTCGTATAGAGGAACATTTCTAATTAAATGTAAAAGTAAATTAAAATGATCTATAATAATTATCATTACTTGGAGTTGTGCGTCATCATCCACACGTGGTTACTTTTGGTGGAAGTATTTTTTAAGGGAGTGCATCTGGAGTGTGAAAAAAAACCTATTCATATAATTCATTTTATCGGATATTAGTCAGCAAAATATTTACCCCCTTTTTCCAATTAATCCCATCCCACATAAAATTAAACGCTTGTTCTCTTACTGATGAAAATGTATCCCAATTTTTCTGAGATAATCCAAATTAAGATGTGTTTATCATCTATCAATCATGAAGACGAATAAATATCCTTGTTATATATTAATATTAATATAACAGAAGAATGTACACAAGTTTATGTATTGCCAGAGTGTTCGATGATGGTTAGAGAAAATGCAATAACGATGAATTGCTCTCTTATTCTCAAGTCGAAGCGCCAATACATCCTCCATCTTTTTTTCTATTTTTTTCACTTACGATAAAAGATAAGACCAAAATTTCTCTTACAATCAAAATTTTACACTTAGGACAGGGTTATAATAAGTTTTACACGTAAAGTTAGGACTATTTTTACACTTAAAATTATCGTAAGTATTTTTGTGAAACTCTTTTTAATCTTAGTTTTACACTTACGACAAAATTTTATCATAAGAATTTTTGTGAAAAGGGCTACAGACCTACAGCACAATCAAAATATTCAGTTTGTTTACATTAGAATGGAGATAACTGTATTGTATTTGAGGCTTTTCATATATCGATCATGGTTTTACTGTGAAAAATATCTGGCAAATAAAAAAATACAAAATTGTTATCTTCCAATATATTGACAAACCGTGGCAAGGTTAAACCAGAAAATGGGTATTGCCCACTCCTCTCTTGCTTTCTAGATATCCATAGGAAAAATAGTGTAATCTTACCCAATTTCCTCTTTGGTCTTACAGATTCATCTCCAATCAGTGGGGAACTTTCACCTTCACCATTGATTGCTTTGATTTGGAAGGTATATTCATTGTTTATGACCAGTTTCTTTGCTGTAAATTGTACTGTTCTTCCATCCACACTTCCAGCTTTCCCCCAAGTAGTACGCCTAGATTCTTTAATCTCAATGGTATAATTTGTGATTGGTGTTCCACCATCTGATTTGGATGGCTTCCATGTCAAGTCAACTGTGGTTTCTGTTAGATTGGAGAATTTCAATGGTCCTTCCGGAGCAGATGGTTTATCTGTTTTTTGAACAGGAAAAGAATGTTCAACAAATTAATGAAGATTCAATGAAGCAATGTCATTGTTATCTAAAGGATTTTTAATCTATTCATTATCTTCAACATGGTGGAGATATTTATATTTAGTAACATTTTTACTTACTATATGTACCTAATCATTGTTGAGAACAATCTACTCTGAAGATAACATTCCATATGCATGTAATTGAACATATTGCAATATTTCACATTAAGTTTTATTCCAAAAATAAAGGCTCATCACCTTGGTTGTACATGTCTCAAACCTTAAACAGACTGCGTAAGTATATGTTATATGAAGGACAGTGTAGATTGTCTTGGTTAGCATCTGATGTGATCATAAAAATAAAAGGCTTTAAAGATTTATGAGTTTGTGTCCCATCTGTATTGTTAGGTGAACAAGATATAAAATTGTTATAAAGTGTCAGATTTGTGGTTTTCTCCAGGTACTGTCATGCCCTCCACAAATAAAAAGTAATTGTTGTGACATAAATAAAATATTGCTGAGAGTGGTGTCTATCATCAAAAATACAAGTCAAAATTGGTGCATTCATCCTTCTAACTGTAACAAGTCCATAGCTAAAAATATATAAAACTGAAGTATTGTTGAAAATGTTCATCATCCATCTTTTAAACAATTTCCACTTCTAAATTATACATATTATTTCTATTATACATAACTAGATATGACATCTTACCAAATGGACTCTTGATCTTAATTGGTTTAGGCATTTCTAAAGCTTCACTTTGTCCTTGTTTGTTGATGGCAGACACTCGGAAGAGAAGTTCTTTTCCTTCATTTAAATTCTTAACAAGAAGTTTCAGTGTACTGCCATCTGTTTTCTCAACTCTCGCCCACATTGTACGTGAAACATCTCTCTTCTCAATCAAGTAACCTGTGATTGGTGAACCACCATCATCCTCTGGAGGTTGCCATGACAACTCTACTGAGTCACGTGATATAGATTTACCAATCAGAGGATGTGTTGGTGCACTAGGTGGACCTGTAAACAAATCATTCAAAATAGATCAAATCTGTCTTTGAATATTTTTGTATTTATATTTTTTTCTGTTGGTCCATAACATATGATGGAGTTGAAATAAAAATATACAAAGCGATCTACTTTTGTGTTCAGAATAGACAGGTGTTCAGTTTATATGGATGATTATTAAAAAAGCTTTCTTACATTGGCCCTTTATTTATAATTCGGCTTTGATATATACATGTTGCACTGTATATAACAACATGGGGAATCTTTGTCCTGTTACTATTCTATGAAATTCCCTTGGTGAGGATTATATACCACTAAACTTACCAGTTTTCTTTGTTGGAGTGACCTCCCCTGATTCAAGAGGTTTGCTCTCTCCAATCTTGTTGATTGCAATTACACGGAATTTGTATTTTTGACCCATGGTTAAGTCCTTGACCTTTGACTTGGTGGTCTGTCCATCACATAAAGTGACCTCTGTCCAGATCTTACTGTCAATGGTGAGCTCCAATCTGTAACCAGTAAGCGGTGATCCACCATTGTTTCTAGGTGGTGACCACTCAAGTGTGACACCAGTTTCAAGTAAATCAGTTATTTTGATTGGCCCAACTGGCATGTCTGGAGCAGCTTAAAAGATATATATAAAATTGATCATCTTGTATAAATTACTTCTGAATTTTATTATGATATATTTAAACAAAAATAAAACTCCCTGAAGTACACAACTGAAAACAATATTAAATATATCTGATGAAATTTCTATCTTTGTAATACTAACTTTTTAACTTGAACATTTTCCTCCACAAGAGTAATCCCTGGTTTACTACACAATATACTTACTTGGTACCTTTGTAAGTTGAATGACCTGTGATGTTTCTACTGGTTTACTACACAATATACTTACTTGGTGCCTTTGTAAGTTGAATGACCTGTGATGTTTCTACTGGTTTACTACACAATATACTTACTTGGTACCTTTGTAAGTTGAATGACCTGTGATGTTTCTACTGGTTTACTACACAATATACTTACTTGGTGTCTTCGTAAGTTGAATGACCTGTGATGTTTCTACTGGTTTACTACACAATATACTTACTTGGTGCCTTTGTAAGTTGAATGACCTGTGATGTTTCTACTGGTTTACTACACAATATACTTACTTGGTGCCTTTGTAAGTTGAATGACCTGTGATGTTTCTACTGGTTTACTACACAATATACTTACTTGGTACCTTTGTAAGTTGAATGACCTGTGATGTTTCTACTGGTTTACTACACAATATACTTACTTGGTGCCTTTGTAAGTTGAATGACCTGTGATGTTTCTACTGGTTTACTACACAATATACTTACTTGGTACCTTTGTAAGTTGAATGACCTGTGATGTTTCTACTGGTTTACTACACAATATACTTACTTGGTGCCTTTGTAAGTTGAATGACCTGTGATGTTTCTACTGGTTTACTACACAATATACTTACTTGGTGTCTTCGTAAGTTGAATGACCTGTTATGTTTCTACTGGTTTACTACACAATATACTTACTTGGTGCCTTTGTAAGTTGAATGACCTGTGATGTTTCTACTGGTTTACTACACAATATACTTACTTGGTACCTTTGTAAGTTGAATGACCTGTGATGTTTCTACTGGTTTACTACACAATACACTTACTTGGTGCCTTTGTAAGTTGAATGACCTGTGATGTTTCTACTGGTTTACTACACAATATACTTACTTGGTGCCTTTGTAAGTTGAATGACCTGTGATGTTTCTACTGGTTTACTACACAATATACTTACTTGGTACCTTTGTAAGTTGAATGACCTGTGATGTTTCTACTGGTTTACTACACAATATACTTACTTGGTGTCTTCGTAAGTTGAATGACCTGTGATGTTTCTACTGGTTTACTACACAATATACTTACTTGGTGCCTTTGTAAGTTGAATGACCTGTGATGTTTCTACTGGTTTACTACACAATATACTTACTTGGTGCCTTTGTAAGTTGAATGACCTGTGATGTTTCTACTGGTTTACTACACAATATACTTACTTGGTACCTTTGTAAGTTGAATGACCTGTGATGTTTCTACTGGTTTACTACACAATATACTTACTTGGTGCCTTTGTAAGTTGAATGACCTGTGATGTTTCTACTGGTTTACTACACAATATACTTACTTGGTACCTTTGTAAGTTGAATGACCTGTGATGTTTCTACTGGTTTACTACACAATATACTTACTTGGTGCCTTTGTAAGTTGAATGACCTGTGATGTTTCTACTGGTTTACTACACAATATACTTACTTGGTGTCTTCGTAAGTTGAATGACCTGTTATGTTTCTACTGGTTTACTACACAATATACTTACTTGGTGCCTTTGTAAGTTGAATGACCTGTGATGTTTCTACTGGTTTACTACACAATATACTTACTTGGTACCTTTGTAAGTTGAATGACCTGTGATGTTTCTACTGGTTTACTACACAATACACTTACTTGGTGCCTTTGTAAGTTGAATGACCTGTGATGTTTCTACTGGTTTACTACACAATATACTTACTTGGTGCCTTTGTAAGTTGAATGACCTGTGATGTTTCTACTGGTTTACTACACAATATACTTACTTGGTACCTTTGTAAGTTGAATGACCTGTGATGTTTCTACTGGTTTACTACACAATATACTTGGTGCCTTTGTAAGTTGAATGACCTGTGATGTTTCTACTGGTTTACTACACAATATACTTACTTGGTGCCTTTGTAAGTTGAATGACCTGTGATGTTTCTACTGGTTTACTACACAATATACTTACTTGGTGCCTTTGTAAGTTGAATGACTTGTGATGTTTCTACTGGTTTACTACACAATATACTTGGTGCCTTTGTAAGTTGAATGGCCTGTGATGTTTCTACTGGTTTACTACACAATATACTTACTTGGTGCCTTTGTAAGTTGAATGACCTGTGATGTTTCTACTGGTTTACTACACAATATACTTACTTGGTGTCTTGGTAAGTTGAATGGCCTGTGATGTTTCTACTGGTTTACTACACAATATACTTACTTGGTGCCTTTGTAAGTTGAATGGCCTGTGATGTTTCTACTGGTTTACTACACAATATACTTACTTGGTGCCTTTGTAAGTTGAATGACCTGTGATGTTTCTACTGGTTTACTACACAATATACTTGGTACCTTTGTAAGTTGAATGACCTGTGATGTTTCTACTGGTTTACTACACAATATACTTACTTGGTGCCTTTGTAAGTTGAATGACCTGTGATGTTTCTACTGGTTTACTACACAATATACTTGGTGCCTTTGTAAGTTGAATGGCCTGTGATGTTTCTACTGGTTTACTACACAATATACTTACTTGGTGCCTTTGTAAGTTGAATGGCCTGTGATGTTTCTACTGGTTTACTACACAATATACTTACTTGGTGCCTTTGTAAGTTGAATGACCTGTGATGTTTCTACTGGTTTACTACACAATATACTTGGTACCTTTGTAAGTTGAATGACTTGTGATGTTTCTACTGGTTTACTACACAATATACTTACTTGGTGCCTTTGTAAGTTGAATGACCTGTGATGTTTCTACTGGTTTACTACACAATATACTTACTTGGTACCTTTGTAAGTTGAATGACCTGTGATGTTTCTACCGGTTTACTACACAATATACTTACTTGGTACCTTTGTAAGTTGAATGACCTGTGATGTTTCTACTGGTTTACTACACAATATACTTACTTGGTGCCTTTGTAAGTTGAATGACCTGTGATGTTTCTACTGGTTTACTACACAATATACTTACTTGATGCCTTTGTAAGTTGAATGACCTGTGATGTTTCTACTGGTTTACTACACAATATACTTACTTGATGCCTTTGTAAGTTGAATGACCTGTGATGTTTCTACTGGTTTACTACACAATATACTTACTTGGTGCCTTTGTAAGTTGAATGACCTGTGATGTTTCTACTGGTTTACTACACAATATACTTACTTGGTGCCTTTGTAAGTTGAATGACCTGTGATGTTTCTACTGGTTTACTACACAATATACTTACTTGGTACCTTTGTAAGTTGAATGACTTGTGATGTTTCTACTGGTTTACTACACAATATACTTACTTGGTGCCTTTGTAAGTTGAATGACCTGTGATGTTTCTACTGGTTTACTACACAATATACTTACTTGGTGCCTTTGTAAGTTGAATGACCTGTTATGTTTCTACTGGTTTACTACACAATATACTTGGTGCCTTTGTAAGTTGAATGACCTGTGATGTTTCTACTGGTTTACTACACAATATACTTACTTGGTGCCTTTGTAAGTTGAATGACCTGTGATGTTTCTACTGGTTTACTACACAATATACTTACTTGATGCCTTTGTAAGTTGAATGACCTGTGATGTTTCTACTGGTTTACTACACAATATACTTACTTGGTACCTTTGTAAGTTGAATGACCTGTGATGTTTCTACTGGTTTACTACACAATATACTTACTTGGTACCTTTGTAAGTTGAATGACCTGTGATGTTTCTACTGGTTTACTACACAATATACTTACTTGGTGCCTTTGTAAGTTGAATGACCTGTTATGTTTCTACTGGTTTACTACACAATATACTTACTTGGTGCCTTTGTAAGTTGAATGACCCGTGATGTTTCTACTGGTTTACTACACAATATACTTACTTGGTGCCTTTGTAAGTTGAATGACCTGTTATGTTTCTACTGGTTTACTACACAATATACTTACTTGGTGCCTTTGTAAGTTGAATGACTTGTGATGTTTCTACTGGTTTACTACACAATATACTTACTTGGTGCCTTTGTAAGTTGAATGACCTGTTATGTTTCTACTGGTTTACTACACAATATACTTACTTGGTGCCTTTGTAAGTTGAAAGACTTGTGATGTTTCTACTGGTTTACTACACAATATACTTACTTGGTGCCTTTGTAAGTTGAATGACCTGTGATGTTTCTACTGGTTTACTACACAATATACTTGGTGCCTTTGTAAGTTGAATGACCTGTGATGTTTCTACTGGTTTACTACACAATATACTTACTTGGTGCCTTTGTAAGTTGAATGACCTGTGATGTTTCTACTGGTTTACTACACAATATACTTACTTGGTGCCTTTGTAAGTTGAATGACCTGTGATGTTTCTACTGGTTTACTACACAATATACTTGGTGCCTTTGTAAGTTGAATGACCTGTGATGTTTCTACTGGTTTAATACACAATATACTTACTTGGTGCCTTTGTAAGTTGAATGACTTGTGATGTTTCTACTGGTTTACTGGATCCTTCATCATTTTCTGCCAACAGTCTGAAGTAATAATCCACTCCCTCACGTAAACCCTCCACAGTAAATTCTGTAGATGGTACTTTTATCTTCCTTTCTTTTACCCAAGGTCCAAATTTCTTCTCCTTTCTTTCCAGGAAGTAGAGCTTGATAGGAAGTCCACCATTAGATTCAGGTTCCTTCCATTTCAATGTTACAGTTGTGGAGGTAGTGTCCTTAACATCAAAATCTCTAGGTTCTGAGGGAACACCTGGTAATTTTAAATTAAATTTGATTGTATGTTCTTGGATAACAGTTATATATGAACTTGAATTAATGTTTCTTATCCTGTAAAATTAACTATTCACTTTAATTATAGGTAGGGTGTGGAGTAACAAAAAAATGTTTTGTATCATATTAAAATTAAAAGTTCTAGAGCTGTCCTAAACGTCAGAAAAGTTTCTTCTCATTCAAATACATTTTATGGTCTAATGAAATCTTTTCATTAAACCAAGCTTCAATTCAACCAGACCTATATATAATCAAAAGGGTTGATGGGAATACATATTTTGCTCAATAACTGATTTTCCATAATAACTGATTTCATTATAAATGGACCAGACTGTGTTTTTTCTAAAGCTAACTTAAGGTCAAACAATATCATGTTTTGTCTGATTTTCCATCTTATTTTTTTGTTTTGACAAAAATTGTATTGTGTGAACACAAAAGTCAATTCGATCGTCGAAAGTTCATTTGAAACATTGACAGTCTGATGAGAATCATATCGAGAGAATGGTAAAAGGAATTAAAAATTGCTTCAAAATTGAATGGAAAGTCAGATGTTGTGAACACTTAGCCATTGGATAGAAAATCATATCATGTGACTTTATCTTTATTTGATGCTTCCAATGTTGTTCATGTACTTACTATAGGGACTTTTTGTCTTGAATGATGCATCAACATCCAAAGGTTTAGACTGACCAACATTGTTGACAGCCTTCACTTGTACACAGTATTCCTCTCCATCCTTAAGTCCTGTCAATTCAAATGTGGTTACATTTGGCTTCACTTTCCCAGCCTCAGTGAATGTGGATTTCCATCCCTCACGTTTCTCGATGATATAGCCTGTAATTGGAGATCCTCCATCTTTTTCACTTGGTTTCCATGACAACTTGACATTTGCTTTGTTGATATCTGAAATTTCCAATGGACCGACAGGTGCCGATGGTACTTCTACAAAAAAAAAGCAAATTCCCTTGTAGAGTAAAATGGCTGAAATATCAATCTGACATGATTGACATATGCTCAGAAACTTTAGATGTCAATGGTGAGATTAAGTTTCAAGATCCATATCAACTTATTACCTAATAAGTTTCAAAGTAAGTTCTTGGTAAGAAGAAAACAAGTTAACATTTAAATAAATAATCAAAAATGTCCCTTAAATTACCATTACCTAAACAAGGCCATTTTGAAATATGAGAACAGTATGTTACTTTCTGTACATGTACTCCTAATTTTAAAAACAATTATGAATCACATACCTGATGGTTTCTCCATCTTTACTGAAGTTTATATATCACATACCTGATGGTTTCTCCATCTTTACTGAAGTTTCTATATCAGATACCTGATGGTTTCTCCACCTTTACTGAAGTTTCTATATCACATACCTGATGGTTTCTCCATCTTTACTGAAGTTTTTATATCACATACCTGATGGTTTCTCCATCTTTACTGAAGTTTCTATATCACATACCTGATGGCTTCTCCATCTTTACTGAAGTTTATATATCACATACCTGATGGTTTCTCCATCTTTACTGAAGTTTATATATCACATACCTGATGGTTTCTCCATCTTTACTGAAGTTTCTATATCACATACCTGATGGTTTCTCCATCTTTACTGAAGTTTCTATATCACATACCTGATGGTTTCTCCATCTTTACTGAAGGTTCTATATCAGATACCTGATGGTTTCTCCATCTTTACTGAAGTTTCTATATCACATACCTGATGGTTTCTCCACCTTTACTGAAGTTTCTATATCACATACCTGATGGTTTTTCCATCTTTACTGAAGTTTCTATATCACATACCTGATGGTTTCTCCATCTTTACTGAAGTTTCTATATCACATATCTGATGGTTTCTCCACCTTTACTGAAGTTTCTATATCACATACCTGATGGTTTCTCCATCTTTACTGAAGTTTCTATATCACATACCTGATGGATTCTCCATCTTTACTGAAGTTTCTATATCACATACCTGATGGTTTCTCCACCTTTACTGAAGTTTCTATATCACATACCTGATGGTTTCTCCATCTTTACTGAGGTTTCTATATCACATACCTGATGGTCTCTCCATCTTTACTGAAGGTTCTATATCACATACCTGATGATTTCTAAATCTTTACTGAAGTTTCTATATCACATACCTGATGGTTTCTCCACCTTTACTGAAGTTTCTATATCACATACCTGATGGTTTCTCCATCTTTACTGAAGTTTCTATATCACATACCTGATGGTTTCTCCATCTTTACTGAAGTTTCTATATCACATACCTGATGGTTTCTCCATCTTTACTGAAGTTTATATATCACATACCTGATGGTTTCTCCATCTTTACTGAAGTTTCTATATCACATACCTGATGGTTTCTCCATCTTTACTGAAGGTTCTATATCACATATCTGATGGTTTCTCCACCTTTACTGAAGTTTCTATATCACATACCTGATGGTTTCTCCACCTTAACTGAAGTTTCTATATCACATACCTGATGGATTCTCCATCTTTACTGAAGTTTCTATATCACATACCTGATGGTTTCTCCATCTTTACTGAAGTTTCTATATCACATACCTGATGGTTTCTCCATCTTTACTGAGGTTTCTATATCACATACCTGATGGTTTCTCGACCTTTACTGAAGTTTCTATATCACATACCTGATGGTCTCTCCATCTTTACTGAAGGTTCTATATCACATACCTGATGATTTCTAAATCTTTACTGAAGTTTCTATATCACATACCTGATGGTTTCTCCATCTTTACTGAAGTTTCTATATCACATACCTGATGGCTTCTCCATCTTTACTGAAGTTTATATATCACATACCTGATGGTTTCTCCATCTTTACTGAAGTTTCTATATCACATACCTGATGGTTTCTCCATCTTTACTGAAGTTTCTATATCACATACCTGATGGTTTCTCCATCTTTACTGAAGTTTCTATATCACATACCTGATGGCTTCTCCATCTTTACTGAAGTTTATATATCACATACCTGATGGTTTCTCCATCTTTACTGAAGTTTCTATATCACATACCTGATGGTTTCTCCATCTTTACTGAAGTTTCTATATCACATACCTGATGGTTTCTCCATCTTTACTGAAGTTTCTATATCACATACCTGATGGCTTCTCCATCTTTACTGAAGTTTATATATCACATACCTGATGGTTTCTCCATCTTTACTGAAGTTTCTATATCACATACCTGATGGTTTCTCCATCTTTACTGAAGGTTCTATATCACATACCTGATGGCTTCTCCATCTTTACTGAAGTTTCTATATCACATACCTGATGGTTTCTCCATCTTTACTGAAGTTTCTATATCACATACCTGATGGCTTCTCCATCTTTACTGAAGTTTATATATCACATACCTGATGGTTTCTCCATCTTTACTGAAGTTTATATATCACATACCTGATGGTTTCTCCATCTTTACTGAAGTTTCTATATCACATACCTGATGGTTTCTCCATCTTTACTGAAGGTTCTATATCACATACCTGATGGTTTCTCCATCTTTACTGAAGGTTCTATATCAGATACCTGATGGTTTCTCCATCTTTACTGAAGTTTATATATCACATACCTGATGGTTTCTCCATCTTTACTGAAGTTTATATATCACATACCTGATGGTTTCTCCATCTTTACTGAAGTTTCTATATCACATACCTGATGGTTTCTCCATCTTTACTGAAGGTTCTATATCACATACCTGATGGTTTCTCCATCTTTACTGAAGGTTCTATATCAGATACCTGATGGTTTCTCCATCTTTACTGAAGTTTCTATATCACATACCTGATGGATTCTCCATCTTTACTGAAGTTTCTATATCACATACCTGATGGTTTCTCCATCTTTACTGAAGTTTCTATATCACATACCTGATGGTTTCTCCATCTTTACTGAAGTTTCTATATCACATACCTGATGGCTTCTCCATCTTTACTGAAGTTTATATATCACATACCTGATGGTTTCTCCATCTTTACTGAAGTTTCTATATCACATACCTGATGGTTTCTCCATCTTTACTGAAGGTTCTATATCACATACCTGATGGCTTCTCCATCTTTACTGAAGTTTATATATCACATACCTGATGGTTTCTCCATCTTTACTGAAGTTTCTATATCACATACCTGATGGTTTCTCCATCTTTACTGAAGTTTCTATATCACATACCTGATGGTTTCTCCATCTTTACTGAAGTTTCTATATCACATACCTGATGGCTTCTCCATCTTTACTGAAGTTTATATATCACATACCTGATGGTTTCTCCATCTTTACTGAAGTTTATATATCACATACCTGATGGTTTCTCCATCTTTACTGAAGGTTCTATATCACATACCTGATGGTTTCTCCATCTTTACTGAAGGTTCTATATCAGATACCTGATGGTTTCTCCATCTTTACTGAAGTTTATATATCACATACCTGATGGTTTCTCCATCTTTACTGAAGTTTATATATCACATACCTGATGGTTTCTCCATCTTTACTGAAGTTTCTATATCACATACCTGATGGTTTCTCCATCTTTACTGAAGGTTCTATATCACATACCTGATGGTTTCTCCATCTTTACTGAAGGTTCTATATCAGATACCTGATGGTTTCTCCATCTTTACTGAAGTTTCTATATCACATACCTGATGGATTCTCCATCTTTACTGAAGTTTCTATATCACATACCTGATGGTTTCTCCACCTTTACTGAAGTTTCTATATCACATACCTGATGGTTTCTCCATCTTTACTGAGGTTTCTATATCACATACCTGATGGTTTCTCGACCTTTACTGAAGTTTCTATATCACATACCTGATGGTCTCTCCATCTTTACTGAAGGTTCTATATCACATACCTGATGATTTCTAAATCTTTACTGAAGTTTCTATATCACATACCTGATGGTTTCGACACCTTTACTGAAGTTTCTATATCACATACCTGATGGTTTCTCCATCTTTACTGAAGTTTATATATCACATACCTGATGGTTTCTCCATCTTTACTGAAGTTTCTATATCACATATCTGATGGTTTCTCCACCTTTACTGAAGTTTCTATATCACATACCTGATGGATTCTCCATCTTTACTGAAGTTTCTATATCACATACCTGATGGTTTCTCCACCTTTACTGAAGTTTCTATATCACATACCTGATGGTTTCTCCATCTTTACTGAGGTTTCTATATCACATACCTGATGGTTTCTCGACCTTTACTGAAGTTTCTATATCACATACCTGATGGTCTCTCCATCTTTACTGAAGGTTCTATATCACATACCTGATGATTTCTAAATCTTTACTGAAGTTTCTATATCACATACCTGATGGTTTCTCCATCTTTACTGAAGTTTCTATATCACATACCTGATGGCTTCTCCATCTTTACTGAAGTTTATATATCACATACCTGATGGTTTCTCCATCTTTACTGAAGTTTCTATATCACATACCTGATGGTTTCTCCATCTTTACTGAAGTTTTTATATCACATACCTGATGGTTTCTCCATCTTTACTGAAGTTTCTATATCACATACCTGATGGTTTCTCCACCTTTACTGAAGATTCTATATCACATACCTGATGGTTTCTCCACCTTTACTGAAGTTTCTATATCACATACCTGATGGTTTCTCCACCTTTACTGAAGTTTCTACATCACATACCTGATGGTTTCTCCATCTTTACTGAAATTTCTATATCACATACCTGATGGTTTCTCCACCTTTACTGAAGTTTTTATATCACATACCTGATGGTTTCTCCATCTTTACTGAAGTTTCTATATCACATACCTGATGGTTTCTCCATCTTTACTGAAGTTTCTATATCACATACCTGATGGTTTCTCCATCTTTACTGAAGTTTCTATATCACATACCTGATGGTTTCTCCATCTTTACTGAAGTTTCTATATCACATATCTGATGGTTGCTCCATCTTTACTGAAGTTTCTACATCACATACCTGATGGTTTCTCCATCTTTACTGAAATTTCTATATCACATACCTGATGGTTTCTCCACCTTTACTGAAGTTTCTATATCACATACCTGATGATTTCTCCATCTTTACTGAAGTTTCTATATCACATACCTGATGGTTTCTCCATCTTTACTGAAGTTTCTATATCACATACCTGATGGTTTCTCCACCTTTACTGAAGTTTCTACATGTATATCACATACCTGATGGTTTCTCCACCTTTACTGAAGTTTATATATCACATACCTGATGGTTTCTCCATCTTTACTGAAGTTTCTATATCACATCTCTCGCTGACACCAACATCATTTTCAGCAGTGACACCAAACATAAAGGTCACATCAAACTCAAGGTCACTAATGGTGTAATTAGTCTTGTATTGTTCAATGTTAGTGACCTTGACCCAATCATCAGTCATTTCTACTCTCTTCCATATCTGGTAACGACGGATCTTAGAACCACCATCACTGACAGGAGGAGACCACTCTAGATTGACAGAATTCTTGATGACCTTTGTGACCTTGACATTTTGTGGTGGAGATGGTACACCTACACAAAACATTGGAAATTATATTTCACTTATTATATAACTGTCATTAAAAAATATACAACTTTAACTTTTTTTCAAAGACAACATAAAATTGCTTACAATTGTTAAAATTCAGATTATTAATGCTATTGATTAACCTTTAAATATTTTCTATGACATCAATTTAAAAAAATGCAAATTTGTTCACACTGACATTTTGTCATGAAATAATTACAGTAATTCAACACTTTATTATAGAATGGACAGGTTCTTTAATGGATTCAATAGATTTCACTATATATTTAATGAATGAAATATTTCTAAGCAAATTTTTGTTGTATTACAAGATTTAAAGAGCTTGCATCAAATGTTCTTGTAAAATATTTATAGCCTGATTTTCATCATAAAATGCTGAGCTTTGTCATGACTTACTGAGTTTCTTTGTTGGTTTTACAGTTTTATCAGAGGTCAAGGGTGAACTTTGACCTTCAGCATTTACTGCTGACACACGGAACATATATTCATTGTTCAAGAGAAGTTTTCCTACAGTAAAGGTTGTGACCTCTGGTTTGACCTCTCCGGCCTTTGACCAATGAGCTCTGCGAGTGTCTCTAAATTCAATGATGTATTTGGTCAGAGGTGAGCCTCCATCACTCTTTGGATGTTTCCATGACAAAGAAGCAGTATCGAGGGTAACGTTAGAAATCTCAAGTGGACCTTCTGGTGCAGATGGCTTGTCTAAAACAAAACAAAAATTATTTGATATTTAGAGAAATAAAAGGAGAAAATAATCATATTTAATAGTTTTTTGTTGGACATCTTAATATTTTATAAATATCCATATCTATTGTCAGAAACTTCATTTAAGTAAAGTATTTAAAAATATGGGATTTTTGAGTTAACAATCTACAAGACCTCTACAGTAGAGGTTTGGTACTCCAACTCATACTACAATATCCTCCAATCTCAATAGACAGTTTTGCTTAAATTGTTTTTAGAGTACAAAAATAGCCTCTTTCATGAAAATTTGAAGATACAAAAATGTAACAATCAAAAGACGTAATCTGAAGTAGAACAGTCAAAGGCCAAAAGAAAAAGGACTAACAATGATCTACAAAACACTACAAGAAAACTAAAGATTGAGCAACACGAACCCCACTAAAAACTGGGGGTAAACACAGGTGTTCCCGGAAAGGTAAGAAGTATTTGCTCCACTAGTGGCACCCATCGTGTTACTCTTCAATATAATATAGATTCTTGATAGTCATAGGTTGGTTCATTGCAATCTAAACATAAACTATCATATGGACTCTTGATAGTAATAGGTTGGTCCATTTCAAGCTAAACATAAACTACCATATGGACTCTTGATAGTAATAGGTTGGTCCATTTCAAGCTAAACATAACCTATCATATGGACTCTTGATAGTAATAGGTTGGTCCATTTCAAGCTAAACATAACCTATCATATGGACTCTTGATAGTAATAGGTTGGTCCATTTCAAGCTAAACATAACCTACCATATGGACTCTTGATAGCAATAGGTTGGTCCATTTCAAGCTAAACATAAACTATCATATGGACTCTTGATAGCAATAGGTTGGTCCATTTCAAGCTAAACATAACCTATCATATGGACTCTTGATAGTCATAGGTTGGTCCATTTCAAGCTAAACATAACCTACCATATGGGCAGTTTCAAAATAAATGGCTCCTACTGCTATAGCTGTCTAATTTACTTATGATTTTATTGGATCTAAATAGTTCAAAAGATCTGTAATGATTTGATGTGTGTTACTGCAAAAAATCTTTAAGATATCTAGAATAACAAAAAAAATATGTCCAAAAAACATGTCAAAATTGTCAGGAGTGCAACACGTTTTTGTGACACTTTAAAAAATCCTTAATTTTCAACAATCTACCACAGTGCTAAATCAAACAATATGCTATCAAAAATCTATTTCATCACAAACTTTGATATGTTGACATACTTTAAGATAGCAATAGATCATGCTTCACATTTATTATTGCATAAAAATATGGCTTTGTAAAAAAGATGTACCTAGTCAGGAGTGCAACAAACATTTATGCAAGTTTTCCTAAGTTACATTGTAGAAATGTTGTCTTTTAGTTTTCAAAGATATGGGGTATAAATAAATCTTAATACATCATTGCTGCTTCAAAACCATAGTTAAAGGATACACTAAAATCAGTAGTAAGGTCAAGAATGTCAAATTAAAGGCAGCACCCTCAAATGTCAGGAGTGCAACATTTGATATTTTCTTAGACATATTTTCTTTTAAATGTAACTAAAATCACATTTGTCTTTCTATTTCAACAGAGAATAACTAAGAGAACAGATAAAACCCATTTACCTGTTTGAGATACATAAAATATCTCTCACAGAAGCATTTGATTCATGTCAGGAGTGCAACTAGTTTTAAGTGATCTTCTACACAGTCTAAATTATAGCTTTGTATATGGATGATTTAAATAAAATGAGATTCTGTCAAGTTTACAATAATGTTTGAAAAAATTAAAAGTGCCAATAGCATTTTATGTACTTTTTATTTTATGTAATAAAGCATTTTTGTTCATTTTAAATGATCTCATGCTTTAATATCTATTAGGTATTAATACTAGAGACATTCTCTGACAAGGGAACATGTTTTCTAGGTTCATTAGCTATTGGAGATTAATTGACTTGATAAAGTTTATGATAAATGCATTTATCTATTTTCTTATAGATAATTTATGGTTGACCATGTAAATGTTGCACTCCTGACATCAATATTTAAAAATCATTGAAATTTGATATAATCAATTTTCTAAGTATCCAAAAAATACTTGTAATTGTACATTAAACATCTATTTTCAATATTAATTTAGATTAATACATGTTTTAAATGTTTTTGTATAGTTTATCTCAAAAATAAGTTGGAATTTTCGAGAGAAGTATGGCTGTAAACAAGTTATAAATAACTAGAAAAATGTTACTTTAAGAAACAATTATCATTAAAACTTAGTAAAACTAATGCTTGAAAGAACACCAACTGATTTTTTCCCCTGTGAATTGTTTTTAAGTTAATAACTCTTCTTTTTCTTGATGGCAATATCATGTCAGGAGTGCAACATATCCTGATAAAATAGTACCATTGATAAAATAATGATAATTTATAATAAATTGCCTTTTCTAGCCTATACAAATATTCTAATTATTTCTTTATGATTTATCTTATAAATATATTAGAGTGGTATAATACAAATTTTCAAATGTAATTAAAAATATTGCTGCTAAAACTGGGTATTAAAGAAGTGGTATGGCAAAAAATTGTTACAAATTTCCAAATACTGTCATTTGTGTACAAATATTTCATTGAAACAGGTAAACAATATTGTATGAGTTAATAGTAACATCACTGTTCAATGTTGGCATTTTAAAAATGTGGTATTTTCTTCTTTTTTCTTTATTATAAAATGTCAGGAGTGCAACAAAAATAGACAAAATGTTTTTTCTACAACCAATTATTTTGTGATCGTTCAAAGAATCAATGTGATTTTTTCTTATAAATGGCTACTTATCTTTAAAGTTTGCAAATTTTGCTGTCTTAAGTACAAATATTCGTTATTATTTTGATAATAACAACTTTATCAGGTAGATTGGACAAAAATATTGAGAATTTTTCATAAAAAATAGCTTTTAAGAAAATCTACAACTACCAATAACCCAATATTTTGCACAAAAAGTCATTTATATCAGTTGCATTGATTGAGAAACCATTATACAAAATAATTGAGACTAAAGATTGTTTAACTGATATAGAATAAGTATGTGTTTTACATGTTTTTCATGCCAATTTGTGTTCAATAAAAGGTTCTTAAAAATTTATTGCTTATCTGTTCATAGTTTCTTTCTTGTTTCATTTACTTCAATGTATACAACATTGAAAATTATCAGCAGAAAGTTTTTAGGAGTGAGTTTAATTTGGACATTTTTTTCACATGTTGGAGCCATTTTTTTTTAAACAGCCCATATGGACTCTTGATAGTAATAGGTTGGTCCATTTCAAGCTAAACATAACCTATCATATGTACTCTTGATAGTCATAGGTTGGTCCATTTCAAGCTAAACATAACCTATCATATGGACTCTTGATAGTAATATGTTGGTCCATTTCAAGCTAAACATAACCTATCATATGGACTCTTGATAGTAATAGGTTGGTCCATTTCAAGCTAAACATAACCTATCATATGGACTCTTGATAGTAATAGGTTGGTCCATTTCAAGCTAAACATAACCTACCATATGGACTCTTGATAGTAATAGGTTGGTCCATTTCAAGCTAAACATAACCTATCATATGGACTCTTGATAGTAATAGGTTGGTCCATTTCAAGCAAAACATAAACTATCATATGGACTCTTGATAGTAATGGGCTGGTCCATTTCAAGCTAAACATAACCTACCATATGGACTCTTGATAGTAATAGGTTGGTCCATTTCAAGCTAAACATAAACTATCATATGGACTCTTGATAGTAATGGGCTGGTCCATTTCAAGCTAAACATAACCTATCATATGTACTCTTGATAGTCATATGTTGGTCCATTTCAAGCTAAACATAACCTATCATATGGACTCTTGATAGTAATAGGTTGGTCCATTTCAAGCTAAACATAACCTATGATATGGACTCTTGATAGTAATAGGTTGGTCCATTTCAAGCTAAACATAACCTACCATATGGACTCTTGATAGTAATAGGTTGGTCCATTTCAAGCTAAACATAAACTATCATATGGACTCTTGATAGTAATGGGCTGGTCCATTTCAAGCTAAACATAACCTATCATATGTACTCTTGATAGTCATATGTTGGTCCATTTCAAGCTAAACATAACCTATCATATGGACTCTTGATAGTAATATGTTGGTCCATTTCAAGCTAAACATAAGCTATATATGGACTCTTGATAGTAATGGGCTGGTCCATTTCAAGCTAAACATAACCTACCATATGGACTCTTGATAGTAATAGGTTGGTCCATTTCAAGCTAAACATAAACTATCATATGGACTCTTGATAGTAATGGGCTGGTCCATTTCAAGCTAAACATAACCTATCATATGTACTCTTGATAGTCATATGTTGGTCCATTTCAAGCTAAACATAACCTATCATATGGACTCTTGATAGTAATATGTTGGTCCATTTCAAGCTAAACATAACCTATGATATGGACTCTTGATAGTAATAGGTTGGTCCATTTCAAGCTAAACATAACCTACCATATGGACTCTTGATAGTAATGGGCTGGTCCATTTCAAGAGGTTCACTGATTCCTACTTTGTTTTCTGCAGACACTCTGAAGAAGTAGTCAACATTTTCAACCAACTTCTGTAAACAATAACTTGTGATGTTTGGTTCAGTAGTGGTAACCTTCTTCCAGGTGGCACGCTTGGCTTCTCTCATCTCAATGATGTAATTTTTCAGTGGCATTCCTCCATCACTTTCTGGTGGCTGCCACTCAATGGTGGCAGAGTCTCTCTGGATATCTAGGATTTTGATTGGTCCTACAGGTTTAGTGGGCTTACCTGCAAATGATCAGGAATGTAATGCAAAAGAATATAAACAATAACATAATTCTATAAGAGTAAATACTAATATACCTGCCAATCCCCACATCGTATACCTGCCAATCCCCACATCATATACCTGCCAATCCCCACATCATATACCTGCCAATCCCCACATCATATACCTACCAATCCCAACATCATATACCTGCCAATCCTCACATCATATACCTGCCAATCCCCACATCATATACCTGCCAATCCCAACATCATATACTATACCTGCCAATCCCCACATGATATACCTGCCAATCCCCACATCGTATACCTGCCAATCCCCACATCATATACCTGCCAATCCCCACATCATATACCTGCCAATCCCCACATCATATACCTACCAATCCCCACATCATATACCTGCCAATCCCAACATCATATACCTGCCAATCCTCACATCATATACCTGCCAATCCCCACATCATATACCTGCCAATCCCCACATCATATACCTACCAATCCCAACATCATATACCTGCCAATCCTCACATCATATACCTGCCAATCCCCACATCATATACCTGCCAATCCCAACATCATATACTATACCTGCCAATCCCCACATCATATACCTGCCAATCCCCACATCGTATACCTGCCAATCCCCACATCATATACCTGCCAATCCCCACATCATATACCTGCCAATCCCCACATCATATACCTACCAATCCCCACATCATATACCTGCCAATCCCAACATCATATACCTGCCAATCCTCACATCATATACCTGCCAATCCCCACATCATATACCTGCCAATCCCAACATCATATACCTGCCAATCCTCACATCATATACCTGCCAATCCCCACATCATATACCTGCCAATCCCAACATCATATACTATACCTGCCAACCCCCACATCGTATGCCTGCCAATCCCCACATCATATACCTGCCAATCCCCACATCATATACCTGCCAATCCCCACATCATATACCTGCCAATCCCCACATCATATACCTACCAATCCCAACATCATATACCTGCCAATCCTCACATCATATACCTGCCAATCCCCACATCATATACCTGCCAATCCCAACATCATATACTATACCTGCCAATCCCCACATCATATACCTGCCAATCCCCACATCATATACCTGCCAATCCCCACATCATATACCTGCCAATCCCCATAGCATATATCTACCAATCCCCTGTAGGAGTACAGTAATTTTAAAACTTTTCTCTCATCTCCGAAAATAATCAAAATTTTACCTAGATTTCCCAAATTCTAAATTCACAAAGACAGAAAAATAACGAACACAGGGACACAAAGAAAATAATAATGGACAATAACCTTGTACATAATTGATTGAAGGACGTCAGGATGTAGAATAAAACACAGAAATCATGTTGAACAGGAAATAAAATATTCCAAACACACTGCATGAAAATAACCCTGTACTAGTCTCCTATAACAAAAATAGAAAAGTCAATTGTTTGATACAGGAAACCCAAACAATTATTTGGATAAAAAAAGATAAAAAGGAGGTGCACAGTGGTTATTCCTGAAAGTGTCATTGAATTGTAATGAGGAGCATAGGATATGATGGATGGACAGACTAACAGAACACTTGCACATTATATAACCCCTTCCCCCTCCCCTTTATCTAGTGGGTTAGGGTTAGGGTTATATGTCTTTCATTTATATTTTGTTTTTTCATAGTATAGATGGAATGAGACTCTTAATCCACAAAAGTTGATACCAATCATTGATAAGATTATTACCCTCACCTGCTGGCTTCTTTGGGGCAACAGATTCAGATTCCAATGGCTTACTATCTCCAACTTTGTTTACAGCAATTACACGGAAAATGTAATTGTTTCCTTCCTCCAGATTTGTAGCTGTGTATTCTTTATCATATCTCGCAGGTGTGGCTACTTCTGACCAATCAGAACCATCTTTAGATAACATAATTTTGTAAGATGAGACAGGACTTCCTCCATCATCTTTTGGTGGTTGCCAATCAAGTGTAACAGAGTCAGCTGTTGCCATGGTGAAATGAACTGGTCCCACTGGTGCTGTTGGTGGTCCTATATAATATTTAGAAATATTATCATTTGAAACCGCAGACATTGTCTTTAACATAATGAACATGACCTGCACTGGTATTAGAGAGAAATTGTTCAACAAAATCAACAAATTACCATAGAAAGCAGTTAACTGAGAACTTAGAATAGTTTGTTACAGTTAGAATCATCATTGAAGAAGAAATTACTCATTCTCTTCCTTAATACATTTACACTGGCAATTCTGTTTAATATCAAAGATTGAAACAAAAATTGATGATCTACTTTTTTGGGGATTTACAGGTAAAATAAACCTTATTTAATGAGAACACTCCACAGGTTTTGAAATGACATCCAATTTTGTTTATATTTTGTTTACATAGGTTCAAATGTACTAGTATATTATGAAAAGAAAGTCTAAGCAGTGATGGTCAAGCAGTGATGGTCATCAATTCTACAAATACCAAAACAAACAATTACCTATATTATTAGCTGAACTCACAGAACACAAATAAGACCACAACATATGAAGTTGGAAATCCAGGTCCTGGCTTGAGACAGGCACAAAAAGGTGCCAGGGTTAAACCAGTTAATATTTCTACATATTATTATAACTTTCAGCCATTTTTCTGCTGTATTATGACTACCAGTGTTATTAGTGGAGGGTGGCCAGTTGACTGGTGAAACTCTAGGCCATTGGTAGGTGTCTGGAGGTGAGTATCAGTGGCCAGTTGAGTGGTGAAACTCTAGGCCATTGGTATGCCATCAGTGTCTGGAGGTGAGTATCAGGACCCTAACCCATGTTTGGAATATTAGGCCTGCGGTCAAAAGTCAATGACCTTGACCACTTAACCACCAAGGCCCCACTGGAATAATATATTACACAAACGTAAAGTATGACTTGTTATTCATGAAGCAGCAAAATATAAACAATTTCCCTAAACATATCATTATGAATCATAATAAGTAATCGTATAATAGTAAACAAAGCCAGAAACCTGTTGGTCGACACATTAAAACAGCATCTGCTGACTGTAATGGTTCACTCAAACCCTCGTCATTCTGTGCTAAAACACGGAACAAATATTCCTTTCCTTCAACTAAGTTTTGTATACAGTAACTTCTAATGTTAGGCTTCACATTATCAACATGAAGCCATGAATACTTGTTACGATCTCGTCTCTGTATTACGTATCCTGTCAGGTCAAGTCCTCCCATACTTTTTGGAAGTTTCCATGAAATTGTTACAGTTCTCTCTGATATGTCGCTCATTTCAAGAGGTCCCTCAGGTGCAGACGGCACACCTAAATATTAAGTAGCGAAATGCAAAACATGTTAGAAGCAATACAAACTAGCAGGTTAGAATTAGTAAGACAACTGGCATATCTAATTGTTATGTTTTGAAAATACAATGAAATTCTTGTACAATCTGCCATCATCAAGCAAAGGAGGTAATAATATAGTCTCTCTTTGTCCAAATGTTTTTAAAAATGTTTTCTTTTCTCCTTTTTCCTCACTTTGTCAAAAGAAAGAAAGGGAGACTACTTACAATGTACTTATTTCCTTTAATTAATGTTTTCCATCAAACTTGGATAGTTTCCTACCTCAGTACACACAAACAATGACTGCAGTAGGGCTAGATTTTGACTAAGGACAACATTTTAATGTACAGAATTCAAGAATGTACTACATGTAAGCCAAAGCTTAGTGTAAAGAATTTCAAATCTATCTCATTTTCAGAAACAATATTGGGTACACCAGTTACACAGTAAAGCAAACCAAGTTCAAAATTGTAATTTTCTTAATCAATTGTTATTAATTTCAAATTCAATATTTGTTTTTACTTTGTTTTGATTATACATAAATAGTTATAGCTTTGTAAGTAATTATAAATCAAATTGTTTTAATTGAAGAGACTTTGTTATGTGACAATACAATACAGATACATGTATAAGCACCACACAAATCACACATATCTACACATAAACAATCTGTTATTATTAATGTTAAATATCAATATTTAGTAGTACTTTTTACAGTATTTTTCAAGTGTTTTAACTTGCCATATTTTGGGGACTTTTAAGTCAAGAATCTTATTATATAAAATACACTGGTGGTAACCCCAAACAAATTATTTACTGGTCATCAAGTAGCACCCTAAGATTTTTTCTCGAAAAATGAAACCATTTCTGTGAATTGTGGGGACTTTAGAACTGAATTGAAATTTTGAATAGATATAGAAAATACACAGTATTAGAAGGCATAAATATGTCAAACTAGAGAATGTATATTACACATAAATGTGCACTATATATACACATCTATGGTAATTGATATCTCTATGTGACCCTCAAAAAGTTAGTGAAAAGCAAGTCATAACTGATTAAATAAGCAGTTAAACATCAAATTAAAGACATTATATCTCTAGACCCTTACCGTGTGCACTCTTCGGCGTAATACCCTTAGATGTTTCAAGATATTCTGATTTTCCAATAGGATTTTCAGCACAAACTCTGAAGTAATATTCCTGGCCTTCTTTCAGTTTACCAACAATAGTGGTACAAGTATTGGCATTGGTTTCACCAGCTGGTGTCCATTTAGTTTTCCAGCTTTCACGACTTTCTACAATATAGCCACTGATTGGTGACCCGCCATCTTTTGGACTTGGTTTCCATTCTAATGTCACCTTGCCCTTTGTAATGTCAATAGCTTCCAATGGAGCTCCAGGAGCAGATGGTTTTTCTGCAATGAAATTCGAGCAAGTAATTATTGATGCCAAGTAAGTAATTATTGATGCCAAGTAAGTAATTATTGATGCCAAGTAAGTAATTATTGATGCCAAGCAAGTAATTATTGATGCCAAGTAAGCTATTGTTCAGCTACATCTTGGTGAGAACATTTCAATGAGATGATGATGATGTCCTACCTGATTTAGACTAACACGCTTAGCTGGATTTGTATAATGCTAGCACACTGAAACAACAGTCTGTGTGTAGACATGTCACGCCATTTGAACACATTATCCTGATTCGAGCTAACCAGTCTTTGCTCTTACTCCGTAGCAGAGAAGTAGCAAATACCAATGTTATAGTCTTTAGTTTGAGCAGACCAGGGCTTAATCCTGCTATCTACCAGACCAGGGCTTAATCCTGCTATCTACCAGACCAGGGCTTAATCCTGCTATCTACCAGACCAGGGCTTAATCCTGCTATCTACCAGACCAGGGCTTAATCCTGCTATCTACCAGACCAGGGCTTAATCCTGCTATCTACCAGACCAGGGCTTAATCCTGCTATCTACCAGACCAGGGCTTAATCCTGCTATCTACCAGACCAGGGCTTAATCCTGCTATCTACCAGACCAGGGCTTAATCCTGCTATCTACCAGACCAGGGCTTAATCCTGCTATCTACCAGACCAGGGCTTAATCCTGCTATCTACCAGACCAGGGCTTAATCCTGCTATCTACCAGACCAGGGCTTAATCCTGCTATCTACCAGACCAGGGCTTAATCCTGCTATCTACCAGACCAGGGCTTAATCCTGCTATCTACCAGACCAGGGCTTAATCCTGCTATCTACCAGACCAGGGCTTAATCCTGCTATCTACCAGACCAGGGCTTAATCCTGCTATCTACCAGACCAGGGCTTAATCCTGCTATCTACCAGACCAGGGTTTAATCCTGCTATCCACCAGACCAGGGCTTAATCCTGCTATCTACCAGACCAGGGCTTAATCCTGCTATCTACCAGACCAGGGCTTAATCCTGCTATCTACCAGACCAGGGCTTAATCCTGCTATCTACCAGATCAGGGCTTAATCCTGCTATCTACCAGACCAGGGCTTAATCCTGCTATCTACCAGACCAGGGCTTAATCCTGCTATCTACCAGACCAGGGCTTAATCCTGCTATCTACCAGGCCAGAGCTTAATCCTGCTATCTACCAGACCAGGGCTTAATCCTGCTATCTACCAGACCAGGGCTTAATCCTGCTATCTACCAGACCAGGGCTTAATCCTGCTATCTACCAGATCAGGGCTTAATCCTGCTATCTACCAGACCAGGGCTTAATCCTGCTATCTACCAGACCAGGGCTTAATCCTGCTATCTACCAGACCAGGGATTAATCCTGCTATCTACCAGACCAGGGCTTAATCCTGCTATCTACCAGGCCAGAGCTTAATCCTGCTATCTACCAGACCAGGGCTTAATCCTGCTATCTACCAGATCAGGGCTTAATCCTGCTATCTACCAGACCAGGGCTTAATCCTGCTATCTACCAGACCAGGGCTTAATCCTGCTATCTACCAGACCAGGGATTAATCCTGCTATCTACCAGACCAGGGCTTAATCCTGCTATCTACCAGACCAGAGCTTAATCCTGCTATCTACCAGACCAGGGCTTAATCCTGCTATCTACCAAACCAGGGCTTAATCCTGCTATCTACCAGACCAGGGCTTAATCCTGCTATCTACCAGACCAAGGATTAATCCTGCTATCTACCACACTCAAGGAGAGTACACTAACCATTTCACAACCAATGCAGTTTGAACTATATGTGATATATGAACAGTGACATCTGTCTGTCTAAAGCGAACCCTGAATAATCTAGAATCCTGTGTAAACTAACCATAAAAATCAACCCCAACATCTGAAATCTTAACCTATCTATTCTGAATAAGTAAGTCATCCCCATACATGTTCAATTCAGACAGGTTTCACTGTTACAGAAATAAACTAGAAGCTCAATAATCTCTCAGCTGGTTTTCTATTTGACCTCTAAATTTTATTTTAAAAAAATGATTCTTTTCTTTTTGCCATTTGAAATTTCTGCTAATAGTAATGGCAGGCATCTTGGATGGAGGATGGAGGGTGGGAGTGTCACACATAATTTTGAAAATGGATCAAGCTTCTGGGCACAAGATTTTAATGTGATTTTCTCTCTCAAAATATGCATTATTGGTATAAATCGGCTGAAAGGATAACTCCGGAATATATGTTATATTATTCATTGCCAACTAGCTGCAGCTAAAATTTGGGCTCATTTGATTTATAATATAGCTTCAATAGACAATATAACATTTTTTTATTTCTAGTAATAGCAACCATCTTGAATGGATGGCAGGGTTGTCAGACACAAGTTTGAAAGGGATCACCCAAGGACCATCCCAGTCAAGTTTGATTTAATTTGGTAAACTGTTTTTAGAGGAGAAGATTTAAATGTGAAATTTATGATGGATGCCAAATGATGGCAAAAGTTCATATGACCTTTGGCCTAAGAAAATAAGAAAAGGCTAACATATGCTTTTAACACTTACCATAAATGGTTGTCCACATTCATTATGTAGAAATTTAATGAATAATAAAGGTTTTTCACTCTAGAGCAGTTTGATGATTCACTTTGAATAACATACATTCAATATGAATACATTTTCTTGTGCATTTTGAAAAATTATTAATTCATGTATATATCTTACAAATTGAAAGAATATGCTGCTGATTTTTTTCACTGAGTTGCAATATTGACTTATTACCTTTAGGTTTGCTCGGCTTGATTGATGTGTCTGTCTCTGTCTGTTTTCCGACCCCAGCCTCATTTTCTGCTGCAACTGCAAAGAAGTATTCTACACCTTCTTTAAGATCTGTCACAGTAAAATGGTCATCAATACTCTTGACTTTAGTAACATCAGTCCAATCCTGTGGTATGCCCTTGGCCATTCTAATGTGGTAGGCTGTCACTTTAGAATTTCCATCAGATTTTGGTGATCCCCATTCCAAATTCACAAAGTCCGGACCAAATTTGGAAACTTTTAAGAATTTTGGTGCTCCTGGGGGGCCTAAAATTGTAAAAATAATACATTTTTACATTTTGTATTCGCTCTTGCATTGTTTGTTTTTTTAATACTAATTGCATTCATGCTTTCCATTTGTTCCCAAAAATAAAGATTTTTTTGAAGTTTAAAGATAAAAATTTGTGAATGAATACATTACTTGCATATACAAAATATGTTTTCCTTTTTAATTTGACTTACTAATTGCTTTTGTTGGCTTGACGTTGTCTTTCATCTGTAGAGGTGAGCTTTGACCTTCTTTGTTGACGGCAATGATTTGGAAGACATATTCATTTCCTACAGTCAAATCTCTGGCAGTAAATTCAGTAGCTGCTGGGTTGATTTCTCCTGCTTTTTTCCATGTTGTGCGTCTTGTGTCACGGGCTTCAATTATGTAAGAGATGAGAGGTGATCCGCCATCACTCTTAGGTTGTTTCCAAGATAAAACAGCTGATTTTTCAGTGACATCAGTGACCTCTAATGGGCCTTCTGGTGCTGATGGTTTGTCTGCAAACAAAAATAAATATATGATATAGTTCTATGTAATGCTAATTAATTCTATTAATTGATCATAGCATCATTGATTTATATGAACTATTAGAAGAGACAATTTCATGATGTCACTTACCACAAGGGAGATAATTAAGTATATAACCCTTTCACTTAGAAACAACATAGAAAATACCTTGTCAAACTAAAAGTTGTCATGTAGTCATGTAGTAAGATTTTTTATTAGACAGAACACTTATTCAATTTTTTAGTTATGACCCATTATACCTATCACGTAAAATGACACATCCTTTACATTTTTATAGGGGAAAAAATTAAGTATAAGAAAAGCTCACCATATGGACTCTTGGCTTTGTATGCTGTATCAGACTCCAGTGCTTTACTCTGTCCAACTTTGTTCACAGCAGTTACACGATATACATATTCCTTTCCTTCTTGGAGACCATCAGCCATACAAGATGTTACGTCTGCAGCTACACGTTTAACGTTTGACCATAAATTTCTTGATTGTTCACGTTTCTCGATGATGTAACCTGTAATTGGTGAGCCTCCATCTGATTTTGGTGGTTGCCATGACACATTCATTGATTCTTTTTTAATGTCCTTGACTTCGATAGGCCCTTCAGGTTTTTCAGGTGCCTCTGGTGGTTTCTGAATTTTGATGGACTCTGACAGAAGTGGTTTACTTGGACCAACTTTATTTATGGCAGACACTCTGAAAACATATTGTTTGCCATCTTCCAAGTCTTTTGCTTTGAAATCATTCTTGAATTTATCTACTTTGCCGAGTGTAATCCAATCTTCATCGTTTGAAGAAGATTCAATGATATACTCAATAATTGGTAAGCCACCATCTTTGTCGGAGGATTTCCATGTCAGGTCACATGACTTAGGAGTAACATTGGATACTTTGATTGGTCCTCGTGGTGAGGCTGGGACATCTGCAGAAATTTTTAACAAGACATTCAATATTCAGCATTCTATATATTTAAAATCACCCACTTTTTCATCTATCAGATTACCTAATAAATTTTTGTTTCTATTAAAGATATTTTGCTGTAAAAACAGAAATAAATTGTTTCTATGATGAATATATTATGTTTAAATTTTGTGAAATCTATTGAATAACTGGGTTATGGTCATGATGTTTAACGACACTTTCAACAATATTTCAAGTTATATCAGGAATCCGGAGTACTCATAGAAAACCACTGACCTGCCGCAAGTCACTGACAAACTTTATCACATAATGTTTTATCGAGTACATATTGAGTAAGTGAGTGAGTAATTGATGTTTTTTCCCCCAGCTATATCATGGCAAAAACAAGCTAAGTTTCAATGAGATGATGATGATGAGGTCCGCTTTGTACTGAGTTGGATTTTTATAGTGCTAGCTCACAGAAACAACAGTCTGCGGATAGACATGTCGCCCCATTCGGACACATTATCCTGATTCCAAGCCAACCAGTCTTTGCTATTTCTCCTTAGTGGAGAAGTATCAAATACCAATTGCATATTCCTTGGTTTGTCCTTGGTTTGTCCCAATGGCGGCTCAAACACACGATTTACCACACTCGAGGAGAGCACACTAACATTACACCACCAATTAGGTTAGTACATAATGAATAACTGTTATTGTCTCAAAACATAAAAGAAAATATCTAATATACAAATAACCCTTAATTAAAGGGAATCAGACTAACCTGGTGGTGTCAAAGTTATCAGGACATATTTACCTAATCATTATTAGCTAAAATGAAAAATTACTTTTTTTTAAATGTTATGCACTGATCAAACTCTTAAGAGTTATACAAGAAAACAGTGTATCTAAGTTTGAGATAAAAGGTTTTGACAATTTAATAAAAGGTACACATTACATAAAGTGTTTCAGAATGACAGTACATCAAGTCAGATTTCAGGTGTTCTCAGAGACAGTACATCAAGTCAGATTTCAGGTGTTCTCAGAGACAGTACATCAAGTCAGATTTCAGGTGTTCTCAGAGACAGTACATCAAGTCAGATTTCAGGTGTTCTCAGAGACAGTACATCAAGTCAGATTGCAGGTGTTCTCAGAGACAGTACATCAAGTCAGATTTCAGGTGTTCTCAGAGACAGTACATCAAGTCAGATTTCAGGTGTTCTCAGAGACAGTACATCAAGTCAGATTTCAGGTGTTCTCAGAGACAGTAATATACTAATTAATTATTCCCCTCAAGAGAGGTCATCCCTCTTATGAGGAACTGCACTAGGAGTGGCCTTATAAGAGAGGGATTACTAAAAAAACAGTAACAGTTTAAGATAATCTAAATGGCTGAAATAAATAGTAAAATCTCCCCTCCAAAAAAAAATCTAATGAATATCAATGATTTGCTGACATAAGAATAATTAAATATTCATACACGGTAATATGTTACCTGCTGGTTTTGAAGGTTTGACATATTCTTTGGTCTCTAGTGCTGGACTTGCACCTTCTTCATTTTCAGCTATTATTCTATAGTTGTACATATTTCCCTCTAGCATATTGTTGGCTTTGTATGTTGTTGTATCAGGTGAAACTTTGTCAACCTTTACCCATGTAGGACGCTTATTGTCACGTCTCTCTATGATGTAACCAGAAAGAGGCAGACCTCCATCAGATTTTGGTGGTTTCCATGACAACATGGCCGTCTTTTTAGTTACATCTGTAACTTCTAAAGGTCCTTCAGGGACACTTGGTACATCTTAAAAATGATAAAAAAACAAAAAACAACCATCAACACTTTACACTAATATAGATGGTGGGAAATCGAAAATGAATGAAAGCATACCTATTTAACATATCATATTTGTATCTGATTCACACTATAACCTTTCAAAGGGATCGTCGTGGTCGTGATCATATGGTGTTTGGATTTATAACTAGCTATGCAATCAGTGCCTATCATCACTAACATTGTGAGCTCAAATCCTGCTCAGGCAAGGTGTACTCGATACAACATTATGTGATAAAGTTTGTCAGTGATTTGTCAGTGATTTACTCTGATAACAGAGAGGCAGAAGAACCTCTTCAGTATATTAGGATTGAGTATATTATTTTGTGGAAATTCAGGATTTAAACTCCGGGATTAAACTGTGGCTGGATTCAGCAGGTGATCCTTAAATATTAGGATTCTGGAAACAAAACTTTATCTTTATCAGAATTCAGAATAAGAACCTCTCCTACCCCTCTTCATAACACATTAAAGTCATTCATTTAGGCTACAAAGAACTAAAATATCATTTCAATCAGATAGGTATACCAGTGTGACTACATGTATAAGTATGTTTACTTGAAGATACTTCTTTTATACATGTATGTAAAGAAATATCATTAGGGTTCCAAAGGGTTCATATTGCTCAATTAAATTCAATTTAGACTACCGTAATTGGGGTTGCACAGTACACACTGATGCATAATACACACCACTTCTATGGTACTTTTCATAACTTGATTATAACAGAGGTATTAACCCCATCTTGATTTGTTTTTGTATATAATTCATACCCAGGCTGCTCTAATTGATTTTCTAGGTAAAAAGTGAATATCATATACAGCTACCATAATTATAGGATTGCCTATAGATAATTAATGAATGAAAAATGACAAGTACACATTTTAAAGAACAACAAAATAGACTATGCTTCACAAACATACCAGTAATCTATAGAAGATCCTATATTCTGCTAATGACTTGGGTATATCAACAGGGTAAAAAATAGCTCTATAAACTTTACTTCATAAACAATAACTGTAATTAAAATAATTTAGTAGTATGCTACATGTAGATCCAAAACACATCTTAAGGGAATCAAAGACAAATTCATTTGTAACTTACCATGCAAACTCTTTGGGATAATAACAGATGATGTTAGGGGCTCTGACACCCCTACTGTATTGACTGCCATTACTCTGAACACATATTCTGCTTTGGTCTTCAGTTTCTGTGCACAATAAGTGGTGATCTCAGGACTGACCTTGGTGACCTTTGTCCAGCTTCTTGCTTTGTCTTCTTTCATTTCTATTTGGTATGCTGTCAGTGGTGAATTACCATCATGTTTGCTTGGTTGCCATGACAATGTGACAGACGTTTTGGTAATGTCAGAGAATTCAATTGGTCCTTGTGGAGCTGATGGTTTTTCTTTAAAAATAAATTATATATGTATGAGTCTGAAAGTGAGATATATACAATAGCTTCTTGCTTTGTAAAACAAAACTACAAAAGATTGCAACCAATTCTTAAATAAAACATATATTTAAAGTAAAAAATGTCCTGATCTATTGTCCAAAGATTATGGAGGATAAGTAAATATATTTATAATCAATGCATCATTTATTACCTGGTTTCTTTTGAAGGATGATGGGTGATTCAAGTTCTGATAATTCTCCTCTGCCAATCTTATTTTCTGCAGCAACAGCAAATTTGTATTGTTTTCCGGTTTTCAAATTTTTGGCTGTGTATGCAGTATCAAAAGCTCCAACACTTGCTAGTTTTTTCCAGTCATCAGAATCATCCTCTTTCATAAATATTTGATAACCGGTGACCTTTGAGCCACCAATGTCTTTGGGTGCTTTCCATTCCAATGTGACCTTATCAGTATTTTTGACCTTGACTTTTAAACTTTCAGGTGCCTGAGGTGCTTCTGTAAAATAGTTTAGCAGTGTCAATTCCAAAGTTTTTAATAACAAATTGATCATATAATATACATGTATTCTTTATAGAATCATGAACCATGAAATTTTTGAAAACCACATTTTTTTTCTCTCAGAAAGTTTAGCTGTACATATTTATGGTAAAATCTTTATATAATTTTATACGTTCTATAAGAGCCATGTTTTGCTCTTTTTGTCCAATTCATAAAACTTAGCTTATCCATATTTTATTAATCAATTCGTCCAATATACAGATAATACAATGGCAATAAAAAGTAAGGGACCGACCATTTAACTTGAAGGGGGGGGTTATGGTTTTTTGTTTCGTTCAGAATTTTTTTTTCGGACGACACAAGAGTTAGAATATTTTTTTTTTTTGTCGCGCAAAGCACGAATTTTTTTTCAAGAATTTAACATTAGGTTATATGACAAAAACTCTGAATCAGATTTTTTTTTTTTCTCCACCAAAATCAGAATATTTTTTTCAGTAATATTGGGAATCAGAATATTTTTTTAGAAAAAAACCATAACCCCCCCCTTCAAGTTAAATGGTCGTTCCCTAAATATATATGACAATTACCAGTAAAGGGGATCCAGAAACAAGATATAAACTTATATACTCATTTATCATATACTTAGCATTAATATGATAGTTTTTGCATATGTGTAGCGAGTGCAGGTAAACTAGCCATACTAGCACGCCCCAGGATGAAAACTCATATAAAGGGCATCTCGTGCATATAATACAAAACAATGCCTCTCGCACAAGTCAGTTCCGGTATTTCCGGTGTCATCTGTTTACAAACATAAACTGACACACAAAGATGAGTGAGGTATAGGGGTCTCATTATTTATCATTGTTACATCCCTACCAATTGTGTCAACAAGAAACAGTAAGACCAGTAAGGATGCCTGTACTATTGGCAAATCAAGTTGAGAGGGGGAAAATATCTCCTCCAGAAGACCACATTAAACATTAGATGATGATTATCACAGAGAATGTCAAATGATTTCCTCAAGAAGACCACATTAAACATTAGATGATAGATGATTATCACAGAGAATGTCAAATGATTTCCTCAAGAAGACCACATTAAACATTAGATGATAGATGATTATCACAGAGAATGTCAAATGATTTCCTCAAGAAGACCACATTAAACATTAGATGATAGATGATTATCACAGAGAATGTCAAATGATTTTGAATGAACACAATTCACAGGCAATGTCCTCGTCACGATTCATGGTAAATAAAATAGCGACACAAAAGAATCACATCTTCTAAATTTTCTATATTTCAAAATGCCTTCATAGGAAATGTTACCATTAATATTTATTGGGTAGAGATGCTCTTGTTTGAGAATAGTGTTCTAAAAATGTATCTATTGAATTCACAATTAAACTTACATATAAAGTCATATTTGTGAATTTTCCTCGTAAAAACAATTTGTCGGAAGTGATATGATAAAAAGATTAATCCTTGACCTTTACCATATCATTCCAACTATCATCCCTCGACTACATCTGTGGGTGATACCATGGCTGATATGTAAAAAAAATATGTACTAATCTCTAAATAAATCTGTTAAGGTAGACAAAATAAGACACTTGATTGCCACAAAACAGATGTATTTCCTTACCCAATGGTTTCTGTGGTCTAACAGATTTAATTGATTCTAGTGGAGTTCCTGGTCCTTCTTCATTGACAGCTGTTACTCTGAAGGTGTAGTCATTGCCTTCCAACAATTTGTCAGCCGTGAAGATGGTCTTGTCTGCATTTACATCACCACATTTAGACCAGGTGGTACGTTTGGAGTCCTTAACTTCAACAATGTAGTTGGTAATAGGTAGTCCTCCATCTTTAGTAGGTGGGCTCCATGAAAGTGTAACTGAATCCTTCGTAATATCTGAGAATTCAATTGGCCCTACAGGTTTGCTGGGTTTGTCTAAAAATACATTTAAAAAAACACTTAAAATCACTTGAATAAAGTAAAAATATTTGAGATTAAACTGATAGATATATTACTGTTAAGATTTAATATTGTTCTACATATTCTCACCAAGATAAACTTATTCCCTCTTGTATTATTCAATTAACTTTGGACTTAGAAATGGCAGAAATTTTAATTGAAATGTATCTATTACATGTACATTTCTGTTGTACAGACTAAATAACAACTACTGAAAATAATTAATCAAAACTAAAGATAAAGTCCAAAAACACAAACATGTAAGTATCAAATTTCTTGATTATGATGCATGCTGTTTCCATGACAACCCAAAACACCTTACCACTTTACAAATGTCTAGAATCCACAACACAAAACACTTACCAAATTTACTCTTTAGAATAATAGATTGATCAGTTTCAAGGACAGGACTAACTCCAATCTTATTTTCTGCTGTGACACGAAACAAATATTCTGTTCCTTCTGTTAGATTTTTCACATTGTAAGTTGTTACATCAGGGCTAATTTTATCACATCTCGCCCAGGTTGTTCGTCTTCCCTCCTTTTTCTCAATGATGTAACCAGTCAGTGGTGATCCACCATCATTTGATGGAGGTTTCCATGATAGTTTTGCAGATGTTTTAGTAAGTTCAGACACATCCATTGGTCCTGTTGGTTTGGTGGGTGGTCCTGTAATGAAGAGATAAAATATATTTGTATATTAACATACAGACTGTATACTGTCTGAAAAGTATTGTAAGTCTGCACACCAATATTGTTGCCGCATTTCTAATGTAAACATCGTCTGCTACATCCAGTCCGTTACCTACCGAATATCTGACATTCTGCCCCAATTATTGCATTCCAAGCACTATACCTGGTACAGAAAGTGGTTCGCAGACTTGTAAAACATGTCAACATAAACAAACTAAGAGGCTCAGTAGGCTGAACCTGCATCACTCCCCTCTCATTTTGTCTTGAGGAAATTTTATACAGCACCTTCCATAGGTGCTTCCTACCAGGTTTCGGTTCATTTGGCTACTTGGTTTCAGTTGACAAATAATCTGCAATTTCTTGACTGTTTACTTATTGAAACTTTACTATTTGGCGATGATAGCTTATCTGAGGAACAAAATGCACAAATATTCAAATCAGTGCAGTTGTACATCAAACAAACGAAACGTTTTACCCCACAGTGATCACACTTCATATATTGAATTTAACTATTTTCTTTTGTGAACATTTTCTCCATTGTTGATATGACAATTCTGTACTGTTATAACTCAATATATTATATAATTTCAAAAATATTTTTATTCTTTTTTTCTCAATGTTGTTATAAAATGTAATTGTTATATTTATACATTATTACTTGCTGGTGCATGGAATATATAATTGTATGTAAATATGTGGAGAGGACCTTTGTAAGTTGGAATAACTTGTGTCCGATCCAAATGTTAAATAGTTAACAATAAAATACGTTTAATCTAATCTAGAGGAGAATTTTTTTTTAAATCTATCAACCAGAAACAGGCAACCATGTTTATTAAAGGATTAGGACGAAATGAGTAATCTTTATAGAAGACCTTCCATAGATGCTTCCTACTAAGTGTTGGTTCATTTGACCATGTGGTTTCAGAGGAGAAGATTTTTGAGAAATCGACCAACCAGAAACAAGAATTGACTATGACAGCCATGCTTGTTAACGGATCAGGACCAAATGAGCAATCTTTATAGAGGACCTTCCATAGATTCTTCCTAACAAGTTTCGGTTCATATGGCTAAGCGGTTTCAGAGGAGAAGATTAAAATGTGAAAAGCTAACGGACAATGGATGCCAACTGATGGCAAAAGCTCAAGTTACCTTTGGGTATGTACATTTTTTCCATTAGTTTTATTAGTTATTGTTCTCGTTATTTAAAAAAAAATATATGGTTGAAAAGCAGAACAATCTATTTTTCTTTTGATACCAAATTTACATAGAGAAACATTTTTTTTCACAATGTAGTCACTCTTGGAATCGTTAGGTGCACAGATTTATTATACAGCTCTGACCCTGTACTTGCTGTTTTCATGTTGGTCTAATATAAAACAAATATCAGCATTACCTCATCAAAAAGTAACTTGCTCTTGCCATGATAACAAATTTCTCACTTGGCAGCCACTCACTCAAAAGGAAACAAAAACGATCACCTCCATTGTTGGATTTGGTAAATGAAGACATATCAAAAAAGGTTTGTTGTTATAAATAATGATCTTACCGGCTGTCTTTTTGGGAACTACAGCACTTTCCAGTTGACATTCGTCACCAAGTCCAATAGAATTTTCAGCTGCTACAGCAAATGTATACTCTACACCATCTTTTAAATTAGTAGCTTTATAACTATTGTCAAATGGTTTAACTTTGGCTACAGTTATCCATTCGTCAGATGAACCTTCCTTCATCTTGACTACATATCCAGTGATCTTTTCACCTCCTGTTTTGCTTGGTGGTTTCCAGTCTAAAGTGACAAAATCTGGACCAACCTTAGCTGTAGTCAGTTCCTGTGGAGCTCCTGGTTTTTCTTAAGAAGGCAAAAAAAAGTGCATATGTTACAAGTTATAAATACAACAAGTTTAATTTAAACAGCAAAACATTGCATCAAATTTCAAAAGCTGCAGAAAAAACCTAAATGAATAAATTTAAAACTAGAGGCTCACACAGAAACACTTGTTTGACATATAACTTGATTCCCTAAGCTGAAACACTAGCTTGAGCTTTTTTTTTTTTACTTAATACTCACAGGTACGTGTGGGCAGGACCCTATGATGCCCCCCACCCCTTTTTTTTAACATCAATTTTTTTTCATATAAACAACATTTTGCCAATTTCTATGTATCACTGTATGACATATATACAATAAATACAATCAAACAGTAGTTTCTATCCATGCCGGTATATCGACCCCCCTACCCATGGTATATCGACCCCCCTACCCATAGTATATCGACCCCCCTACCCATGGTATATCGACCCCCTACCCATGGCATATTGACCCCCCTACTCATGGTATATCGACCCCCCTACCTATGGTATATCGACCCCCCTACCCATGGTATATCGACCACCCTACCCATGGTATATCGACCCCCCTACCCATAGTATATCGACCCCCCTACCCATGTTATATCGACCCCCTACACATGGCATATTGACCCCCCTACTCATGGTATATCGACCCCCCCTACCTATGGTATATCGACCCTATACCCATGGCATATTGACCCCCCTACTCATGGTATATTGACCCCCCTACCTATGGTATATCGACCCCCCTACCCATGGTATATTGACCCCCCTACCCATGGTATATCGACTTCCCTACCCATGGTATATTGACCCCCCAGCCCATGGTATTTTGACCCCCCTGCCCATGTAATATCGACCCCCCTACCTATGGTATATCAAACCCTCTCTTATGATATTATGAACTTCTTTTTTGGTAGAAATGAGGGAGGGTTCAATTTACCATGAGGGGGTTCAAAATACAATGACAAAAAATTGACCCCGGGGTCAAAATACCATAAGGAAAATTGAACCCGGGGTCAAAATATCATAGGTAAATCGACCCCGGGTTCAATTTACCATGGGGTTCAAAATACCATATGACACCGGCATGGATAGAAACTACTGTTTGATTGTATTTATTGTATATATGTCATACAGTGATACATAGAAAGTTACAAAATGTTGTTTATATGAAAAAAAATTGATGTTAAAAAAAAGGGGGGGGGGGGGCATCATAGGGTCCTGTCCACACGTACCTGTGAGTATTAAGTAAAAAAAAAAAAAACTCAAACTAGTGTTTCAGCTTAGGGAATCAAGTTATTTGTCAAACAAGTGTTTCTGTGTGAGCCTCTAGTTTTAAATTTATTCATAGGCAGGGGCATAGCTAGCCTTTTTTGCAGTGCAAGCAACCAAACCTGGAAAAAGGGGGGGGGGTCTGGTGGGGTTTCATTGTTGATCGTACATATGTCTTCAACCGACGTAGTACACTGAACGATTGCTCTGCGGTAGCACTTGTTACCGGCATTGTCAACACGATACACAAGATGGTATCTATAGAAGGATATAGCACCGGGTTTACCGCATCAAGTGTCTCACAAAGTGAAGTTGGCATCTGATCGCGAGATGTTTTACTCCAGCGTGTTCGCCATCGAGCGATCTCCCTCTTGAAATCGTCTAAATTACATGTCAGGTCAGTCTGGTATGTCTCATACAATGTCGCGATTTGTTCGTTCGTAATATTTCCTATAACACGAGGAAGCAGATACTGTGCATAGAAGCGATTTACTGATTTTATCAGACGCGACTCCAATTCCATTATCATGTGGTCTATGAACGCATAGTACAAAGAAACTTTCCAATACTGTTTTGGCGTGTCTGCAGGGTGATTGGCTCTGGTAGTCTGTCTTCCATATTTTTTTTGCTCTTTATTTTTTTTTCAGCACGCCGATGTGCACGCAACTGCGTGTTGGCGTATAGGGAGCTACGCGCCTGATAGGGTCCTGTCCACACGTACCTGTGTTAATACTAAGATTTCAACAGTATTTAAAAAAAATAAAAAAATATTGATTAATTTTAAAAAGTAGCTAAATAAATTGTTGAACATTGTATTTCGCCATTAAAACTTCAGTTCTGACTAACGTTTTACGCCAGATTATTTTCAAAAGGAAAAACAAAATTTTTGGTTGTGATTTTGAAAATAATCCATATTTTCTCACAACTTAAGTAGACCTGGGTAACCCTAAAATTTTCCAATAGTTCATTTTTTTCATTTTTTTGTAAATTTGCATCATTGAATAGTTATGTCTAGATACATTATCTGCCAAAGTTTCAAGAAATTTCACCGTGCCATTTTCTCTATAGTACATCCTAAATATAGCAATGTTGGGAGTATTCTTGAAGCCAGATGGCAATACTTGTTTCGGAAGCTTATACACATTTATTTCTGGTTGAAAGAGAATATTTTGGCTTTAATACACTTGAGAGTGTTATTGTTGAATAATAATGAAATATCTAGCATATATGAATATCCTGTTTGGAGATAATCATGTGCAAAGCAGTTGAAATTGGAAAAAAGGGGGATGCCCTAATATACCACCCTGGTATTAAAAATCTGATGTGAAGAAATCCTGTCAATTAATTTCCACCAAAAATTGTCACAGTAAAGAATGTACATATAACCATCATTGCACCAAATTTTACAAACTGTTACCGTCGGATTTTTAAGATATTTAAAATTATGTTTTTCATGGATGGCACCCAGAAATTGTCGAGGAAAGTTATTACACACTCATCCTTTGCTGTTTCTTTTTTTTGTGAGATAAAAAAAAAATTAGTTACCAATAACAAAAAGCTTTTGAATTCTTATATTTGTCAGAGTGGATGTCCAAATTACTGCAATTGTCTTTTTTATTTTCAGGTCGGTTGGGGAGGGGGAGGGTGGTTAGAGGTTGACTCTACTTGATTAATTCATTACAAAAATCCAGACAGCGTGACCCAGCTGTATTGTTAAATTTCTTCAAATTCTGTGCTCCAGTTGTTTTGATTCTGGTTATTCTTTAGTTGCTTTAGGTAAAAATTGTTTAAGTGTGGGGGGAGGGGAGAGAGGTTCAGATATTACTCAAAAAAATTCCCCAAACTTAGTTTTCCATTTTTTTACTACCATAAAATCTTTGAACAGTTATTTTTTCTCTGTTTTCTGAAATATGACTCTTTCTCAAACTGTCAGCAATCACATTATAGGAATATAGGTTATTTTGAGGGAATTTATAAATGTGAGAATTTGACATTTCACCTGCAAACTGAAAAAGATGTAAAATTTGTGAGTGAAATGGTGTTGACACAATGCATACATTTCTTGAAAATAGCCATTATTATTTATAGATGCATAAAAAAAATTCAGCTGGTATGATGTTGACCAACGAAACTGAGCATTATATGCAACAGTGGAATTATATTAAAATTAGACAAGCGAAAAAAACTCAACAAAAGATGATTTATTTTCATGTTCTGTAGTGAGTATGAGTGTTATGAACTGCTAAAAAAGAATACAAAATTCAACAAAATATAACAATGTGTAAAATGACCACAATGTAAACATATCGTGTTTACCCTCCTCACATTTTCGGGTCACCAAATAATTATGTGAAGGTCAAAATGGTGCAAACATGTTCATGGGACAATGAAAATGTTTTTCATGAAACACACATCATGCAATTTCAATATCACTTCTAAAAACACTACATTTATTCCAACATGACACTTTCTTTTCAATGTATTGATATTTTTCATACCAATATATTTTAGTATTAAATTTTTCAATAGTGATCATTTTATTTTTATAAATTATCACCAGGGGTAAGTGATTTCCTGACAAATTGCACTATAGTTTCATACTATCTAAGATTCTGGTGTATATATATATTTAATATTTTTTGACAAACCCTTGAAATTCATTAGGAAAAAAAGTTTGTTATTTGACATTTTGATTGGTAATGTTTTCTGGAAAGAGATATTTCAATGATATGTTGTGGTCACAAGCATATAATAATAACACACTTTTATTATGGGACGAAGTCACAACTATGGTAGAAATAGCAATATTTTGATTCCAGATCCATATCACTAATGTCTTAAATTTCATGCACCGGAAATAACACACCGGAAACCAATACATGGTTAAATCTGCAGAAAATCGGATGTGCAGTAATCTGGAACTACTTCCGGTTATGAATGTTAAAAGTCGTCCACGATATATCTCGGCCCTAAAAAAATCGTCCCCGATATATCTCGGCCCAAAAAATCTCGACACTATTTTGAAGCACTGAATGAGTGTGAAATTAGCAGATAATTTTCAGACTCGCGAGCATTCATGGCCGTGCCTGTTTCAATAGATGGAAAGAGCATCCTTACATTGTACTGCAGTACACTCCAAAAAGTACACAAAAGTAAGTAAAATTTCTATTTCAATCATCCCAAGGATTTACATGATTTAAATATTAGATAATGTGGATTGAGCTTCGCTGGCACGACAGGTAGCACCTGTCTCATATCATTGTTTAAATTTTTTTATTGGACTTCGTCCCATGTTAGGTAACACCTATTATCATATTAGCAGCAATAAGATATAAAAAGATAAGGAGTCATTTTTTTAAATGTCCATATCCAATGTAAACAATCTGTGTTGCCAAGAAGCTTGGAAATGAGTAACCCGAATAATCCAGTCGTTATATTACGCTCCTGCAGGTCGCTACATTAGGAATTGAGGGGGGGATTTTCAAATGCACAGATGACCATATATTTGAGAAGACAATGAAAATAGAGTTGTCTCCCGTACCCCAGGCCCTTAAATAAGATTTTTTTTTACTTCTAAGAATAGTAGAAGATATTTTTATGTCAGCAATGTCTTTAATCTTGGAATGTACAGATTATCTCTATAATTTTGTTTTGCTTCAGTATATTCAGCTATGAAAAATAGTGCTATTACAGAAATTTGTGAAGTATCCTTTGAATCACTGTTAATACACTTTTCTCAACATTAGTTATCACAGAAAATAAAGACAACCAAACATAAAAGAAAATGATACAGGAATGCTAAAAAAAAAAAAAAAAAGAATTTGATTGAAATCAAGGAAGGGAAAGAAAAATGGATTGAAATCAAGGAAGGGAAAGAAAAATGGATTGAAATCAAGGAAGGGAAAGAAAAATGGATTGAAATCAAGGAAGGGAAAGAAAAATGAAAGCAACTTTATTGTTATCACTTTTTTTTATCTTAATTTGGTTGTAAAAATAAACCCTTTATGAGCCTTTTTAGAGTTTGTACAAGTTGGAAATTTCATTTATTTGAATGGGAATTAGAGTATGGCTCAAAGATTACAGAAACATAGAATTATTTTCCCCCTTACCAATAATTTTTCTAGGTTTGGCTAAATCATTTGATTCTAATGGTGACCCAGGTCCTTCACTGTTAACAGCTGTGACCCGGAAGTAGTAATCTTGACCTTCTTTTAGATCTTTCACATTGAATTTATAGGTGTCGCCATCTACAGTTCCTGCCTTTGTCCATGTAGATCTGTTTGCGGGTCGGTATTCTACGACATATTTGTTGATTGGAGCACCACCATCTTGTTCAGGTGCTTGCCATTCGATGTCAGCTGAGTTCTCAGTTACATTACTGACAGGGATCGGGCCTGTTGGAGCTGATGGTTTGGCTAAAAATTAAAAAAAGATAATTTTTGGATTACAAATAAGACATCCGTAATGAATATTTTTGATAAATTTATTGCAAATTTTCTACCCTAATACACACATGTCATGTCGAATTTGTGATAGTTTTTTCAAGATAATGTTGACCATCTAAATTGGTCAATTTAAAAAAAATAAATAAAAATTACTGTATTGCATCAACATATAGCATTAAATAATCTATAAATAAGTAAACAACACTATGAATGAAAACAGAAAGTAAATATATATGATTTCTGTTGTCATATAAGTGTATATAAAATGGTTTATCGAAAAATGCTGTATTTTCGTTGGATGCATGGCTGGATACATTGGGCCATGCATGCAGCTGGAGCCGTATATATATATATATACAGTCAATGGACATAAATATTCGTCACCCTCGATTTCATGCTATATATTTCATATAAAACCACATTTTTCAAAAAAATATATTGTGAAGTCATTTCTAAACGGATTTTGATCATTTTTGCACCAGAAGAAGCAGAAATATCTAAAGATTATTTTTTTATTTTAGCATCATTTTCCGTTAGATTGCCTTTATTTTCTTATTATTTAAAGACAATTTTTGTTTTCTGACGTCAAATTTGCTGTATATTTTAACAAAAATAAAATCGGAAAAATCAACATTTGTGTTTAAACCACCAGAAAAGACTACAGGCTCAGCGGGCTCACCTTTCATTCTGCTTTGAGGAAACTTAATACAGAACCTTCCATACATGTAGATGCTTCCTACCAAGTTTCGGTTCATATGGCTAAGCAGTTTCAAAGGAGAAGATTTTTTAGAAATCGACCAATCAGAAACAAGAATTGCATGTGGTGGCCATGTTTGCTAACCGATCGGGACGAAATGAGCAATCTTCATAGAGGACATTCCATAGATGCTTTCTACCAAGTTTCGGTGGTAGCCATGTTTGCTAACCGATCAGGCCGAAATGAGCAATCTTCATAGAGGACATTCCATAGATGCTTCCTAGAAAGTTTCGGTTCATTTGGCCAAGCGGTTTCAGAGGAGAAAATTTAAAAAAATCGGCCAATCAGAAACAAGAATTGCCTGTGGCAGCCATGTTTGTTAATGGATCGGGGGAAAATGTGCAATCTTAAGAGAGGACCTTCTATAGATGCTTCCTACCAAGTTTCAGTTCATTTGGCTGAGGGGTTTAAGAGGAGAAGATTAAAATGTGAAAAGTTAACGGAAGACAGACGACGGACGCCAAGTGATGGCAAAAGCTCACATTGCCTTTGGCAAGGTGAGCTAAAAAACCATGCAGACAAAAATTACTATCAGATAAACAAATATAATTCAAAGAATTCTGCATGTCTTGAAATAAATTTCATAAAAATCTGCTCAGAGATAGCTTTAAAAATTTTTTTTTTTTTAAAATGTGGTTTTATATGAAATATATAGTAACAAATTGAAGGTGACGAATACCTATGTCCATGGGACTATGTGGTCGAGTGGTCTAGGGCACTGGACGTAAGGCTAAGCGAATGGTGCTGCAGTGTATCAATGGTGTGAGTTCAAATCCCGTCGAGGAAAGAACAAAAAATTGACAGCTCTAAAATCTAATTCCAACACTGTTTGGTTTAATTTTCAGACGTATATATATATTAAAAAGTCAAATGAAATCCGTAAGCTGGTACATATAAAAGAAATTAGTAAAACACATGATAAACATTGTACCTGAAGTTCTGCAACAGCAGTGAAAACGTTAGTACAAGAATGTTGTGAAAAATCAGTCTTGTTCTTTTTTTACTAATTTCATTTATATATATATACACGTATCGGCCTCACAGCCGTCCTCAGCAGAAGTTTATTTGTATACAAATAAATATATCACATGATCAAAAATTAACAATGTCCCTTGCCTGACAGTTCTAGCATTGGGTTGCTATCCTATAATAGCTTATCAAGTCATTTCATTGTGCTGGTTGGTAAAATAAACATGTTCTTCCATAACAAAATTAGAATGGAGCTGAAATGTCATTGCATTTCTAACATATTTTACAATTCATGGAAACAGATTTTCCTTAATGTTTAAAACGGCATGAAAATGTTTGAATTTTTAATATTAAAAGCTATGCGCCATACTATAAGTTATTCAGGTGCTAGACAGGATATATAATGTCACACTCCCCACTTTTGATTTATATACCCCTCGTCTGCTGGGAATGTGACTTTATATACCTTGTCTAGAAATTAATAACATATATTATCCATGGCTTGAAAATTATAGCAACTTTTGATTGGTTAAAACCCCAGGTATAAAAAACCCATATTCCCGGGTGTTGCTAGGCCATATTACCGGGTGTAACTAGCCATTAACCAATCAAAAGTTGCTATAATTTTCAAGATAGAGAAAATACATGATGTCAAAGCTCGCGACGTTGCGTGCCGAAGTCAAATTTAGTTGATTTTGGTCATATATTGAATATAAAACTGTTAATTTGATCAACAGTAGGGTTCTACCAAAGGTACAAAGGTAGTACCCTACACCGGGTAAAAAACACTCGAAATTTTCATATTTTTTGCTTATTCTTTCCAACAACAAAGAAAACGTCACTTTTACGCGGTCACCGGGGTCCAAAATGTCTTATTATTGACCATTAAACCGGGGATAAATTCGTTATTTACGTTACTATTCGTAGATGTGGAGATTTTAACACCCTTCAGTAACCTGTACACCCTTCGACTGTGCCTCAGGATGCACTTGGCTACTTCAGGGTGTTAAAATCTCCATATCTACGGATTGGAATGTAAATAACTTATAATATACATATATAATCAACAACAAATTATATAATCAGTTGTTACAAAAACTTCCAATTTTCATTAATTAAATTATAAAGTTTAGATAACAAAGGTCTTGAACTAGTTTGTATCAGTGATAAAACTTCTGACATATTAGGCCATGAACAGTAATATTTAGGTAGGTATCTCAAAGGTAAATGTCTGTAGGCAGGACATATCAATCCAAAATGGTATTCATCTTCTATAGATTTCATTCTACAGTGACACAGTCTTTCGTTGTGAGGTATATTAAAAAAAAGTTCAATATCAATTTCTTTCCTCTCATATTTTTTTTATTGGTTTGAAGCATATATAATGGTAAATTTCACGCAAATATATTTAACATTTCTTTAACATGAAATAAATTGCTAACAACTTTCAACCCTTGCAACTTTATTGTAAGATATTTGTGTAACTTACAGAATGGACTATTGGGTATAATAGCCTTTTCTGCTTCCAAAGGTTCACCAAGTCCAGATTTATTCTCGGCTCGGACACGGAACAAATATTCTGTACCATCAACTAATTTATCAACTTGTAATTTGTTTGTTGATCCATCAACACGTTGAGCAGTCGACCATGTTTTACGTTTCTTGTCTTGTTTTTCAATGACATAAGCAGTGACTGGGCTACCACCATCTTCTTTTGGAGGTGACCAATGAATTGTGACAGAATCTTTTCTGATATCTGATATTTCCAGTGGTCCAGTTGGTTGAGATGGTTTGCCTAAAAGTTACCAAAGAATCTAGTATTATATTATTTATTTAATTCTAATATTAGTCCAGGGATTTAGATTTTAATTTCCCATTTTCAAAAAAAATTGATAATGTCTAAAAATTTAAAAATAATTAGTTGTTTTTTTGTTTGTTTGTTTTTCTTAAATGTTTTGCCTTTTTTCTAAATAATTTTAAATATAATACATGAGTTTCCCTCTTATTAGAGGCCAAAAGACCACTTCTAATGCATGGCTACAATCATCCCTTCTAACAGAGACACATCTTCTTATCAAGACCATTATACAACAAAAAAGAAATAGAAACCCAAAATTTGGTGAAAGTAAACAACGTATAAAAAAGAAAATGAGTCATATGTAGAAATTATTGACTTCCATTTCTACAATAAAAAAGTGGCCTTATAAAAGGGTTGACCCCCTCTTGAGTGGGAACAATACAATAGTATTTTATTATCTCAGATCATCTGAAATCTGGCCCTTTGTGGGATGGACATTATAAGAGGGGGACTACTGTAATAGGATATTTGAAGATATCTTACCAATTGGTTTCTTTGGCACTACGACATCTGAGACAAGATATTCTCCTTCACCGACTTCATTAATAGCTGCCACCTTAAAGAAGTACTTCTGTCCATCTTTGAGTCCCTTTGCTACATATTTAATGGCCTCAGAGGCATCAAGTGGTGTCCATGTTTTACCATCTTCAGAAATTTCCAGTTTGTATGAGGTTATCGGTGAGCCTCCATCTTTCTTTGGAGGAGACCAATTCAAGGTGACTTCATCTCCTAAGACATTACTAAATTTGATTGGTCCAGTTGGTTTTGCAGGTACAGCTACAACAAGAAATCAACATGCCGAATTTGATGGACATATTTTCACCTTCATAAATCTGTCAAAAATAACGTATAAGGTGATATGAGCAAATAGCTCTGTCTCAACAACCCCAGTTTTGCTTCCTATTTTCCCCAATATCATGGTCTCCTGCCGAAAAAGCTCACCTTTGGTAAAAATAATTATCAAACTTTTATCTCAATCCCAGTCTCCCAAAATATCTCTTCCCCTCTTCACAAGTCTTCAAACTGTTTATTTCCTATCATCTGGCACAACTTCAATGTATAAAATCGTTTATCGGTTTTCATTTTGAAAAAAACCCAGAATGTAAATAGACAACATGTTTTGTTGTTAGGTAAATTCCAATGGACACGTACACACCAGACTTTAAACTAGAGGCTCAGTGGGCTGAGCCTGTGTCGCTCACCTTTCATTCTGCTTTGAGGAAACTTAATACAGAACCTTCCATACATGTAGATGCTTCTTACCAAGTTTCGGTTCATATGGCTAAGCAGTTTCAAAGGAGAAGATTTTTTAGAAATCAACCAATCAGAAACAAGAATTGCATGTGGTGGCCATGTTTGCTAACCGATCGGGACGAAATGGGCAATCTTCATAGAGGACATTCCATAGATGCTTCCTACCAAGTTTCAGTTCATTTGGCCAAGCGGTTTCAGAGGAGAAGATTTAAAAAAAGCAGCCAATCAGAAACAAGAATTGCCTGTGGTGTCCATGTTTGGTAATGGATCATAACAAAATGTGCACTCTTTAGAGAGAACCTTCCATAGATGCTTCCTACCAAGTTTCAGTTCATTTGGCTGAGGGTTTTCAGAGGAGAAGATTAAAATGTGAAAAGTAAACGGATGACAGACGACGGACACCAAGTGATGACAAAAGCTCATATTGTCTTTGGCAAGGTTTGTTAAAAAGAATACTAAAATGTGAATACTTACTAGTAATGTATAGAATAAACATTTTACACTATATCAGCATTAGTTAATTTCTAAGGGAGATAATGGCAAGTGTTATCTTTCTTTTAACAGTTTAGGCAAGAGTTATCTTTCTTTTAACTGAGAAGATTTTTTTAGAAATCAACCAATCAGAAACAAGAATTGCCTCTGGCGGTCATATTTGTTAATGGATCGGGACGAAATGAGCAATCTTTATAGAGGACCATCCATAGATGCTTCCTACCAAGTTTCGGTTCATTTGGCTGAGAGGTTACAGAGGAGAAGATTCAAATGTGAAAAGTTAACCGACGACAGACGACGGACGCCAAGTGATGGCAAAAGCTCACATTGTCTTTGGCAAGGTGAGCTAAAAATCACCTTTTCAGTCCACACCTCCTTTCATATAATTGTTGATTACCTGGTGCTTTCTTAGGTTTTATTTCTGTGTCTGTAATGAGTGGCTCACTTGCACCTTCATCATTAACAGCTAATACTCTGAACTGGTAGGGAGTGCCTTCAATCAACTTTGGAACAAGAAAACTCAGAGTTTGATCATCCACTGTGCCAATCTTAGACCATGACAGCCTCCTCTTGTCATATTTCTCAACTATGTATTCTTTGATTGGAGAGCCTCCGTCTGATTTAGATGGTTGCCATGACAACTTGACACTGTCAGCTGTGATATCAGAGGCAACCAATGGTCCTTCAGGTTTAGCTGGTTTTCCTGCAGTTTGGAAGATTTCATTAAATCGTAAATAACTAGCTAGTGACTAAAATTCATCATTTTTTGTTTTGTTTATATATGATTGAGCGAATACTAATACATGGTATTATATATTTTCCTTATACAAAACAATGTAAATCATTGGATCTTGTAGAGACAAAACACCACCATTTTTAGTGAGGTTTGTGTTACTCAATCTTCATTTTTCTGTGCAGTATTTGGAAGACCATTGTTTGTGATTTTTTCCATGTTTTGGCCATTGCATTTTCTGTCTTTTGATTACATCTTCGGTATCTTCTAACTTTTCTTAAATATAAACTATCGTTGATTTGTTTTGAGAGAATGAATTAAGACATAGGGAGGTCATATATATACGAGTGTCTGTATTTGTAAGAATCTAACATTATCTGGATGCTATTCCATTCCAACTATATGATGGTTTAGAATACCACAACTTATAAATGTACATAATAAAGAAATAATCTGTGAAAACAAACAGAACATTATTGAAATCCATAATATAAGATAAAATAAAGAGATAAATGATTGAGTTTAAGATACTACATTGTCTTGTAAAAGTTGAGCTGTTAACAGAGGCTTGTGTGAGAGCAAGGAAAGATAACTCTGGTATCAATTGGTTGGATAGAGTTTGTAAAAAAAGTTGAATTTATTTATAATGAAATGACCTTCAAATATAAAGTGAAAATGACTTCAAGGGTCTTCTTACTATATACATTTTGTTTTTACACCTAACCATATAAACCTGTTTTATACCTAACCATATAAACCTGTTTTACACCTAACCATATAAACCTGTTTTTACACCTAACCATATAAACCTGTTTTATAATAAATGGAACATCACTGAAAAGATTAAGAAGATATCCAATTTTGATCTGTTGCTTATTTTCTTCCTCACATTTTTATAATGAGCTTCTGTCTTGTGTATCTAACTTGGTATCCAGTGTTTTTTTTCTTCATGCACTATTATCAATAATTCTACTTTAATAGATGACAACCAATATCCTATAGGTGATAAACTTGGTGATGTAACAGTGAGATAAAACAACGGACTATAACATTGGTATTAGCTATTATCCACTTAGCATTTAACATGAAGGCACAAGAGCAATGACCAGCTGTGTTGGAATCAGGATAATGTGTTAGAGTGGTGTGACATGTTTATCTGTGGACTGGGATTTCAGTGAGTTAGCACTATAAATATCCACTTCAGCATATTGGACTAGTACAAAACAGACATCAACATCGTAGCTTGATCTCACCATGATTTAGCTGAAATTTTGCTCACTTGGTATTAAACAACAAGCCTCTTGTCAATACACTAGTTACACTTATTATCCAGTTGTTTGTAGCAGGGCTCATGTCTTATTTACGTTATATGTGTTGGTTTGCGTATAGCGGTGTCCAACATAGTGTGTTGTGTTTTTTGTTTTGTCTGTCTTCATCTTGTGTCTTGTGTACTCAATGTTGCCAATTTTTCTGGATTGTCTATTCTTGATTTCCCCTTCGGCATTCTCTAATGTTTATCCATATAGCCTGATAATCCAGACCTATATTCCACATAGATTTATATTCCACATAGACATATATTCCTCCTAGACTTATAATCCACATAGACCTATAATCCACAGACTTATATTCCACATAGACTCATATTCCACCTAGACTTATAATACACATAGACTTATATTCCATATAGACATATATTCCACAGACTTATATTTCACATAAGACATATATTCCATATAGACTCACATTCCACATAGAGTTATAATCCACATAGACTTATATTCCATATAGACTTATAATCCACATAAACTTATAATCCATATAGACTTATAATACACATAGACTTATAATCCACATAGACTTATAATCCACATAGACTTATAATCCACATAAGAGTTATAATCCACATAGACTTATATTCCATATAGACTTATAATCCACATAGACTTATAATCCACATAGACTCATATTCCATATAGACTTATAATCCACATAGACTTATTTTCCATATAGACTTATAATCCACATAGACTTATATTCCACCTAGACTTATATTCCACATAGACTTATATTCCATATAGACATATATTCCACAGACTTATATTTCACATAAGACATATATTCCACATAGACATATATTCCACAGACTAATATTCCACCTAGACCTATAATCCACATAGACTTATATTCCACCTATACTTATAATCCACATACTTATATTCTACCTAGACTTATAATCCACATAGACTTATATTCCACAGACTTATATTCCACATAGACATATAATCCATATCAATCAAATTAGGCAGCTCGGGAAATTTGCCTCTCCTCTCAACCGGTATTTTTCGCAAATAACTCTCAGTAACAGGACATTTTCTTTTAATTCTGCCAAATATTAAAACAGCCAGTAAAACAGTGGCACACAAGCAGCATTGTAGATTAGAACTAAGGAACCTTTCAGTGGTAAAACAGTGGCACACAAGCAGCATTGTGGATTAGAACTAAGGAACCTTTCAGTGGGGTTTTTTCACCATTCAAATTAGCTCTGCAAAAATCAAAATAACAGCTGACACTGTTGCCTGCCATTTTGCTTTACTTTATCGTTGGTTGAAAGAAGAAACCTGAGTAATTCGGATTTACATCTGTGGCATCATAAACCATACAAAGAAGGGATTTTCCCTCGAGTGGGGTATTTGCCTAGTACCGTGGTTAGGCAAATACCATGTTATACGCAAGTCTCAAAGACAAATATCCATGCGATGGAGAAAAAGCGGAAACAACTACGAATTGGTAAAAAATACCACTTTTTTCAACCAATCGGAAGACAGCATTCATATATAAGATGGAAGTACACATAAAACTCCATGCAAAAGTCATGCTATGTTTGTTTTAGTAATTTAAAACACAAAACAATACTTTCTTTTATTTATTTGATTATTTTCAATCTTTACTGATTAAAATATATATTAATAAAACATTAGTACATCATATATTATAATCACACTGGAAGTAAACCTCTCAAAATCATTCATGCATGCAGCAGTATCACTAACCAAAAAGGAAAATTAATATTTAATCTTTCAGTAAATAAACTTTGTATTATCAATATATCAATACTGAAGGAGAACATTAGTTTTTATTATATATTTTTTTTTAATTCTTCACCATTTTTGTAGAGCTTTACATACATTCTATAAAAAGAATAACGTTGAATATTTTTATCTCTTCTATCTAACAAAATGGAGGAATGTGTCCATAGGAAACAGATGCCCCTAGTTACAGCTAAGGTAAACAGATGCCCCTAGTTCTAGCTAAGGTAAACAGATGCCCCTAGTTACAGCTAAGGTAAACAGATGCCCCTAGTTACAGCTAAGGTAAACAGATGCCCCTAGTTACAGCTAAGGTAAACAGATGCCCCTAGTTACAGCTAAGGTAAACAGATGCCCCTAGTTCTAGCTAAGGTAAACAGATGCCCCTAGTTCTAGCTAAGGTAAACAGATGCCCCTAGTTACAGCTAAGGTAAACAGATGCCCCTACTTCTAGCTAAGGTAAACAGATGCCCCTAGTTCTAGCTAAGGTAAACAGATGCCCCTAGTTACAGCTAAGTTAAACAGATGCCCCTAGTTACAGCTAAGGTAAACAGATGCCCCTAGTTACAGCTAAGGTAAACAGATGCCCCTAGTTCTAGCTAAGGTAAACAGATGCCCCTAGTTACAGCTAAGGTAAACAGATGCCCCTAGTTACAGCTAAGGTAAACAGATGCCCCTAGTTACAGCTAAGGTAAACAGATGCCCCTAGTTCTAGCTAAGGTAAACTGATGCCCCTAGTTCTAGCTAAGGTAAACAGATGCCCCTAGTTACAGCTAAGGTAAACAGATGCCCCTAGTTACAGCTAAGGTAAACAGATGCCCCTAGTTACAGCTAAGGTAAACAGATGCCCCTAGTTACAGCTAAGGTAAACAGATGCCCCTAGTTACAGCTAAGGTAAACAGATGCCCCTAGTTCTAGCTAAGGTAAACAGATACCCCTAGTTACAGCTAAGGTAAACAGATGCCCCTAGTTACAGCTAAGGTAAACAGATGCCCCTAGTTCTAGCTAAGGTAAACAGATGCCCCTAGTTCTAGCTAAGGTAAACAGATTCCCCTAGTTACAGCTAAGGTAAACAGATGCCCCTAGTTACAGCTAAGGTAAACAGGGACATAATTCCAGATGACAAACATTGGTAATGTCCAACATTGAACATAATTGACCTTCATTTTTTGGTATCTGATCTTGTGTATAAATTTGAAATGATTTGCTTAAGGGAACTTAATTTATTGGGCAGAAACCAAACGTGAGACATATGGATGGATGTACACACAGACATATGGATGGATGTACACACAGACATGGGTAAAAGTTAATGCATAACAATAATATGATAGATAAGAAAAACTAAGTTTCTTCTTAGATTGAAAAAAGATTGATATAAAACCAATCATATTACTAAAACACAAAACTAATTTTTAACTACCCAAAATTGAATAAACGTCAGCATCTTAAAATTTACTAACAATCAAGAGATTCACAACCACATTATTTTAATATATAAGTATGAACATGACATATTTACATCATATCAAGTCAACAGATTGCACCATACTAAATTTTAACCAACGAAAACTGGGACTAATAAAATTATATATGAATATAAATATGCTAAAAAAATATTTTTATGTACAAAGATATATGGTCATAAACAAATCAATACAAACATTTTCATATTTTTCATTTAAAAATAAAATTATACAAAATTTATAGGAAATCTGTATTTAAGCAATATAAAAATGAAACATCAAAATGACCGAAGTCAATATAGGAATGCTAGAGGGGGGTGGGATTTATAACTCATGTGACATGGTCCTTGCATTCCATTTGCTCATCATTTGAATACTATACACAAACTATGTTGATACCACCTGATTATATAAAGTGTGATCTTACTATATCAAAGCACAACTAATTATGATTTGTCACTACAGTTCTCCACCTGATCCTACACAGCTGTTACAATCAACCTGACATCCTCCACCTGATCCTACACAGCTCTGTTACAATCAACCTGACATCCTCCACCTGATCCTACACAGCTCTGTTACAATCAACCTGCCATCCTTGTGAAAATATCATGGTCCACCCACATTACAGTCAAACTTAGTTTTTCCAAGTCAAACAAAGTGAGGGCAGAGTAGAAGTATTGAGGCAGTGGGAATGCATGAAAATCTATCAATCAATTTACCTACATGACAAACTATTCAAAAATATATTTCTTTAAATTTCTGTGTCTGTGGGTCAGCAGAAATATTATTGGATAATTAAAATAAAATAAAGTAATAATACAAATATATGATGGCAATATTATTGGACATTTGGAAATTGCTTTAAAGATGTTTTAAAATATTATAAATATATTTCTTTAAGAAAAATCCTAAAAAATACAAAATAATAAAATCTCTATGACTATGATTATTGTCTTTAACAATATATAATAAATATCGCCCTACTATGTAATATGTATTATATCAAAATCTATTATCACATTTTCTAATGTACAAATGTATATGAATAGAAATGTTTATACAATTTATATCTAAGATTATACTACCTTTTTCAATTGCAATAATATAAGACACTTATATAAATACAGATGTATTTTAAAAAGATAACAAAAAAAACCATTATTTTATTATAAAAAAATCTAATTTCATATCCTGTTTCTTTTACACAATCTTACTTTCAGAGTTTCAAATATTTATGAAAATGTTAAATAACATTTTTTGCATGAAAGGAAAAAAATGGGAAAATTCGATCCATCCATGGTTAATCCCACAAGATATTCACAGGGGGTAAGATAATATCTCTAACTACCAGTACAATTAAGGGCATCTCCATATGGCAGATACATAATCATGTGATGAGATTTTCCTCATTTTCTCTCATTTCAGCAGTTTCAGGTTCAATTAGTAGCATCAGTATGAGTTAACTCAGGATTTATAGTGGACCACATGATAGATTACCCATGTTTCAATTGGTATTGCAGAGCAGTTTTTGGAAACATCAGGTGGTTTGCTATAAATCACAATATAATTTGAAGTGTATGCCTGTCATACATATTACTAAATTAGCCGTTTTTGATGAAAGAGAATTTCAATAAGATGTCAGTCACTATACAACATAATATCTGTTAAAAACGATATTTAACTTGACAGATGACACCTGTAACCACCGAAATAATGTCCATAACTAATAGAACTATTTAGTTCATTGCATTGTTCAATAAATACCCCAGTTTGGGATAAGACAGGAAGCAACACAATCATTATCTAAATAGGGCTGCCAATCCACGTTGTTGATTACTTAGAGAATTTAAAGGGGTTGATTATATGGTGATTGATGGAATACCCGTCACTTTTGATCTAGAAAGGGCATTAGATAATATTCAGATTGCTAGTCATCTTCTTATTCTCCAAAGAACTTCATCATTTACACTCAAAACCAAAAGTTTGCAAACCAAGAAATATCAACATAAAATTTAATAATCTATTTTAGTGTACATGATGCATTTCTAGGACAACTAAAGATCACCAAAATCTGCTACCCATACCTCAGGGAGATGAACCATCGTTTTTATAATAATTACATTATTTATGAACTGTAATACTGGTATATCATATAAACATTAAATATTGAGTATAGAATCATATGGCTTGTTTCCTTCCTATTTAAGGAAACAAACTTTTTGGTGGGGTCCATGTTGCTCATCTTTTTAGTTTTTGTGATGTGTTTTTTGTTTTGTTTATCTTAGTTCTGTGTCTTGTCGTCAGATTTGTCTGTGTTTCTGAATTGTCCATTCTTGATTGCCCCTTTGGTATTCTCTAAAGTTTACTTCCCCACACAAAATAACACAGACAATAAAACAGTATTTACATCAAATGCTTAGGTGCCAATTATGTGACATATCTAGAATATAATAAAGCCATGTTTGATTTCAACAATCCAGTTATGGACATCCGAAAAATTAGTTACAGGTATCCATGTGTTTACTTACTTCTCACATCAAATACAGCTACTTGAGCAATATTAATGATTCAAAATCCATTGTTTATTTACATCCTGATTGAACTAGAAATGGCTACAATGCTAGAATATTAGGATGCTCTATCTCCCCTGATCTGCCATCTTGGGATACTAACATATATTGTTAATGTTATCTAATTAAGGTTTATCCAATACAATCAAAATTTTTACGAAATACTACGACTATGATACATACAACAGGTCACAAGTCAAACTTTTTTTCTCTTCGACTGGGTTATAATTTTTAAGTTCTTTGAAAGCTGTGTTCATTATTTATCATGTATATATTTCTTAGAAAACGTCTCAAATAGTTTGCGTCATTGCCAAAAATCTATCCAAATGGTAAGTAACAAAAATGTGTAATATAGAATTTAAAGGTTTAATTCAGACAGGTTGTAACTTATAAAAAGAAACACAAGATTTTGACAGGGTGTAATTTATGCTCTCCTCATAAATAAACTATCATATATACATTTATGCCATTTTTTTGTCACTTTGATAAAAATAACAAATAAATTTAAAACAATATTTGTGACAATTATAATCTACAAACCCAAACCTAAATTACACTCTGACATATACATGTATACCTAACAGCTAAAATTACACTCTGACATATACATGTATACCTAACAGCTAAAACTGTTTTTAACTCAACATGCTCTGAAACATTTTACATGTAACAGCTACAACTAAAACAAAAACTCTTTTCAAATCATCATGCTGTTAATGTTATTGTGAACTTATTTTCATTCGAGAAATGCATTCAAACCTACCGAACGGACTTTTTGGAATTACTGGTTCAGATGTTTCCAAAGGTTTGGAAGTTCCGACTTCATTTTCTGCAGTAACTCTGAACATATATTGTTTTCCATTGATTAATTTGCTAGGAGTAAGAGTTGTAGATGGCACTTTGACAGTTCCAACCTTCATCCATTGTGAACGATTCTGTTCACGCATTTCAACATGATATTGTTTGATATCTGATCCTCCATCATCTTTGGGTGGTTTCCATGACAACGTGGCACTATCCTTGAGAATGTCAGTGATTTCTATTGGACCTTCGGGTGCACTTGGAACATCTGAAATTTAATTGGATGAATTAGACTTACTTTAAATCTACTGTACTGATCTGTTCAGACCCATCTTCCAAGTTAACTTGAGAAGCAGAGATTATCATCTGATCTACCTTACTTTTCCTGTTGACCACTATGCATTTATGATTGATTTATTGATATATATATATATTTATAGGTGACCGAACCTGTGTTATATAGCGTTTTTTTCAATTTAAAACTTGTTTAAAAAAAAATCTAAATGTATTATGCTCAAATGTTCTCACTAATGGCACAATACAGAAGGCATTTCATTCTAGTAACAATTTACAGTTATATCTCGCTGTGTCAAAGTCCAAGGCCAGTATGCTTTTAATTCAAAATATCCAAGTATAGAGTTATCTAGGATAAATTTAAAACAGACCAAATTTGTACTTCCAGTTATCTAAGGAAAAGATAACGAAGCTTGATTGTATTCTGAAACTGGAGGTATGCTAAGATAAATAAATGTACCATTATTATATGACCTCACCTGTGACCTCCACATCAAAGGATGCCTTAGCATCACCAGCCTCATTTTCAGCCAAGATGGTGTACATTCCGTCATCTTCCCGAGTGACCTTCTTGATCATCAGGGTACTTCCAGTAGGTGTGGCATCAAGACTTAGACGACCTTGTGGTTTAATTTTCTGGTCATCTTTATTCCATGCTATAGTTGGTTTGGGTATTCCACTCACTCCTACAGGAATTCTTAGTGATGTTCCACTACGTATTGTTATTAAATCTCTGAATTTGTTATCATATTCTAATTTTGGTACAGCTGAAATAACAAAGAAATAACTAATATATCTTACTCAGTGGAGTAGAAGTTGTCATCATTTTGACACACAGAAATAACTAATGTATCTTACTCAGTGGTGTAGAAGTTGTCATCATTTTGACACACAGAAATAACTAATGTATCTTACTCAGTGGAGTAGAAGTTGTCATCATTTTGACACACAGAAATAACTAATGTATCTTACTCAGTGGTATAGAAGTTGTCATCATTTTGACACACAGAAATAACTAATGTATCTTACTCAGTGGAGTAGAAGTTGTCATCATTTTGACACACAGAAATAACTAATGTATCTTACTCAGTGGTGTAGAAGTTGTCATCATTTTGACACACAGAAATAACTAATGTATCTTACTCAGTGGTGTAGAAGTTGTCATCATTTTGACACACAGAAATAACTAATGTATCTTACTCAGTGGAGTAGAAATTGTCATCATTTTGACACACAGAAATAACTAATGTATCTTACTCAGTGGAGTAGAAGTTGTCATCATTTTGACACACAGAAATAACTAATGTATCTTACTCAGTGGTGTAGAAGTTGTCATCATTTTGACACACAGAAATAACTAATGTATCTTACTCAGTGGAGTAGAAGTTGTCATCATTTTGACACACAGAAATAACTAATGTATCTTACTCAGTGGAGTAGAAGTTGTCATCATTTTGACACACAGAAATAACTAATGTATCTTACTCAGTGGTGTAGAAGTTGTCATCATTTTGACACACAGAAATAACTAATGTATCTTACTCAGTGGAGTAGAAGTTGTCATCATTTTGACACACAGAAATAACTAATGTATCTTACTCAGTGGAGTAGAAGTTGTCATCATTTTGACACACAGAAATAACTAATGTATCTTACTCAGTGGAGTAGAAGTTGTCATCATTTTGACACACAGAAATAACTAATGTATCTTACTCAGTGGAGTAGAAGTTGTCATCATTTTGACACACAGAAATAACTAATGTATCTTACTCAGTGGAGTAGAAGTTGTCATCATTTTGACACACAGAAATAACTAATGTATCTTACTCAGTGGAGTAGAAGTTGTCATCATTTTGACACACAGAAATAACTAATGTATCTTACTCAGTGGAGTAGAAGTTGTCATCATTTTGACACACAGAAATAACTAATGTATCTTACTCAGTGGAGTAGAAGTTGTCATCATTTTGACACACAGAAATAACTAATGTATCTTACTCAGTGGAGTAGAAGTTGTCATCATTTTGACACACAGAAATAACTAATGTATCTTACTCAGTGGAGTAGAAGTTGTCATCATTTTGACACACAGAAATAACTAATGTATCTTACTCATTGGAGTAGAAGTTGACATCATTTTGACACACAGAAATAACTAATGTATCTTACTCAGTGGAGTAGAAGTTGTCATCATTTTGACACACAGAAATAACTAATGTATCTTACTCAGTGGAGTAGAAGTTGTCATCATTTTGACACACAGAAATAACTAATGTATCTTACTCAGTGGAGTAGAAGTTGTCATCATTTTGACACACAGAAATAACTAATGTATCTTACTCAGTGGAGTAGAAGTTGTCATCATTTTGACACATGGAAATAACTAATGTATCTTACTCAGTGGAGTAGAAGTTGTCATCATTTTGACACACAGAAATAACTAATGTATCTTACTCAGTGGAGTAGAAGTTGTCATCATTTTGACACACAGAAATAACTAATGTATCTTACTCAGTGGAGTAGAAGTTGTCATCATTTTGACACACAGAAATAACTAATGTATCTTACTCAGTGGAGTAGAAGTTGTCATCATTTTGACACACAGAAATAACTAATGTATCTTACTCAGTGGAGTAGAAGTTGTCATCATTTTGACACACAGAAATAACTAATGTATCTTACTCAGTGGAGTAGAAGTTGTCATCATTTTGACACACAGAAATAACTAATGTATCTTACTCAGTGGAGTAGAAGTTGTCATCATTTTGACACATGGAAATAACTAATGTATCTTACTCAGTGGAGTAGAAGTTGTCATCATTTTGACACACAGAAATAACTAATGTATCTTACTCAGTGGAGTAGAAGTTGTCATCATTTTGACACACAGAAATAACTAATGTATCTTACTCAGTAGAGAAGAAGTTGTCATCATTTTGACACACAGAAATAACTAATGTATCTTACTCAGTGGTGTAGAAGTTGTCATCATTTTGACACATGGAAATAACTAATGTATCTTACTCAGTGGAGTAGAAGTTGTCATCATTTTGACACACAGAAATAACTAATGTATCTTACTCAGTGGAGTAGAAATTGTCATCATTTTGACACACAGAAATAACTAATGTATCTTACTCAGTGGAGTAGAAGTTGTCATCATTTTGACACACAGAAATAACTAATGTATCTTACTCAGTGGAGTAGAAGTTGTCATCATTTTGACACACAGAAATAACTAATGTATCTTACTCAGTGGAGTAGAAGTTGTCATCATTTTGACACACAGAAATAACTAATGTATCTTACTCAGTGGAGTAGAAGTTGTCATCATTTTGACACACAGAAATAACTAATGTATCTTACTCAGTGGAGTAGAAGTTGTCATCATTTTGACACACAGAAATAACTAATGTATCTTACTCAGTGGAGTAGAAGTTGTCATCATTTTGACACATGGAAGTGACAATTTGTTTTACACAAATAGAAGTCAAACTTTAGCAGTAGTTCAGCTACATGTATATCACTTGGTGAACAAACTTAAATTAATTTCTTTAACTAAAAGACCCTGAGAAATTAAGACATATTTGTTTATAAAACAATAGGATTATATGTACAAATAAATCTTAAAATGATAAAACCATGAATTATACAGAATGTATGTTATCTATTCATATCTTGGATTATTATACCTCAGTATAAGTTTTACTGTTAAAAAGACATGGTCATAAATGTTCTATTTACATATTTAAAGTATTTTATTTTTTGCATTAATTCCCCTTTTTTAATTGAGGTGAGTTTTGATTTTAATGATATCCTTAATATCACCATCAATATAATCAATAAATTAATAAGATTATATGATTATTTCATTGCGGAGGCTTTGTCATGGGGCTTTTTGTCCTGTTTTTATTTGTCCTGTTTCCTATTTGACTTTGAAAGTTATCTGCTTTACCTTGGACCTCTAACTGTCCTGATGTTGAGACAGAACCAAGGTCATTAGATGCTTCACATTTATATGTCCCAGTATCCTTTTCTGTGACCTCTCTCAAGGTCAAGGATGCCACCATGTTGTCATAGCTGGTATCAAACTTCTTTGTTGATGGAATAACTTTATTGTCTTTCGACCTATAATATAATGTGCAGTGAATCATCAAATTATTGAGTGAAATTATTATTGTTACCAGTTCAACAGTATTCTAGTTATATTGTGGCAGTCATTTTTATTAGTTGAGGAAGCTAGGGTAACTGGAGAAAGTACTGACCTACCATCTGACAACAAGAAATTTTATCACATAATGGTGTTCAAAGTGAAAATACAACCAATAACCAATGCTTCAGAAACAGTTGCTGAACTGAAATGACCAAGAGGACTGTATGAATGTTCCTACCAACAGTTTGGTAAATAGGTATTGAGGAAGGGAAAGGTGTCAGTAAAGTCACAGTAATATTTACAAACATTAATCCCTGCGTTTACTGTTCCAAACTGAATTTACTGGTGGAAATATACTTCAGATGTGAAGAGAAACAGATAAAAATATCTCCAAGAGCATTTATTGACAGAAGTAATGAGCACTGGTAAACTGCAGGCTAGGAGTCGATTTCAGGGTATGCATTATGTTGATTATTGAAGACCCTACTGTGACTGTGAAATGTAGAACAGCAATAAACAAAATCTGTTCCTTTACTTTCATATTTCTCATGTTCATTTACATCTATATCCTGGCTTATTAATAATTTACCCTTCGTTATTTCCTTAAAATTATAATAACAAAACACATGCTGTAACACAAATATATAAGGATTATAAGTTTACCATTCAACAGAAGGTTTGGGTTCTCCACTGATTTTACATTCCAATGTTGTGGACTCTCCAAGGAGAACAGATACATCTGGTATACCTTCTAATACTGATGGAGCTTCTCCAACTGAAGTAAAGAACAATGTTTGTACATACATCTTACATATTACTTGTAGTCGACATAGTTAGAATTGAACACTGGTTTAACATTTCTGTCATTCTCTATTTTCAACACAGATCATTGAAGGGTACATACAATTATGGGTTTCAATCCACTGTGCTGAGTGCACACTCCATATTTTTAACTACATTTTCTTTGAATAAAGATTTGAAATATTGCATTGTAAAATATATTTTAAAAACAATATTATTGCCTTTCTAAAAAAAATAAGTAATAGAAATGGAAAAATACAGAGTTTCATAATAACAAGTCTTTTGTCTAGATTTGTTTTGCAATTTCTGTTACAGGTACTTGTGTATAAAAATCTTTAATACCAAAACGACTTACCGATTGGTTCCTTGGTTATAATTGGCCCAGTAGAAGAAGATGGTTTACTCAATCCTGCCTTATTTTCTGCCAGGACACGGAATTCATACTCAAATCCTTCAGTTAGATCCTTAACTGTAAAGGAGCAATCTGGTACCTGGATGTTGTCTGTGACTGGTACCCATTTAGGTGACCTTGGTGGTTTTGACTCAATGACATAATTGAAAATTGGACTTCCACCATCTTTTTCTGGTGCCAGCCATTTAAGTGAGATGGAATCTTTTTTCACTTCTGTTATCTCTGGTTGTCTTGGTGCATCTGATTTTTCTATTAAAAACATCAAAGGGAACTTAATAAACGTGATCTAAGAAATTTGCTTTGTCATTTCAAAGTTACCAAGTACTCAGTTTTAAATTTATTTTTATCAGATATTTATTTGTTTAATACTGACTTATGTTTAATAGAGCATGAGTGCAAAATTATCCTGTCTGTGACTCTCCCATCTCAATGAAAAGAATAAACCTACCACCTGAGTTTTAATCTACTCACCATATTGGTCTTTAGCCAGAATAGGTGTTGTTGGTTGACATGGTTTACCAATACCAGCAGCATTCTCTGCAGAAACTCTGAACTGATACTTAGATCCTTCTACTAAATCCATGGCAGTATACATTGTGTCAGTGACTGACTTCCTGTTTATCTTAGTCCAACGAGTACTGTCAACTGGTTTACGTTCTACCATGTAGCCAATAACTGGGGATCCTCCATTATTTTCTGGTTGTTCCCAGATCAAAGTCACAGAAGATTTGGTAATTTCTGATGGCTGTAAATTTTGTGGGGCATCTGGTACATCTAATATAAAAAAAAAATATGGAGATCAGATTTTTTTTCATCAAAAGTAACTGAAACATTCACAATAATAGTAAATAGTTTAAATCAATTTTTCTCTTGATATTAAAATAACTGAAATTAAATGTGGTCCAAACATATTTTGTCAGCAGCAAAGTTCTGGGTCATACTCAAGAAATTTGGAAAACATCTCTTACCAAATGGACTCTTTGCAACTGTTCCTTTATCCATTTCAGCTGGTTCACTTGCACCGATTTCATTCTTAGCAGTGACTCTAAAATAATACTCATTTCCTTCCAACAACTTCAAAACATTGAAGGAAAAGGTAGAGCCATCCACTTTGTCCACAGGTGTCCATGTGTTTCTCTTGGCATCACGCTTTTCAATGATGTAATCTGTGATGTCACAGCCTCCGGTGTTTGTGGGTTGTTCCCATGACAACAACACAGAATCTTTCTGCACTTCTGCTACAGACAAGTTGTTTGGCTTTGATGGTTTGTCTAAACAAAAATTGAAATATGTATAAATTTACACTACCTCTTTTGAATTTTGTAAAGCTTACTTCATTATTATGTAAGTCACTACCTTTTGATGCCATAGGCATACAATATAAATACATATATTTATAATCATAATCTTAGGATACTTTTGCATGAAAAAAATCATTTTCTACACCTAACATGCTCATTTAATGTCTGTTATAGGTAAAACTTAATGCCCCTGATGCCTAGTGGTGGGGGCATTGCTATAGGTAAAACCTACTGCCCCTGATGCCTAGTGGTGGGGGCATTGTTATAGGTAAAACCTACTGCCCCTCATGCCTAGTGGTGGGGGCATTGCAATAGGTAAAACTTACTGCCCCTGATGCCTAGAGGTGGGGGCATTGCTATAGGTAAAACCTACTGCCCCTGATGCCTAGTGGTGGGGGCATTGCTATAGGTAAAACTTACTGCCCCTGATGCCTAGTGGTGGGGGCATTGTTATAGGTAAAACTTACTGCCCCTGATGCCTAGTGGTGGGGGCATTGTTATGAGTAAAACTTAATGCCCCTGATGCCTAGTGGTGGGGGCATTGTTATAGGTAAAACTTACTGCCCCTGATGCCTAGTGGTGGGGGCATTGCTATAGGTAAAACTTACTGCCTCTGATGCCTAGTGGTGGGGGCATTGCTATAGGTAAAACATAATGCCCCTGATGCCTAGTGGTGGGGGCATTGCTATAGGTAAAACTTAATGCCCTTGATGCCTAGTGGTGGGGGCATTGCTATAGGTACAACTTACTGCCTCTGATGCCTAGTGGTGGGGGCATTGTTATAGGTAAAACTTACTGCCCCTGATGCATAGTGGTGGGGGCATTGCTATAGGTAAAACTTACTGCCCCTGATGCCTAGTAGTGGGGGCATTGTTATAGGTAAAACTTACTGCCCCTGATGCCTAGTAGTGGGGGCATTGCTATAGGTAAAACCTACTGCCCCTGATGCCTAGTGGTGGGGGCATTGTTATGAATAAAACTTAATGCCTCTGATGCCTAGTGGTGGGGGCATTGTTATAGGAAAACCTACTGCCCCTGATGCCTAGTGGTGGGGGCATTGTTATGAGTAAAACTTACTGCCTCTGATGCCTAGAGGTGGGGGCATTGCTATAGGTACAACTTACTGCCTCTGATGCCTAGTGGTGGGGGCATTGCTATAGGTACAACTTACTGCCTCTGATGCCTAGTGGTGGGGGCATTGCTATAGGTACAACCTACTGCCTCTGATGCCTAGTGGTGGGGGCATTGTTATGAGTAAAACTTACTGCCTCTGATGCCTAGTGGTGGGGGCATTGCTATAGGTAAAACTTAATGCCCCTGATGCCTAGTGGTGGGGGCATTGTTATAGGTAAAACTTACTGCCCCTGATGCCTAGTGGTAGGGGCATTGTAATAGGTAAAACTTAATGCCCCTGATGCCTTGTGGTGGGGGCATTGTTATGGATAAAAGTTAATGCCCCTGATGGCTAGTGGTGGGGGCATTGCTATAGGTAAAACCTACTGCCCCTGATGCCTAGTGGTGAAGGGCATTGCTATAGGTAAAACTTAATGCCCCTGATGCCTAGTGGTGGGGGCATTGTTATGGATAAAAGTTAATGCCCCTGATGGCTAGTGGTGAAGGCCATTGCTATAGGTAAAAATTAATGCCCCTGATGCCTAGAGGTGGGGGCATTGTTATAGGTAAAACCTACTGCCCCTGATGCCTAGTGGTGGGGGCATTGTTATGAGTAAAACTTAATGCTTCTGATGCCTAGTGGTGGGGGCATTGTTATAGGTAAAACTTACTGCCCCTGATGCCTAGTGGTGGGGGCATTGTTATAGGTAAAACTTAATGCCCCTGATGCCTAGAGGTGGGGGCATTGTTATAGGTAAAACTTAATGCCCCTGATGCCTAGAGGTGGGGGCATTGTTATAGGTAAAACTTACTGCCTCTGATGCCTAGAGGTGGGGGCATTGCTATAGGTAAAACTTACTGCCTCTGATGCCTAGAGGTGGGGGCATTGTTATAGGTAAAACTTAATGCCCCTGATGCCTAGAGGTGGGGGCATTGCTATAGGTAAAACCTACTGCCCCTGATGCCTAGTGGTGGGGGCATTGTTATAGGTAAAACCTACTGCCCCTGATGCCTAGTGGTGGGGGCATTGTTATAGGTACAACTTACTGCCTCTGATGCCTAGTGGTGGGGGCATTGCTATAGGTACAACCTACTGCCCCTGATGCCTAGTGGTGGGGGCATTGTTATAGGTACAACTTACTGCCTCTGATGCCTAGTGGTGGGGGCATTGCTATAGGTACAACCTACTGCCCCTGATGCCTAGTGGTGGGGGCATTGTTATGAGTAAAACTTAATGCTTCTGATGCCTAGTGGTGGGGGCATTGTTATAGGTAAAACTTACTGCCCCTGATGCCTAGTGGTGGGGGCATTGTTATAGGTAAAACTTAATGCCCCTGATGCCTAGAGGTGGGGGCATTGTTATAGGTAAAACTTAATGCCCCTGATGCCTAGAGGTGGGGGCATTGTTATAGGTAAAACTTACTGCCTCTGATGCCTAGAGGTGGGGGCATTGCTATAGGTAAAACTTACTGCCTCTGATGCCTAGAGGTGGGGGCATTGTTATAGGTAAAACTTAATGCCCCTGATGCCTAGAGGTGGGGGCATTGCTATAGGTAAAACCTACTGCCCCTGATGCCTAGTGGTGGGGGCATTGTTATAGGTAAAACCTACTGCCCCTGATGCCTAGTGGTGGGGGCATTGTTATAGGTACAACTTACTGCCTCTGATGCCTAGTGGTGGGGGCATTGCTATAGGTACAACCTACTGCCCCTGATGCCTAGTGGTGGGGGCATTGTTATGAGTAAAACTTAATGCCCCTGATGCCTAGTGGTGGGGGCATTGTTATAGGTAAAACTTATTGCCCCTGATGCCTAGTGGTGGGGGCATTGCAATAGGTAAAACTTAATGCCCCTGATGCCTAGTGGTGTGGGCATTGTTAAGGATAAAAGTTAATGCCCCTGATGCCTAGTGGTGAAGGGCATTGCTATAGGTAAAACTTAATGCCCCTGATGCCTAGTGGTGGGGGCATTGTTATGGATAAAAGTTAATGCCCCTGATGGCTAGTGGTGAAGGGCATTGCTATAGGTAAAAATTAATGCCCCTGATGCCTAGTGGTGGGGACATTGTTATAGGTAAAACTTAATGCCCCTGATGCCTAGAGGTGGGGGCATTGTTATAGGTAAAACCTACTGCCCCTGATGCCTAGTGGTGGGGGCATTGTTATGAGTAAAACTTAATGCCTCTGATGCCTAGTGGTGGGGGCATTGTTATAGGTAAAACTTACTGCCCCTGATGCCTAGTGGTGGGGGCATTGTTATAGGTAAAACTTAATGCCCCTGATGCCTAGAGGTGGGGGCATTGTTATAGGTAAAACTTAATGCCCCTGATGCCTAGAGGTGGGGGCATTGTTATAGGTAAAACTTACTGCCTCTGATGCCTAGTGGTGGGGGCATTGTTATAGGTAAAACTTACTGCCCCTGATGCCTAGTGGTGGGGGCATTGTTATAGGTAAAACTTAATGCCCCTTATGCCTAGAGGTGGGGGCATTGTTATAGGTAAAACTTACTGCCTCTGATGCCTAGAGGTGGGGGCATTGCTATAGGTAAAACTTACTGCCTCTGATGCCTAGAGGTGGGGGCATTGTTATAGGTAAAACTTAATGCCCCTGATGCCTAGAGGTGGGGGCATTGTTATAGGTAAAACTTACTGCCCCTGATGCCTAGTGGTGGGGGCATTGTTATAGGTAAAACTTAATGCCCCTGATGCCTAGAGGTGGGGGCATTGTTATAGGTAAAACTTAATGCCCCTGATGCCTAGAGGTGGGGGCATTGTTATAGGTAAAACTTACTGCCCCTGATGCCTAGTGGTGGGGGCATTGTTATAGGTAAAACTTAATGCCCCTGATGCCTAGAGGTGGGGGCATTGTTATAGGTAAAACTTAATGCCCCTGATGTTTAGCGGCGGGGGAATAGATATGGGTAAAACTTAATGCACCTGATGCCTAGTGGTGAAGGGCATTGTTATGGGTAAAACTTAATGCCCCTGATGCCTAGTGGCAGGGCATAATTATGGATAAAACTTAATGCTGCTGATGTTTAGTGGTGGGGGCATAGATATGGGTAAAACTTAATGCTGCTGATGTTTAGTGGTGGTGGCATAGATATGGGTAAAACTTAATGCCCCTGATGCCTCGTAGCAGGGCATAGTTATAGGTAAAACTCAATGCCCCTGATGCCTAGTGGCGGGTTATAATTAGATATGTTTTCTTACCTTTGACAATAATGTCAAAATCAGCTTCAGCTTTTCCAACCACATTCTCGGCTGATATTTTGTAATTTCCTGCATCTTCTATGGTGGCATTCTTTATTGTCAAGGTAGAGAACTCTTCTGTTGTTTCAATTGTAAGGCGTGGCGACTTCTCAATGGTTTCCCCATCCAGAAGCCATGCAACCTTTGGTGATGGTATTCCACTGATATTAACAGTCAGTGACAATGATCCACCGGCTTTAATGGATTGTTTACTCTTCAATTTGTTGTCATAATCAAGTTGTGGATGAGCTATAAAATTATAATTATAAACATTTGGTACAGCAGAAGATACAATTTCTGACAAATCTTCAATACTGACAGTCCAATATTGTTTTATTAATATGGATCAACATTCTTGTGTGGTCATAGTACATGTTAACATGACATACTTTAATACTCAGAAAGTTCAATGTAAAATAACTGGTCTCTTTCAGTCTGATACAAGGTTTGACAGTTTATGTTGTAAAATAACATTCAAAAATGTTTCATCAAAATATTTTCTGCCAAAAATAAACTAAATATTAACAAAGAAAAATGAAGCAATACTTTAGCCCTGTCTTATTTTTGTCCAGAGCCAGGATCTGATTTCCATTATTATATGTCATAGTCTGTTTTGTGTTCATTGATTTGAGGTGAGAAGTGGTTGTTTGTTTTGTTCATATTGGTGAACTGTTGACCATCATTGTAAATATATACTTGTACTTACTGTGGACAGAAAGTGTTCCCTCTGTTTGAACTTGACCAATAATATTGGTTGCCTGGCAACTATAAACACCAGCATCATTTGGTGTTGTCTTATGGATGACAAGTCCTGCCACTTCATCTTCATAACTCATCTCATATTTAGGACTCTTCTTCACTTCTTTCTTTCCCTTGAACCTTCAATTAAACAAATAGTTTTCTTTGTCAGAAATTTGTCATAAATAATTGTTCATAATTTTAATATGATTTACATAATTAGAAATCCTTTACTCTGATTGGGTATAAGTGCTTATGGAGGCAGAGTTTTTGTCAGGTTATTTTTCGAGAGACAATGTTCACCGGACTACTTTTTTCGTAATGTAAACAAAATGGCAGCTTGGATTCCCGATAATAAAAAAAGATAAAAGAAACGATGTTTATTGTTAATAATAGACAATTATTGTTAGATATGAAATAAAAAATAAATGCCAATGAAAAAAAAAGCTTTTATTGGTGACATAACAAATTTTTTCGAAAAAAATACTTTAAAAGACAACCATCTATCGACTTTGACTCCTGTGACATAGTCTACAAGGGATGCTGGTGATATTGACACAAGCTAGTTACTGATTTATTTTATGATTTTGTGAGCATTTTACTTGTTTAAGTAGCTAAATGCAAAATACCATCAAATTGGAAAATATCAGTAACTTAATTGTATCACCGTCTAGTTATCAATGTAGGACAACTACTGTAAACATGAAAGTTAGTGGATTTTGTTATTACATGCATTTCCATTATTACTGACTTCCATTCAAAATATATGTTAGAATTTTCCTAGTACAATTAAAATAATTCATGGAAGTCATAGTTTGTATAACATAGGTAACATTATAAATAGGTAAACACACAGCCAGCTGACGTTACCGTCCCAGATATTGACTTGACGAAATTTACATTCACTTTCAATTTCACGTTGTTATTGTTTCCTTTTTTTCAAAGTTGTGTTTAACAAAATAATCATTAACCTAAATCACTTGTATTTTTCATATTTTATTATGTGATGGACTACATGTTAGCTGTGTCGATTCCACTCTATATTCATGCACGACACACATCAATGGAATGTATGTGTGCGTACTGAGGATCCCCAAAGGTAAATTTTCAAAACAAATGAAAAAAAATACTTAGTTACAGAATTATAAGGATTAAACGCATTTTTTTCTGGAGTTTATTGATGTATTACCTGGACCAAGTCACTCACAAACTTACATAAAAGTCCTTCAGACTTTTACTTTTATTTGTTTGTGAGTGAATTGGTCCAGGTTATACATCAATAAACTCTGGAAAAAATGTGCTTAATCCTATAATGATTTATGTGTTATATTAAACTTTTTTCAGTTTTTGACCAGCAAAGCCCAGTTATTAACAATGTGCAAAGCATATAAAATAATTAATTAGTGAAAAGTCAAAAGAAGTGGGTGATTAATTATATATTAACTGTTTATGTTCTTGATTACAAACAATAATTTGACACTTTCTTTGTTACAGCAGTCAGATAGTATGCTAGGTATGACCTGGTCATGATCAGATGGAAATTAGATATATATATTTTATGGAATCATTCCTTAACACCACTTAAGTTTTGTCAAGTTGATTCCTGACCTTGGTATGGAGGAATTGGATACAGCTATATAAGAACTTACCATGTGATTTCAGACTCTGGTTCTCCAACAAGTAGATCACATTCTAAGATGGCATCATTTGGTGATACAATTGTAGTATCTTGTAAAGGTTCTAGAAGTTCTGGTGCTTCTCCAACTAAATAACAAAGGTTATTTGTATTTACTTTATGTAGTTATCATGATTCTATTTCTTTATGTCAAAAAGATGTTATACAAACTTTAGTAAAAATAAATTATTAACTTCTATTATAAAAAAATATATTCCCTGATCTTTAACCCAACGATAACCTGGAATTTTGTGGTCCTAAAATTTTAATAAATTCATAGTAACATACATAGTTATTTTTGAATGAAGAATAATATTAAAGAAAATATAAGACACAAACAAATATATCTTACCCAATGGTGCCTCAACTTTAACTGGCTTGGTTGGTTCTGAGGCTTCTCCAACACCTGCTTTGTTTTGAGCAGCAACACGGAACTCACACTGACTTCCTTCCTTCAGACCAGTGACACTGAACGTTGGCTCTGTGACAGTCTGGTTCTCGTTGGCCTTCATCCAACGGAAGGCATCAGTTGGTTTGTATTCAATAACATAATTTGTAATTGGAGCACCACCATCATCTGTTGGTGAGGCCCATTTAAGGGCAACTGATGACTTGTCAGTACCCATTATTTCAGGTTTGTTAGGTTTTCCTGGTTTGGCTGTGAAGAATAATAAGAAGGCATTTAAATTTGCAGAACATTTAAATTTAAGGAATATATTTTCATGACATTTAAGATGTTCTACATAGCATACTAAACCTCATCGGTGGTGTAATGGTTTGCATGCTCGCCTCGAGTGTGTTAGATTGTGGGTTCGAGCCCCGGTTGGGTCAAACCAAAGACTATAAAATTGGTATTTGTTGCTTCTCCGCTAAGCACACAGCATTAAGGAGAAAGAGCAAAGACTGGTTGGCTCGAAATCAGGATAATGTGTCCGAGTGGAGCGGCATGTCTACCCGCGGACAGTTGTTTCAGTGAGCTAGCACTATAAAAATCCAACCCAGCGTGTTGGTCTAGTACAAAGCAGACCTCATAATCATCTTATAGAAAATTAACTTGTTCTCTCCATGATATAGCTGAAAAGTTATTGAATTGGCGTTAAACAACAATTACTCACTAACTCACTCATAGGCATACCATAGTCTAATAACAGTTCTTAGTATGCTCAATGATTATTAAGGTTAATTTATAATACAGGTGAAAAAAGTTTGTAGTCCCCCTCTTATAAGACCACTCCCATCAAAGGCCACCACTTTGATCAGGCAAGATTAGAGATGCCCTGAGATAGTAAAATATGACTATATTGTCCCCCATCAAGAAAGGCCACCCTTCTTATGAGTCCTTCTAAGAGGGGGACTACTGAATGAATGAGGAATCAGAATAGTCTTTTCAGACTGAAGATTGATTGTTGGCTGCTTAACATTCTCTCCACTAATAAAACTGACCGTAGTGATATAGCTGAAATATAGGTGAAAGTGGCATTAAATATCCATAAAGTACAATGTAAATAAATAATTTCTTACTCCATGGGTTCTTGGCCTTGATGGTATCTGATGGTAGACTAGGATTACTGGGCCCAGCCTTGTTTTCTGCAATAACCCTGAAGGTGTATGTATTGTCCTCTACAAAGTCTGACAGTTCCAGTGTTGTGACCTCTATCAGATCTTTGTTGACACGAGCCCAACGTGTACTGAAGCTTGATTGTCTCTCCAGGTGGTAACCCAAGATTGGAGCACCACCATCATTGGTTGGTGGTTGCCATGACAATGTACAGGATGTTGCAGTGATATCTGCTGCTGTTGGTGCTTCTGGTGCATCAGGAATGGCTACAATTATACAAAATTATTAACTTACAAATTTCCCATAAATCTTCACAAAAATCCTGAACTTAAAAACTTTTTTGTATTTTCACACTGCATAGACATTTCATAGTCATTGATACTAATAGTCGACCTTTAGTTGGTGGTGTTGGAGAGGATGGAAATAGACAAAAACAATTGGCAATATGAGCTGTAAACATAATTCTTAGTGTTTAAGACATGTTTGTTATTTAATAGCTTATACAATTGTAATGAATACTAGAGGCTCCCAGGAGCCTGTAATCACTCAACTGGTTTTCAATTTGACATCTAAAGTTAATAGAAAATGGGGGTATTACACATAATTTTGAAAGTGGGCCACCCAAAGATCATTTCAACCCAAATTTCTGAGCAAAAGATTTAGATGTGATTTTTATCTCATAATATTCCTAAACGGAATAAACTGGCTGAAAAAATCTCACAGAAAAACCCAGAATATATGTTAAACTACTCATTGCCATGTAGCTGCAGTTAACATTTGAGCTCATTTTGACTTATACTAAAGCAGCAATGGACAATTGAAGAAATTTCTATTTTTAGTAACAGCAGCCATGGAGGGTGGGGCTGTCGGACACAATTTTGAAAGGGGACCACCGAAGGACCATCCCAGCCAAATTTGCTTTAATTTGGTTCAGCGGTTTCAGAGGAGAAGATTTAAATGTGATCTTTTATCAAAATATGCCTAATTTGCATAATTGGTATACATCGGCTGACAGAAAAATTTGTTATACTACTCCTTGCCATGTAGTTGCAGTTAAAATTTGAGCTAATTTTGACTTATACTAAAGCAGCAATGGACAATTAAAATGTCATCCCCCTTTTTTCTATTTTTAGCTTGGTGGCCATCTTGGTTGGAAGTCTGGATCACCGGACACAGTTTTGGAAGGGGGCCATGGTTGCAATTGGCCCAGTGGTTTCTGAGAAGATTAAACTGTGAAATGTTGACAGACGGACGACGGATGATGGACGAAAAGTGATGGCAATAGCTCATATGGCCTAAAGGCCAGGTGAGCTAAATAGGAATACATAATTATGATTTATTATTCAATACAGTGATGGCAAAATAAAGACCAAGCCTGTGTAGTTATAATATGATATTTTAGTCCTATTGTCTTATATCCTTAATAATTTAACCTATCTATTACAAACACCTGTCTATTGTGAACAAAAAAGTTGGTTCCAGTGGTGTTTGGTTTCGACAGGTTTCATACTGTTCTTAAAGAAAGTATCAAAAGCTAAGAAAGAGCACTGAATAAAAATCTTACTAAATGGATTCTTGGCAGCTATTGGCTCTTTCAATTCAATTGGTTCACTCATTCCAATCTCATTCTGAGCAAACACACGGAAGTAATACTGGTTTCCTTCCAATAACTTTCCAATTGTACATTCAAGATCTTTAACCTTGGTAACTTCTTGCCATGATCGTCTATTAAATTCTCGTTTCTCAATGACGTAACCAGTAATTTCACTTCCTCCATTGTCTTCAGGAGCTTCCCATCTGAGAGTTATAGAATCAGCCAACACTTCTGGGGATGTTAAGTTCAGTGGTGAACTTGGCTTGTCTGTAACAAATATTTCAGATATCAATTTGATGAACAACAGGCCAAAAATCATTGATTATATCAGATCATCACATGTCAATATCTAAAACTTTTATAAAATTCCAATCATTTCAAAAATCAATGAACTAAAACAAATTAACACCTGACATACAACAATCATAATTAGCCCACTATCTCAGAATTAACACCTGACATAAAACAATCATAATTAGCCCACTATCTCAGAATTAACACCTGACATACACCAATCATAATTAGCCCACTATCTCAGAATTAACACCTGACATAAAACAATCATAATTAGCCCACTATCTCAGAATTAACACCTGACATACACCAATCATAATTATCCCACTATCTCAGAATTAACACCTGACATACACCAATCATAATTAGCCCCCTATCTCAGAATTAACACCTGACATACACCAATCATAATTAGCCCACTATCACAGAATTAACACCTGACATAAAACAATCATAATTAGCCCACTATCTCAGAATTAACACCTGACATACAACAATCATAATTAGCCCACTATCTCAGAATTAACACCTGACATACACCAATCATAATTAGCCCACTATCTCAGAATTAACACCTGACATACACCAATCATAATTAACCCACTATCTCAGAATTAACATCTGACATAAAACAATCATAATTAGCCAACTATCTCAGAATTAACACCTGACATAAAACAATCATAATTATCCCACTATCTCAGAATTAACACCTGACATACACCAATCATAATTAGCCCACTATCTCAGAATTAACACCTGACATAAAACAATCATAATTAGCCCACTATCTCAGAATTAACACCTGACATAAAACAATCATAATTAGCCCACTATCTCAGAATTAACACCTGACATAAAACAATCATAATTAGCCCACTATCTCAGAATTAACACATGACATAAAACAATCATAATTAGCCCACTATCTCAGAATTAACACCTGACATACACCAATCATAATTAGCCCACTATCTCAGAATTAACACCTGACATACACCAATCATAATTAGCCCACTATCTCAGAATTAACACCTGACATACACCAATCATAATTAGCCCACTATCTCAGAATTAACATCTGACATAAAACAATCATAATTAGCCCACTATCTCAGAATTAACACCTGACATACAACAATCATAATTAGCCCACTATCTCAGAATTAATACCTGACATAAAACAATCATAATTAGCCCACTATCTCAGAATTAACACCTGACATACACCAATCATAATTAGCCCACTATCTCAGAATTAACACCTGACATAAAACAATCATAATTAGCCCACTATCTCAGAATTAACACCTGACATACAACAATCATAATTAGCCCACTATCTCAGAATTAATACCTGACATAAAACAATCATAATTAGCCCACTATCTCAGAATTAACACCTGACATACACCAATCATAATTAGCCCACTATCTCAGAATTAACACCTGACATAACACAATCATAATTAGCCCACTATCTCAGAATTAACACCTGACATAAAACAATCATAATTAGCCCACTATCTCAGAATTAACACCTGACATAAAACAATCATAATTAGCCCACTATCTCAGAATTAACACATGACATAAAACAATCATAATTAGCCCACTATCTCAGAATTAACACCTGACATACACCAATCATAATTAGCCCACTATCTCAGAATTAACATCTGACATAAAACAATCATAATTAGCCCACTATCTCAGAATTAACACCTGACATAAAACAATCATAATTAGCCCACTATCTCAGAATTAACACCTGACATAAAACAATCATAATTAACCCACTATCTCAGACTTAACACCTGACATACAACAATCATAATTAGCCACTATCTCAGAATTAACACCTGACATAAAACAATCATAATTAGCCCACTATCTCAGAATTAACACCTGACATACAACAATCATAATTAGCCCACTATCTCAGAATTAATACCTGACATAAAACAATCATAATTAGCCCACTATCTCAGAATTAACACCTGACATACACCAATCATAATTAGCCCACTATCTCAGAATTAACACCTGACATAAAACAATCATAATTAGCCCACTATCTCAGAATTAACACCTGACATACAACAATCATAATTAGCCCACTATCTCAGAATTAATACCTGACATAAAACAATCATAATTAGCCCACTATCTCAGAATTAACACCTGACATACACCAATCATAATTAGCCCACTATCTCAGAATTAACACCTGACATAAAACAATCATAATTAGCCCACTATCTCAGAATTAACACCTGACATACACCAATCATAATTAACCCACTATCTCAGAATTAACACCTGACATAAAACAATCATAATTAGCCCACTATTTCAGAATTAACACCTGACATAAAACAATCATAATTAGCCACTATCTTAGAATTAACACCTGACATAAAACAATCATAATTAGCCCACTATCTCAGAATCAACACCTGACATAAAACAATCATAATCAGCCATCTATCTCAGAATTTACACCTGCCATACAACAATCATAATTAGCCCACTATCTCAGAATTAACACCTGACATAAAACAATCATAATTAGCCAACTATCTCAGAATTAACACCTGACATAAAACAATCAAAATTAGCCCACTATCTCAGAATTAACACCTGACATACACCAATCATAATTAGCCCACTATCTCAGAATTAACACCTGACATAAAACAATCATAATTAGCCCACTATCTCAGAATTAACACCTGACATACACCAATCATAATTAGCTCACTATCTCAGAATTAACACCTGACATACAACAATCATAATTTGCCCACTATCTCAGAATTAACACCTGACATAAAACAATCATAATTAGCCCACTATCTCAGAATTAACACCTGACATACAACAATCATAATTAGCCCACTATCTCAGAATTAACACCTGACATAAAACAATCATAATTAGCCAACTATCTCAGAATTAACACCTGACATAAAACAATCAAAATTAGCCCACTATCTCAGAATTAACACCTGACATACACCAATCATAATTAGCCCACTATCTCAGAATTAACACCTGACATAAAACAATCATAATTAGCCCACTATCTCAGAATTAACACCTGACATACACCAATCATAATTAGCTCACTATCTCAGAATTAACACCTGACATACAACAATCATAATTTGCCCACTATCTCAGAATTAACACCTGACATACAACAATCATAATTAGCCCACTATCTCAGAATTAACACCTGACATAAAACAATCATAATTAGCCCACTATCTCAGAATTAACACCTGACATACAACAATCATAATTAGCCCACTATCTCAGAATTAACACCTGACATACAACAATCATAATTAGCCCACTATCTCAGAATTAACACCTGACATACAACAATCATAATTTGCCCACTATCTCAGAATTCAATATTCAATATACCAAGGTCTAGATTATACAAAAAACTACATCAAAATTTAGATTACCAAAATAGATTCCCCAGAAAAATTACTTTTTAGCAAAAGCCTCCTGACTACAATCAAATTATCTTCCTTTCTTACAAACAGTTAATTCTAAGATGATCTCTTTCCAGAACCAAAACATGTTTTATAAATACAATACTTCTTATAAAATACAGCAGAACCTCTTAAGTCTAAGGCACAGGTGATTTTATCTAGAACCACATCGGTGTGTAATGGTGTTATCTAGAACCACATCGGTGTGTAATGGTGTTATCTAGAACCACATCAGTGTGTAATGGTGCTATCTAGAACCACATCAGTGTGTAATGGTGTTATCTAGAACCACATCGGTGTGTAATGGTGTTATCTAGAACCACATCAGTGTGTAATGGTGTTATCTAGAACCACATCGGTGTGTAATGGTGTTATCTAGAACCACATCAGTGTGTAATGGTGTTATCTAGAACCACATCAGTGTGTAATGGTGTTATCTAGAACCACATCAGTGTGTAATGGTGTTATCTAGAACCACATCGGTGTGTAATGGTGTTATCTAGAACCACATCAGTGTGTAATGGTGTTATCTAAAACCACATCAGTGTGTAATGGTGTTATCTAAAACCACATCGGTGTGTAATGGTGTTATCTAGAACCACATCAGTGTGTAATGGTGTTATCTAGAACCACATCGGTGTGTAATGGTGTTATCTAGAACCACATCAGTGTGTAATGGTGTTATCTAGAACCTTATCGGTGTGTAATGGTGTTATCTAGAACCACATCGGTGTGTAATGGTGTTATCTAGAACCACATCAGTGTGTAATGGTGTTATCTAGAACCACATCAGTGTGTAATGGTGTTATCTAGAACCACATCAGTGTGTAATGGTGTTATCTAGAACCACATCGGTGTGTAATGGTGTTATCTAGAACCACATCGGTGTGTAATGGTGTTATCTAGAACCACATCAGTGTGTAATGGTGTTATCTAGAACCACATCAGTGTGTAATGGTGTTATCTAAAACCACATCGGTGTGTAATGGTGTTATCTAGAACCACATCAGTGTGTAATGGTGTTATCTAAAACCACATCGGTGTGTAATGGTGTTATCTAGAACCACATCAGTGTGTAATGGTGTTATCTAGAACCACATCGGTGTGTAATGGTGTTATCTAGAACCACATCGGTGTGTAATGGTGTTATCTAGAACCACATCAGTGTGTAATGGTGTTATCTAGAACCACATCAGTGTGTAATGGTGTTATCTGGAACCACATCAGTGTGTAATGGTGTTATCTAGAACCACATCGGTGTGTAATGGTGTTATCTAGAACCACATCAGTGTGTAATGGTGTTATCTAGAACCACATCAGTGTGTAATGGTGTTATCTAAAACCACATCGGTGTGTAATGGTGTTATCTAGAACCACATCAGTGTGTAATGGTGTTATCTAGAACCACATCAGTGTGTAATGGTGTTATCTAGAACCACATCGGTGTGTAATGGTGTTATCTAGAACCACATCGGTGTGTAATGGTGTTATCTAGAACCACATCAGTGTGTAATGGTGTTATATAGAACCACATCAGTGTGTAATGGTGTTATCTAGAACCACATCAGTGTGTAATGGTGTTATCTAAAACCACATCGGTTTGTAATGGTGTTATCTAGAACCACATCAGTGTGTAATGGTGTTATCTAGAACCACATCAGTGTGTAATGGTGTTATCTAGAACCACATCGGTGTGTAATGGTGTTATCTAGAACCACATCAGTGTGTAATGGTGTTATCTAAAACCACATCGGTGTGTAATGGTGTTATCTAAAACCACATCGGTGTGTAATGGTGTTATCTAGTACATGTCTAGTACAAAGTGGACATCATCATCTTCTCATCAAAATATAACTTGTTCTTGCCCTGATATAGCTAAAATGTTGTTCATTTGGCATGTAACAGCAATCACTCGATCACAAGCTATCCAGGTTAACCACATTTTTACTTCTAGTTATACAAGGAAACAGCTTATTCAAGCTTAAAATATCAAGGTTAAACTGTAATTAAATTTGCTGAGAACATTAATTAATTACTTTACCTAAGACAATCATTTTGATGTCAACTGAGGTTTTTCCTGCAGGATTCTCAAGGGTCAACCTGTAGTTACCTCCATCTGACCTCTTGGCCTTTCCAAGCCTCATTGTGGTCATGTTATAAATAGTATCAGTTTCCAGTCTCTTATCCTTGGGGAGTTCCCCATCATTAAACATCCAGATGACTTTTGGTTGAGGACTTCCTTTGAAAGGAATTTCAAAGGCAGTAGACTGACCAGCTTTCAGAGTAATAGTTTCTTCATATTTCTTGTCAAGGAAGAATTCAGGTGCAACTGAAAATAAATTGACAGATATATTACTTGAACATTTCTTAAGGAGAGTAAGTGATTGTAGCTTAACACCAAGTGAGCCATTTTTCAGCTATATCATGGCGAGAACAAATTTCATCTTAATGAGATGATAATGATGTCAGCTTTGTACTAAACACCTGTACTTTGGATTTTCTTAGTGCTGCACTCGAACACCTGAATCTGAGGTAACCAATTATTGCTCTTACTCCTTAATGTTGCAAGCTCAGCAGAGAAGCAGCAAATACCAATTTAATGGTCTTTGGTTTCACCCAAATGGGGCTCAAATCCTTGATCTACAGCAATTAAAAATTAAACACACTTTTCCTTTTTCTTAAATTTGACAATGGACTGCTTTTAAAATATACTGTTAAAACATTATTATATCAAACTGGAAGTAAATGTGTGCCTGTTTGTAGTAGCTTTCAGCTAAGAAGAGTTTGAAGATACCAAAGGGGTAATCAGAATCCGAAAATCGAAGAAGAACAGACAACACAATGGCCAAAAGAAAAAGTACAAAAGGACAAACAACGATCTACAAAACATACACATAAAACTAAAGATCGAGTAACACGAACCCCACTAAAACTCCGCGGTTGAACTAAATTAATCCCCGATAAATGAAGTTCTCTGATATATCAATGTACAATCATCAGTCACTTTGACTTTGACAAAATGAGGTTTTACTGGGAAATTCATGTCTGAACCTGTTTATGTCTGAACCTGTTTATGTCTGAACCTGTTTATGTCTGAACCTGTTCATGTCTGAACCTGTTTATGTCTGAACCTGTTTATGTCTGAACCTGTTTATGGAACTGATGTCTACTATTTGTTTTAATTCACCCAAGAATGAAAATTAAAGATTGTTTTCGACAGAAAAAAAACATGCCTCCCCCCCAATTTTGAAGAAATATTTTAAATAAAAAAGGGCAATAACTCCTTCAAACACGGTCTGATAAAAATGCTTTAATGATATGAGATTCTCAATACAGTTGTAATCAAGCACACGAAGCCTTAAAGACAGTTGTAATCAAGCACACAAAGCCTTAAAGAATTCATCTTGAAAATGTAGACTGAGTTGCTTGTACAAACCTTCATGACAGACATAAACAATATATCTCTCCCCCCCCCACAACTATTACTATAGATATTAAGACACACCTTCAACAATAAGTTCAGCCTCTGATTTTTTCCCTCGGGCAATGATACTGTAGTCTCCTTCATCTTCACCGTCAACATCAGCTATTTCTAATTTATGGACAGGTCCTTCGACCACCATCTTGTATTTCTTATCTGATGGTAAGGCTTTGTTGTCCCTGAACCAATTGGCAGTAATGTTTGGTTTAGATAGTTCACACTCAAACACAGCTTTACTTGGGATTTCATGCACTTCTATATCTGTTAACTTCCTCAAAAATTCAACTTGTTCCTCTAAAAAATTAATATAAAATTTAATTGTAAATTCTGATTACTGCAAAGTTTTAAATACAAATAATTTTATTGCAATTCAAAGTCAACTTAAAACATTGTTACCACATAAACAGTCATTTCAAGATTCTTTTTAAATTGTTTGAAATGATTACACATTTTGCATTTATTTTTTGCTGTTTCTTTTAAAAAAAAGTACTGTTATTTTAAATACTGTGAAATCAAATTTATGTAGCTCTGGGTCAAGTTTAATATAACTTGTCCATTGAAAATCAAAATTGAAATAAATAAAAGGTAAAACAATTCATACCTTCCACAAAAATGGTTGCCTTAGAAACCTTGTCACCAATTTTAACAGAATATTCCATTTCATCATCAATTGTAACAGACTGCAACACCAATCTATGAGTGTTTTTATCAACAGATGTTGTGATCCTGTTGTCCTTTGGTAGGGTTTTACCCTTACGTAACCATTTGGCTGGTTGGTCTTCTTTTGAGACAACACATTCTAATGTGGCAGTTTGACCTTCCATGGCCTCAGTATCAGACAGAGGTCTGGTGAATTGTAGTGGTAATTCTATAATATAAATATACATCAAACCATATAAAATCAAATTAAATTTGTCTTCTTTGACTCCATTGGTCCTAAAATTTCTTTGTCGAGATATTTTATTTTAATACCGGTACTAGTAATATTTTTCTTGTGTCTCTTATCCATTTTTTGGATTAAAAAAACAATAGAGATTTTGCCAATTAACCATAGTTGACATACAGCCTTGTGCCAAAAGTCTTCAAGGAAAATGGTGGACATTGTTTGTTGTTCTTCTGCAGCCAATTTTCATTTTGAGATCATCCCTTTTCATAACTAAAATACTGTATAACCGGTACTTTCTGCAGTGTGAAATTTCTGCAGTTTTGGTCTAAAAAGAAGACATTTAATTTTTGCGAATTTTTTTTTCTGTGGATTGAAAATCTCGGCACAGAAAAATAATTGTTTGTATTACAGGAAGCGATGTTACGATAAACAACTAGTGCACATCACAGTGATCTTTAGAAGTAAAAACATATTCAATTCTTTGGAAAGTTTTCAAAGGTTACAGCTTCTGAATACTCATTTGGTTAACTTCAAATTTGTCTTAAGAAACTATGAAGTCAACAGTTGGATCGATATCGGTATTAAATCTTTGATATTTCGGATATATATTTTTGATGTCGAATCTTCATACTTTTATCAAATAATTTTTTTTTTTAAAGCAATTATATTCAAATCTTTTAGTATAATGTAGACATAAAAACTCCGGTTAATCGGAATTCTACTACCAGTACATTGCTATTTGTTTGGTTTTTAGATGAATCCTGAGATCACGCAGTTTGATATTATTCCATCGAAGCTACAACAATTAAAAAAAAACCCCACCAATGTTAATTTATGTAATAACAATTTTAAATATTGCTTTAATTGTAAACATTAATTCATGTGATTTTTCAATTATTGTCGGTGTCAGCTTGGTATATATAATCACATTTCTTTATCTGGAGTAATTGTAATTAACAGTTAAAAATCCTCATGCCACAGCTAAATAACCTTTAATTGTTGCTTAAACATTTATATAGTACCAGTTGTTTTTTTAATCTGGATATAGTAATTAGGACTAATTAAATATTTAACACTTACGGCGGAACTGGAGTTTGAAAAGGTATTTTGTACGGGACATTCAACATTTATTTTACATAATATTCTGCGATTTTAATTTCTGCGGTCCGGAGTTGACTGCAGAATACCGCAGAAATTAGATTGCTGCAGAAATTACCGGTTATACGGTATACATTATTGTCATTATCGATGATGTCATAATGACTGAAAATTATTATATCGTATTTTTTCTGGTGTAAACAAAGAAGATAGGAAGTCAAAAGAGTTGTTACGGGACAAAAGAGCTGTCACAAGACAACAGAGCTGTCACAGGACAAAAGAGTTGTTGTAGGACAAAAGAGCTGTCACAGGACAAAAGAGCTGTTACAGGACAAAAGAGCTGTCATAGGACAACAGAGCTGTTACAGGACAAAAGAGCTGTTACAGGACAAAAGAGCTATCACAGGACAAAAGAGTTGTCACAAGACAAAAGAGTTGTTACAGGACAAAAGAGCTGTCACAGGACAAAAGAGCTGTTACAGGACAAAAGAGCTGTCACAGGACAAAAGAGCTGTCACAGGACAAAAGAGCTGTTACAGGACAAAAGAGTTGTTACAGGACAAAAGAGCTGTTACAGGACAAAAGAGCTGTCACAGGACAAACGAGCTGTTACAGGACAAAAGAGTTGTTACAGGACAAAAGAGCTGTTACAGGACAAAAGAGCTGTTACAGGACAAAAGAGCTGTTACAGGTCAAAAGAGCTGTTACAGGACAAAAGAGCTGTCACAGGACAAAAGAGCTGTTACAGGACAAAAGAGCTGTCACAGGACAAAAGAGCTGTTACAGGACAAAAGAGCTGTCACAGGACAAACGAGCTGTTACAGGACACAAGAGTTGTTACAGGACAAAAGAGCTGTTACAGGACAAAAGATCTGTTACAGGTCAAAAGAGCTGTTACAGGACAAAAGAGCTGTTACAGGACAAAAGAGCTGTTACAGGACAAAAGAGCTGTTACAGGACAAAAGAGCTGTTACAGGACAAAAGAGTTGTTACAGGACAAAAGAGCTGTTACAGGACAAAAGAGCTGTCACAGGACAAAAGAGCTGTCACTGAACAAAAGATCTGTTACAGGACAAAAGAGCTGTTACAGGACAAAAGAGCTGTTACAGGACAAAAGAGTTGTTACATGACAAAAGAGCTGTTACAGGACAAAAGAGCTGTTACAGGACAAAAGATCTGTTACAGGACAAAAAAGAGCTGTTACAGGACAAAAGAGTTGTTACAGGACAAAAGATCTGTTACAGGACAAATGATCTGTTACAGGACAAAAGAGTTGTTACAGGACAAAAGAGCTGTTACAGGACAAAAGATCTGTTACAGGACAAAAGAGCTGTCACAGGACAAAAGAGCTGTCACAGGACACAAGAGCTGTCACAGGACACGAGCTGTTATGGGACAAAAGAGCTGTTACAGGACAAAAAAGCTGTCACAGGACAAAAGAGCTGTTACAGGACAAAAGAGCTGTTACAGGACAAAAGAGCTGTTAGAGGACAAAAGAACTGTTACAGGACAAAAGAGTTGTTACAGGATAAAAGAGCTGTTACAGGACAAAAGAGCTGTCACAGGACAAAAGAGCTGTTACAGGACAAAAGAGCTGTTACTGGACAAAAGAGCTGTCACAGGACAACAGAGCTGTTACAGGACAAAAGAGCTGTTACAGGACAAAAGAGCTGTCACAGGACAAAAGAGCTGTTACAGGACAAAAGAGCTGTCACAGGACAACAGAGCTGTCACAGGACAACAGAGCTGTCACAGGACAAAAGAGTTGTTACAGGACAAAAGAGCTGTCACAGGACAAAAGAGCTGTTACAGGACAAAAGAGCTGTTACAGGACAAAAGAGCTGGTACAGGACAAAAGAGCTGTTACTGGACAAAAGAGCTGTCACAGGACAAAAGAGCTGTTACAGGACAAAAGAGCTGTCACGGGACAAAAGAGCTGTTACAGGACAAAAGAGCTGTCACAGAACAAAAGAACTGTCACAGGGCAACAGAACTGTCACAGGACAAAAGAGCTGTCACAGGACTAAAAAGTTGTTACAGGACAAAAGAGCTGTTACAGGACAAAAGAGCTGTCACAGGACAAAAGAGCTGTTACAGGACAAAAGAGCTTGTCACAGGACAAAAAAGCTGTCACAGGACAAAGAGCTGCCACAGGACAAAAGAGCTGTTGCAGGACAAAAGATCTGTTACAGGACAAAAGAGCTGTCACAGGACAAAAGAGCTGTTACAGGACAAAAGAGCTGTCACAGGACAACAGAACTGTCACAGGACAACAAAACTGTCACAGGACAAAAGAGCTGTCACAGGACAAAAAAGTTGTTACAAGACAAAAGAGCTGTTACAGGACAAAAGAGCTGTCACAGGACAAAAGAGCTGTCACAGGACAAAAGAGCTGTTACAGGACAAAAGAGCTGTCACAGGACAAAAGAGCTGTTACAGGACAAAAGAGCTTGTCACAGAACAAAAAAGCTGTCACAGGACACAAGAGCTGTCACAGGACAAAAGAGCTGTTGCAGGACAAAAGATCTGTTACAGGACAAAAGAGCTGTCACAGGACAAAAGAGCTGTTATGGGACAAAATAGCTGTCACAGGACAAAAGAGCTGTTACAGGACAAAAGAGCTGTTACAGGACAAACAAGCTGTTATGGGACAAAAAACCTGTCACAGGACAAAAGAGCTGTTACAGGACAAAATAGCTGTTATGGGACAAAAGAGCTGTCACAGGACAAAAGAGCTGTTATGGGACAAAAAAGCTGTCACAGAACAAAAGAGTTGTTACGGAACATTATAGTAAATCTAAAAGCTAATGGATATAAGTAGAACTAACCTTTAGATCTACATGTTTGTATCAGTAAGAACTAACCTTTGACATAGACTTTAGCCTGGGTATATTTATCTTCCATTTGACATTTGTACAGACCAGCATCCTCTAAGGTGACCTCTGTGATCTTTAGTGTATGAGTATTTTCTTGAGTTGTTATGTGAACATTTTCAGATGGTTCTACTTCCTGTTTGTCCTTGAACCACTTAGCCTTGATGTTAGGCTTGTTAACCTCACAGGTCATCACCACTTGGTCTTTCTCAGTGACCTCAACCTTTTGCAGAGGTTTTACGATTTTCAATGGCAGTTCTGAAATAATGGTATTGATTGAACATCCTAATGTTTCTTTCTAAATTCAATTAGGTACATATCAGTAATTTATACCATCAATGTAAATCATTTCTAAATTTATTTAAATAATATGACAAAATCTTTACTTATATTCAAATTTATCCATATGCACCAACCCCTCAAAGTAAAAAAAAGGTCATCAACCACTTTCAACTTCAAAATCTGTTCGTGTGACAGCTATATTAACATGAGTAACGAAAACTGCTAACCTTTACAAAGCACCTGAGTTCATCCCCCTTCCCCCAATTTGAATTGTCTGTCCTACAATTTACAGTTTCTGATTACCAAATTGATATCTTCAAACTTTTCTTGGCTAAATTTATTTTCAATTAGCATGTAAAAATATGCTTCTTTTAAAATAAAGTCAAACTTTTTTATGTCAAAGTTTATTAAAGGGAGGGACAAAATACTTTAATAAAATATGTATTAGAGTTACGTGGTTCAAGATAACCAGCTTTAACTGCATGTTCTTTGAAACAGAAGTAAAATAAGTTGCTACTTTTATGCAGAAGTTAGGAAAAAATGTGGGTGTGACTTGTGAAATAGGAGCAGTTGGCTTGACAAGTATGTATATATCTACCTTATTATAGGAGTAAGCCTTAATAAAAAAAAATGTTTTCTACACAAAACATAGGCCATAGAATAAATGTTAACAAATTAAATATTATTATTTTTTGCATGACCAAATTGTTTCATTAAGAGGGGAATTCTGGGCACATCTAGCTAGTCTAACCCTGCCACTTTTGATAGAAGCACCTGTACAAAGCAGGGGAAAAGAGCAGTCATATATATAAGTGTGTTTAGGGGTATCAATTTTCCCTCTTTCTACGATTTTAAGATTGAATTTTGGAACTGTTCCGACATTGTGGTATCTTTTGCATAAGAAATATTAATTTAGAATAAAAAGGAGCAACATGTCAGCTAATTTTAAACAATTGTTTTACTGGTATAATCTTTATATACCTGTACTGTATAATGAAAAAAATATACAATTACAAACTTTATTCCCATTAAATATTCAAGTACATGCAACCATAAAGTGCAAGCAAGAAAAGAAATAAAACTCAAATAAAGTACATTTACAAAACTTTCAATATTATACCACACTTAAAGAAAGTTGCTTTACATATGGACAATTCCTATAATAATCATAGTCCAATTTATATTCATTTTCACCAGAATACTATAAAATAAATGATTTCAATCAATCAGATATATAATTATGGAAAGAAAGTTTAAACAGTGATGGACATCAATTCAAACAATATCAACAAAATGAACCATCACCTCCTATCTTAACTTAACTCATTGAATGCAAAAAGAGAACATGACATATGATGTTGGAAATCCAGGTCCTTCATTGGGACAGACACAAAATGGTGGCAGGGTTAAACTGGTTAATTGGATCTTAATCCTCCCCTCTTGATCTGGATCTCCAACTACAATACATATATAAATAAATGATGAAAAAACATGAACAGATTCACTTCTACTCAAAAAGACCACACACTATCACAAAAATGAATGACAACATAAACATGGACAGTACAATAGTAGGGTCGGTGAATGACAACATAAACATGGACAGTACAATAGCAGGGTCAGTGAATGACAACATAAACATGGACAGTACAATAGCAGGGTCAGTGAATGACAACATAAACATGGACAGTACAATAGCAGGGTCAGTGAATGACAATATAAACATGGACAGTACAATAGCAGGGTCAATGGATGACAACATAAACATGGACAGTACAATAGCAAGGTCAATGAATGACAACATAAACATGGACAGTACAATAGCAGGGTCAGTGAATGACAACATAAACATGGACAGTACAATAGCAGGGTCAGTGAATGACAACATAAACATGGACAGTACAATAGCAGGGTCGGTGAATGACAACATAAACATGTACAGTACAATAGCAGGGTCAGTGAATGACAACATAAACATGGACAGTACAATAGCAGGGTCGGTGAATGACAACATAAACATGGACAGTACAATAGTAGGGTCAGTGAATGACAACATAAACATGGACAGTACAATAGTAGGGTCAGTGAATGACAACATAAACATGGACAGTACAATAGCAGGGTCAGTGAATGACAACATAAACATGGACAGTACAATAGCAGGGTCAGTGAATGACAACATAAACATGGACAGTACAATAGCAGGGTCAATGGATGACAACATAAACATGGACAGTACAATAGCAAGGTCAATGAATGACAACATAAACATGGACAGTACAATAGCAGGGTCAGTGAATGACAACATAAACATGGACAGTACAATAGCAGGGTCAGTGAATGACAACATAAACATGGACAGTACAATAGCAGGGTCAGTGAATGACAACATAAACATGGACAGTACAATAGCAGGGTCAGTGAATGACAACATAAACATGGACAGTACAATAGCAGGGTCGGTGAATGACAACATAAACATGGACAGTACAATAGCAGGGTCAGTGAATGACAACATAAACATGGACAGTACAATAGCAGGGTCAATGGATGACAACATAAACATGGACAGTACAATAGCAGGGTCAATGAATGACAACATAAACATGGACAGTACAATAGCAGGGTCAGTGAATGACAACATAAACATGGACAGTACAATAGCAGGGTCAGTGAATGACAACATAAACATGGACAGTACAATAGCAGGGTCAGTGAATGACAACATAAACATGGACAGTACAATAGCAGGGTCAGTGAATGACAACATAAACATGGACAGTACAATAGCAAGGTCAATGGATGACATAATAAACATGGACAGTACAATAGCAGGGTCAGTGAATGACAACATAAACATGGACAGTACAATAGCAAGGTCAATGGATGACAACATAAACATGGACAGTACAATAGCAGGGTCAATGGATGACAACATAAACATGGACAGTACAATAGCAGGGTCAGTGAATGACAACATAAACATGGACAGTACAATAGCAAGGTCAATGAATGACAACATAAACATGGACAGTACAATAGCAGGGTCAATGGATGACAACATAAACATGGACAGTACAATAGCAGGGTCAATGGATGACAACATAAACATGGACAGTACAATAGCAAGGTCAATGAATGACAACATACACATGGACAGTGCAATAGTAGGTTCAATGAATGACAACATAAACATGGACAGTACAATAGCTGGGTCAATGGATGACAACATAAACATGGACAGTACAATAGCAGGGTCAATGGATGACAACATAAACATGGACAGTACAATAGCAAGGTCAATGAATGACAACATACACATGGACAGTGCAATAGTAGGTTCAATGAATGACAACATAAACATGGACAGTACAATAGCAGGGTCAATGGATGACAACATAAACATGGACAGTACAATAGTAGGTTCAGTGAATGACAACATAAACATGGACAGTACAATAGCAGGGTCAATGGATGACAACATAAACATGGACAGTACAATAGTAGGTTCAGTGAATGACAACATAAACATGGACAGTACAATAGCAGGTTCAATGAATGACAACATAAACATGGACAGTACCATAGCAGGTTCAATGAATGACAACATAAACATGGACAGTACAATAGCAGGGTCAATGAATGACAACATAAATATGGACAGTACAATAGCAGGGTCAATGGATGACAACATAAACATGGACAGTACAATAGCAGGGTCAATGAATGACAACATAAACATGGACAGTACAATAGTAGGTTCAGTGAATGACAACATAAATATGGACAGTACAATAGCAAGGTCAATGAATGACAACATAAACATGGACAGTACAATAGCAAGGTCAATGAATGACAACATAAACATGGACAGTACAATAGCAGGGTCAATGGATGACAACATAAACATGGACAGTACAATAGCAGGGTCAATGGATGACAACATAAACATGGACAGTACAATAGCAAGGTCAATGAATGACAACATACACATGGACAGTGCAATAGTAGGTTCAATGAATGACAACATAAACATGGACAGTACAATAGCTGGGTCAATGGATGACAACATAAACATGGACAGTACAATAGCAGGGTCAATGGATGACAACATAAACATGGACAGTACAATAGCAGGGTCAATGGATGCTTGGAAGCTAGGAAGGTAGAATCTGTTGGTTAAAGACCATTACCCTTTAGACAAATAAATCATAAACATGGATTGGACTGGTCCTATAAAAAATATGAACATGCAAACTTTTAACAAGCAAACAAAACATGCTAACTGTTTATTAGAGGGCAGCCAAACATTTTTTTAATTAAAAACAAAATACTATTATAAAATAGATTTTTTTAATAAGAATATTTCTGTAATGTGCATTGCCATTGTACTTACATTTACACATTGTTTATTGTATGGTCAATAGTTATTCATTTAATTTACAACAATTTTGGGTAAAGACTTTCTATATATTATGCTCACTTGTTTCATGCTTATAGCAAAGTAAGGCAGAGTTGTCCTGGGTTCATCAAAATTAGATCATAACTTTAAATCTTTCAAGAAATTTCAGCTTGGTGTACATTGTATATGAAGATGATTACTGATATTCTATAGTAAAAAAAGTCTGTTATATTTTATTTTAATTTTGTTTAAAGCTGTGCCATTATATATCACAGAGTCAAACCTACTTTAGTTACCACCTCTTCTATTAAGCAATAACTTGTATTATGTGATCTTATTCTTAATTTCCATTCACAGTGCATTTCATATTAAATTAACCTGTATTTAGCTACCACCTGTCTTATGTGACCATATTTCAATGTTGCTTGGAGGGTCACATTAGACAGGTTTGACTGTATGTTTATCTAAAGAAAGAAACAGCTAGGATATTATAAACAAACTATCTACTGGTATGTATTAAGATTAGAAATTTACACTGAAAGCAGTTTACATAAAACTATACTACTATTTGAAACTATGAATAATTTTGTTAACTTTGACTAAAAAACCCCACAAAATTTAATTCCCATTCCTCATCCTTGCTGTCTAAATTATCCATTCCTTAATAATTTACATTAAACCAATATGCTACGAATTTTTAGTCAATTTAAGCTTTTTTGTTTATTTATTTTAGCACTCACAATTAAATATAAACCCAAACACTATTTTCATGAAGAAATAAAAAGAGGATGAGATATAAGAATTAGATATCATTGTGGTGGTTATTGTGTTATATATTGTACCTTTAACCCTAAGTCGAGCTGTTGTTTCCTTATCGTCTATTTTAACAGTATATCGTCCTATGTCCTCTTTTGATATTTTAGGCAGGTATAAAAGATGGTGTGTACCATCGACACGTATATCATAACCATCACTGACAGTTATAAGTACACCATCTTTGAACCATTTAGCTCTGGTCCATGGCACAGAAACTTCACACTCAAACACAGCCATTCCTTTTTCTGGCACAATCAAATCATGCAGGCATGTCACAATTTCAGCAGGGGGTTCTGGGAAAAACATGTGACAAAAGAATAAACAAAAGGATTCTGGGATATTTAGGTAAAAAAATGTAATAGCAGACATGAAATTAATACAATAGAAAATTTACACATTTAACAGGATTCAAAACCATCATTACATAAAGGCTCAAGCCATTTTTTTCACAAATAAAATAATTATTTCTATCATTCTTTTTTTGTGTGTGTGAAAATTTAACCATTTTAAATTCCCTCAATGTTTTTCTATCAAGCTAATACACAGCAAAAAATAACATGTGCCTTTTTTTCATACACATAAATTCCAATCTTTGGGGAAAAAATTCTGTAGCATGCCATTCCACAGACACACACCAAGCAACCTACCATCAACAAGAAGAGTTGTGACACATTTCTTTCCCTCTACCATGATGCTGTATTTCCCTTCATCTTCCAAATTAGCAGAGTGAATAATCAGCTGATGGATAGTGCTGTACACAACCAATTCAACCCGGTCAGAACCAGTTATTTCTTGGTCGTCAAGGAACCATTTAGCAACCAGATCAGGTTTGCTAACCTCACACTCAAGTGTAGCTGATTCTTTCTCTGTGACTTGTACTTCTTTTAATGGTCTGATGAATTCTACTGGAGCCTCTGTCAGCGAAATGTCAAACTTAATACTTAATATGACTGTATACAAATAACAGAAAATAAACCATAATAGGCACATATTAGCATGTGTCTGATGAAGTCATTTTAAAAAGTGATAAGTAATAAAATTTCAAATACATGAGAACCTCATTTACCTCAAACTCAAGTGAGTGAGTGATTGTTGTTTAATGCCAATTCAGCAATGTTTCAGCTGTATCATGAAGAGAATATGTTACATTTCAAAAAGATGATGATGATGTCTGCTTATTAGACCAACACACATAGTCAAACCTGTCTATAGTGGTCACCTGGGGGAGATTGACAAAATGACCACTTTATACAGGCTTTATATGAAGGGTTTGATTATTCGACGAAATATTCTTCATTAATTGTAAATAAAAGACTTTAATTACATGTTATGTTTCTGCTTGTTATTTTTCTTCCTGTCGTTTACATTTATTGTTGATGAAATTATCTGAATATGATATGATTTGAATAAAACATACAAATAAATAAATAAAGATATTTAATAAACAAAATCCTGAAACCAATCCCAGCATAATTGGTTAATGTTTACATTTCCAAAATACAAGATGTTGACGTTTTCTTGAACTGGGAACATTGTTTTCAAAATCGTCAAAATCTCACATTTTTTAAAAAGAATTTTCATTATCTGGGTATGACCATCACCCATCTCCTCGGCCACAGCCGGACACCATCAAAAATATGTATCGCTTTCACTTTGTCGTCTAATTTCAAAACTTTCATAGTTACGGAGGTTGATGATTTTGACATGATGCACTAGATACATAATACGATGTTTTCGATATTTTTGGGGAGTGAATTTTTATTCTCATTGTAATGAATTAAAATATCAAATCACCCCCGGGTATAAACTGTCCTTTAAGTAATTTACTCTTCACAAAATGTATAGGGTTTGCTTATTTAGTTAATTATATTAATCAATATATTTTGTAACACCTCAGCATTTTTAGTGCATTTGAGAAAAATACTGATCTTCCGAAATCACTTCCGGTGTTATTTTAGAATACAAATTTACCGTTATACAGAGGTTTTACGCTGAAAATTACTAATAAATGATAACCGCTGACCACATTGAACAGGTGACCGCTATATCGAATTAAAATATATAGTAAAACAAACCGGGAGAGCACGAAAGTGACCGTTAGGTGCAGGTGATCATTATACAAAGGTAACCGTTACGGCAGGTTTGACTGTAGTTGGATTTTTATAGTGCTTGCTCACTGAAACAACAGTCTGCAGGTAGACACTCCACTCTTGACACATTATCCTGATTCTCAGCTAAACAACAGTCTGCATGTAGACACTCCACTCTGACACATTATCCTGATTCTCAGCTAAACAACAGTCTGCATGTAGACACTCCACTCTGACACATTATCCTGATTCTCAGCTAAACAACAGTCTGCATGTAGACACTCCACTCTGACACATTATTCTGATTCTCAGCTAAACAACAGTCTGCATGTAGACACTCCACTCTGACACATTATCCTGATTCTCAGCTAAACAACAGTCTGCATGTAGACACTCCACTCTGACACATTATCCTGATTCTCAGCTAAACAACAGTCTGCATGTAGACACTCCACTCTGACACATTATCCTGATTCTCAGCTAAACAACAGTCTGCATGTAGACACTCCACTCTGACACATTATCCTGATTCTCAGCTAAACAACAGTCTGCATGTAGACACTCCACTCTGACACATCCTGATTCTCAGCTAAACAACAGTCTGCATGTAGACACTCCACTCTGACACATTATCCTGATTCTCAGCTAAACAACAGTCTGCATGTAGACACTCCACTCTGACACATTATTCTGATTCTCAGCTAAACAACAGTCTGCAGGTAGACACTCCACTCTGACACATTATTCTGATTCTCAGCTAAACAACAGTCTGCATGTAGACACTCCACTCTGACACATTATCCTGATTCTCAGCTAAACAACAGTCTGCATGTAGACACTCCACTCTGACACATTATTCTGATTCTCAGCTAAACAACAGTCTGCGTGTAGACACTCCACTCTGACACATTATCCTGATTCTCAGCTAAACAACAGTCTGCAGGTAGACACTCCACTCTGACACATTACTCTGATTCTCAGCTAAACAACAGTCTGCAGGTAGACACTCCACTCTGACACATTATTCTGATTCTCAGCTAAACAACAGTCTGCATGTAGACACTCCACTCTGACACATTATCCTGATTCTCAGCTAAACAACAGTCTGCATGTAGACACTCCACTCTGACACATTATTCTGATTCTCAGCTAAACAACAGTCTGCAGGTAGACACTCCACTCTGACACATTATCCTGATTCTCAGCTAAACAACAGTCTGCATGTAGACACTCCACTCTGACACATTATTCTGATTCTCAGCTAAACAACAGTCTGCATGTAGACACTCCACTCTGACACATTATCCTGATTCTCAGCTAAACAACAGTCTGCAGGTAGACACTCCACTCTGACACATTACTCTGATTCTCAGCTAAACAACAGTCTGCATGTAGACACTCCACTCTGACACATTATCCTGATTCTCAGCTAAACAACAGTCTGCATGTAGACACTCCACTCTGACACATTATTCTGATTCTCAGCTAAACAACAGTCTGCATGTAGACACTCCACTCTGACACATTATCCTGATTCTCAGCTAAACAACAGTCTGCATGTAGACACTCCACTCTGACACATTATTCTGATTCTCAGCTAAACAACAGTCTGCATGTAGACACTCCACTCTGACACATTATGCTGATTCTCAGTCTTTGCTCTTATTCCTTAATGCTGTGTGCTTAGCGGAGAAACAGCAAATATCAATTTCATAGTCTTTGGTTTGACCAAACTGGGGCATGAATTCATGATCAACCGACTCAAGGCGAGCACATTGATGACTCACACCTTTGGCCAGTCACTGAAAACTCACACATTAAGTGACAAAACAAAATGAAAACAGATTACAAATTCATTTGAATTTGAATATTGTATTAATTACCATGGAGAAGTTTTTCTTTCAATGAACACATTCAGAAAAATTTGAAATAACCAAGCAGCTATGTGGTTTTTTTTTAACAATAGTTAAATGTGCATTGATTGATGAATAGATTTTCTACAATAATGTATATATCAATCAGTTTTTAACATCATCAAAATCCAGAAAATCCTCTCTGAACTCTTCGCTCATTGTCATCATAATGTGTTAACAAGAGAGTCAACGTTAGTGTAAACATTGAAATGGAAAATAAAGAACAAACCAAGTGATCTGTAGACAAAGGTTAAACTGCATTAATAGGGATCAGATAAAATGAAGTTTTACTACAATTTTTTTTTAAGATACATACCATCGACATAAAGATGGGATTTAGATGTCTTTCCATCAATTTCTACGGCATATTCAGCCTCGTCATCTAATACAGCAGATTTAATAATGAGACGATGAGTGTTGTCAAAGGTTACAAACTTTACATTATCATCCTGTTTTATTTCTTTACCATTTTTAAACCATTTGGCAGGTTTGTTTGGTTTTGTGACCTCACATTCCAGACAAACAGTTTCCTTTTCAATGACCGTCTGCTCAGTCAATGGTTTGGTAAATTCTGTTGGTAATTCTACAAGTAAATAATTGCATAGTTAAATTGTCCATCTGTAAGTATGAAGAAACAAGATTCAAATGATACAATCTCAATTTATAGTGTTTGTTTCGACCAGACCAGGGACTGAACCAACAATCTACCACATTTCAGGCAAGCATACTAACCATTACCCCACCAAGGCAGCCTAGTTGACATTTCATGAAAGTCAGCAAGCCTGTAGCCAGGATTTTCATTTTAGAAAAGTTTTACAGAGATATCTTTGAAGGTTTGAAATATTCTGAAGTCATGTACAGTGAAACATGATTAACCCAAACCCTGTAAATAAAGCATCCAGTGTAAATCAAACAAACATACATTTTGAGTCTGAAATCTTTGTAAATTTAACCTTTCCAATCTGAACACCTGTCTATTCAGAACAAAAAACATACCTTCTACTGAGATCTTAGCCTCAGTTGACACATCAACAAAGACAAGTTTGTAAACACCTGAGTCGTTCAAGTTCACATCGTCAACAACCAGTTGGTGTGTGAACATGTCCACAGAGTAATGAATGTGATCACTTGGTTTAAGTTCTTTATGATCTTTGAACCATTTGACCGCTTTATTTGGTCGTGTCAATTCACATTTTAAAATGATCTGGTCTTTTTCTTTCACAGTCAAGTCTTTTAGTGGTTTCTTGACTTCAGTGGGTAATTCTGAAAAGGAAATATATTTAATCACTGCTTTGCTACACAAAAATTGATGTTATTTAGAGATTATAAGTTTGACTGAAGGATGTTTTATTACCTTGCCATAAGAGATACAAGAAGTTAGGATAGATACACAAAATTTACATCTGAGTTAAACATTTATAACTTGTAAATACTAACCCCCAAGCTAAAAGATGAAAATTACCTTCAATTATAAGCTTAGCTTCCGTAGTGACATCACCACAGATACAACTGTATTTTCCCTTATCATCTAACATGACATTGTCAATGATCAGCTGATGTGTTGCTAAATCAATGGAGAAATGAACATGATCATCTGGCTTGATTTCTTTACCATCCTTTAACCATTTCACAGGCTTGTCAGGTTTGGACAGCTCACATTCTAAAATGATTTTGTCTTCTTCTTTGGCAGTCAAGTCTGTTAGAGGTTTCTTAAATTCTGCTGGCAGTTCTATAAAATATAATATCAAACATTGACTCCATAGAAAAGATATCAAAATGAAACTGAACACATCATCCAGGATATCAAAATGAAACTAAACACATTGTCCAGGATATCGAAATGAAACTGAACACATCATCCAGGATATCAAAATGAAACTGAACACATCATCCAGGATATCAAAAACACAGTTTTTGGACCGGTCTATATCAGCATATAAAATTGCAGCTCCTATTAGGTTTATTGATTCCATGAACAATTTCTCTGTATTTATATTATGTGTGTCAGATTCTAGTCTTCAATGCAATAAACACAATAGTTATTGATATGGAGGGAAATATCAGGATAGACAGAATGCCCTTGAGTCCACGTATGGACAGTGAAACTTATATTTCCCTTGACTCCAGCTCAGGCAATATCTTTTTCACTGGTCCTGAGCACGACCCTTGAACAGTCTGTATATCCTTATATTGCCCTCCATTTCAGTAACTACAGACTGCCACAATATTGATGTACCACGTCAAAGTTTCTAGAGCCATCTGTCAGATTCTGTTTTATTTTTACCTGGCAAGTTGTTACATAAATTAAAGTTCAAAGTGACATTTGAAATATTCTCAACTTTGCGATCTGGCTGTAAATAAAATTACTCTTACATACCGTCTATTATAATGGTGGCATCGGTGGATACAGGGCCACATACACAGGAGTATGTTCCCCCATCCTCTACAGTGGCATTATCTATGATTAGCTGGTGTACATATTCATCTGTTTTAATCTTAAAGTGGTCACTGGGGACTAGATCTTCTCCATCTTTGAGCCATCTTACAGGGATGTTTGGTTTATTTAGTTCACATTCCAGAAGTACTGAGTCTTTCTCTTTAGATTTTTTATCATCCAGTTTTCTCCTAAAGTTTGGTGTCATTTCTTAAAAAAAAACCAATAAAATAATCATGTAAATAAAACATGTTTTGTTCTCCCATTAAGTATAATATAAACAAAGTCATCCATTAACTGTAGGTTGTGAGAATATTGTCAGTGTTTGGGTTGTGAGAATATTGTCAGTGTTTGGGTTGTGAGAATATTGTCAGTGTTAATGTTGTGAGAATATTGTCAGTGTTAATGTTGTGAGCATATTGTGAGTGTTTGGGTTGTGAGAATATTGTCAGTGTTTAGGTTGTCAGAATATTGTCAGTGTTTGGGTTGTGAGAATATTGTCAGTGTTTGGGTTGTGAGAATATTGTCAGTGTTTGGGTTGTGAGAATATTGTCAGTGTTTAGGTTGTGAGAATATTGTCAGTGTTAATGTTGTGAGAATATTGTCAGTGTTTAGGTTGTCAGAATATTGTCAGTGTTTGGGTTGTGAGAATGGTGTCAGTGTTAATGTTGTGAGAATATTGTGAGTGTTTGGGTTGTGAGAATATTGTCAGTGTTTAGGTTGTGAGAATATTGTCAGTGTTAATGTTGTGAGAATATTGTCAGTGTTTAGGTTGTCAGAATATTGTCAGTGTTAATGTTGTCAAAATATTGTCAGTGTTTCGGTTGTCAGAATATTGTCAATGTTTAGGTTGTGAGAATATTGTCAGTGTTTAGGTTGTGAGAATATTGTCAGTGTTTAGGTTGTGAGAATATTGTCAGTGTTAATGTTGTGAGAATATTGTCAGTGTTAATGTTGTGAGCATATTGTGAGTGTTTGGGTTGTGAGAATATTGTCAGTGTTTAGGTTGTGAGAATATTGTCAGTGTTAATGTTGTAAGAATATTGTCAGTGTTTATGTTGTCAGAATATTATCAGTGTTTGGGTTGTGAGAATATTGTCAGTGTTTAGGTTGTGAGAATATTGTCAGTGTTTAGGTTGTGAGAATATTGTCAGTGTTAATGTTGTGAGAATATTGTCAGTGTTTGGGTTGTGAGAATATTGTCAGTGTTTGGGTTGTGAGAATATTGTCAGTGTTAATGTTGTGAGAATATTGTCAGCGTTTAGGTTGTGAAAATATTGTCAGTGTTTGTGTTGTGAGAATATTGTCAGTGTTTGGGTTGTGAGAATATTGTCAGTGTTTAGGTTGTGAGCATATTGTCAGTGTTTAGGTTGTGAGAATATTGTCAGTGTTTGGGATGTGAGAATATTGTCAGTGTTTAGGTTGTGAGAATATTGTCAGTGTTTAGGTTGTGAGAATATTGTCAGTGTTTGGGTTGTGAGCATATTGTCAGTGTTTGGGTTGTGAGAATATTGTCAGTGTTAATGTTGTGAGAATATTGTCAGTGTTAATGTTGTGAGAATATTGTCAGTGTTTGGGTTGTGAGAATATTGTCAGTGTTTGGGTTGTGAGAATATTGTCAGTGTTTGGGTTGTCAGAATATTGTCAGTGTTTGGGTTGTGAGAACATCGTCAGTGTTTGGGTTGTGAGAATATTGTCAGTGTTTGGGTTGTGAGAATGTTTGTCAGTGTTAATGTTGTGAGAATATTGTCAGTGTTTGGGTTGTCAGAATATTGTCAGTGTTTAGGTTGTGAGAATGTTGTCAGTGTTTGGGTTGTCAGAATATTGTCAGTGTTTGGGTTGTGAGAATATTGTCAGTGTTAATGTTGTGAGAATATTGTCAGTGTTTAGGTTGTCAGAATATTGTCAGTGTTTGGGTTGTGAGAATATTGTCAGTGTTAATGTTGTGAGAATATTGTCAGTGTTTAGGTTGTCAGAATATTGTCAGTGTTAATGTTGTCAAAATATTGTCAGTGTTTCGGTTGTCAGAATATTGTCAGTGTTTAGGTTGTGAGAATATTGTCAGTGTTTAGGTTGTGAGAATATTGTCAGTGTTTAGGTTGTGAGAATATTGTCAGTGTTAATGTTGTGAGAATATTGTCAGTGTTAATGTTGTGAGCATATTGTGAGTGTTTGGGTTGTGAGAATATTGTCAGTGTTTAGGTTGTGAGAATATTGTCAGTGTTTGGGTTGTGAGAATATTGTCAGTGTTAATGTTGTGAGAATATTGTCAGTGTTTAGGTTGTGAGAATATTGTCAGTGTTAATGTTGTGAGAATATTGTCAGTGTTTGGGTTGTGAGAATATTGTCAGTGTTAATGTTGTGAGAATATTGTCAGTGTTTGGGTTGTCAGAATATTGTCAGTAAAGTCATTTGTTGCTTGATAACTGTTGGTATGACTTAATCAACCATTATGCTACTGTATTTCTAGGATTATACTATTACCTTAATATTAAATTCTGCTCCTTATCTTTTGTTGAAAGTTAAACATCCATTATCAATAATCTTAAGAGTTAAATAAAAATACCTCTGATCTTGAGAGCTGCAGATGATTCTATGTTTTCTGTGACCTCTATGGTGTATTCGCCTTCATCCTCTGGTATAGCATCCATTATCTGTAGGACATGGCGATAACGATCACACAAAATCTTAATACGATCACTTGGTGTCAGTGGTTTACGATTTTTCAACCATCTGACCTTGACATCTGGACGACTCAGCGTACATGACAATTCAATCATTTCCCCTTCTTTTCCTTCAATGTCACTCAGTTTATGTGTGAATTCTGCAGGAGTTTCTGATAGGAATAAAATATAGAAATATCTTAATATTTTTATTTTGTTTATATTTTTCTTTAAATCATAGACAATAATAAAACAAAAAAACATGTCCTGCAATATCTGATATTGTTATACAATAAGTAGTCTTAGGACAGGTAATAGAGGCAAAGCAGTTTTTTTGGGGGGTAAAAACGGGGATTAATATGTTTAATTTCCTGATGAATAATTGTTCACCTATAATTCAAGAAATAATAATATAAATTACTGTGATGTTACTTGTTTGTACTTTTATCTTTTTTCATAACACTTGAATTGAGATTCCACCTGCAATCAAATATAATTGTAAAATTGTGGTAAGTTAAAAGAAAGAACAAACAATATCAATTATGAAATCCTACCTGCAGGAAAAACCTCAAATATATAACTAATAAAATGACTTCTATGTTACCTTCAATAAGAACCAGACCAGTAGATTCTTCATTCCCGATCATCACTGTGTACTCTGCTTCATCGTCTAATGTAGCATCAGGAATGGTAAGGATATGACGACAACCATCAACTGTGATCTCATAGCCATCAGTTACTGTGATTTGTTCTCCATCCTTCAGCCACATGGCGATCACTCCTGGTTTGTTTACTTCACAGATTAAGGTCAATGTGTCACCTTCCATGCAGTTGTATTTATCATTCAGTGGTTTGGTGATTTTCAGAGGTTTTTCTGCAAGAAGAATCAGTTTTTTTATGAGAAATAATGAATTGAAATATTAAAATCAAGAAAAAATCTCATTTGAATTATGATTCCATAAAATTGTCATTAACAAAAATTAATCATCAACAGTAATCAGAGAAAATGATGTAAATATACACAAAGAAAAAAAGTTAAACACCCCCATGTTTTTTTTAAATGACAAGTATCACAAGATTACTGACCAGATAATCTCAAGAACGCAATGGTGACCTGTTAGGACATTACATTGGCTGTAAGAAACAAAAAAAAAAATCAAGAAAAATGTTAATTTAATGAATATTTAATCACAATATCACAAGGCCAGTTTTTGCAGTAAAACATGTCCATTTTAAGTATTGACCTTCATAGTTCAAAAGGCACGATAAGATTGTCATTTCACTTTCAAAACATCACTTATGAATCACTTGACGACATCTATTGTTCAAAGTTCAGTATCGGGTGTAACCCCCACATGCTTGGATGACGGCCTCAACCCTGCGTCTCATCCCTCCAGTTAGACGTCGGATGTCCTGTTGTGATAGCTGCTGCCATTCCTGATGCAATGCTGCTTCCAACTGACGAATGTTTTGCACAGGAGGTTCCCGAGCCTGTATACGACGGCCTAACATGTCCCAAATATGCTCTATGGAATTCAAATCAGGGCTCATGGCTGGCCCAGGAACAGGAGTCACGGCTTCGCATTGGATGTAGGCGGTTACTGCTCTTGAATGATGAGGCCTGGCGTTGTCATCCATATAAACAGGCCTTGTAGCTAGTGGGTGGTTGTCGAAATGGGGGACAACAACTGGTTGTAAGACGTCTCTGATGTACTGATCACCAGTTAGGTTGCCTTGTATGGTGACTAAATCCAGCTTGCAGTCATGAAAGATACACCCCCAAACCATTACTGAGCCTCCACTGTAAGGGACAGTTGGCTGGATGTTCCTTGGGGTAAAGGCTGCATTTTTGTGTCTCCAAACCCTCATCCGGCCGTCGGTTACATGAAGCAGAAACCGGCTTTCGTCTGACCAATGGATCTTGCACCATATCGTTAAATCCCAACCACGTCGTGCTAAACACCATGCCAAACGTGTTCGTCAATGTCGGTCTGCCAACAGTGGATGTTTAATGACTATCCTTGACTTAAGTCCAACTGATTTCAGATGGTTTCTAACTGTTCTTGTTGACAGATGTCTATTGGGCAGCCAGTGTTGTTTGAGTACGGGACTGGAGGCGAATGGCATTCGTCTAACCAAACGCTGCAATGCCCTGTCGTCACGATCAGATGTTACCCGTGGTCTTCCAGATCTTGGCAAGTCTTTCACATTGTTGGTTTGTGTGTGTTTTCTCACCAGTCGGCTGACTACAGTATAGTGGTATAGACGTCCAATAGCTTTGAAGGACATCTCTGTTGTATGCATGCCGATTATTTGCCATCTTTGTGCTTCTGATATTCGCCTTCGTACCATGCTTACTGAGAATGAATAAATTTTTTAAAACACCGGACTTAAATACCAAATTCGAAGCGTGAACATACTGAATTTTGAGTAATGTGTGAGAGGCATGGTTCACGTGCATGACTAGTCAATATTAGACATAATGGTCACACCTGTGTGAGCACATCTTTTTAATGGAACATTGTTCTTGCTATAATCAATATAAATATTAGAATCTAAATTTAGTGTAACTTATTATGTTTTAATATATTAGGGGGTGCTTAACTATTTTCTTTGTGTATATCAAATAATGTTTACTGTGAATTAATCATTAAAAGTGACAAGTACATACACATCATCTCAAGATGTATTTATTTTGTTCAGCAATCATAGCAGGAACAACATACAGTTGTGATGTCATATCATTACCTTCAACAAACAGTGGTGCCTTGCTGACCTTGTCTTTGATCTTCACTGTATATTCTGCCCGGTCATCTATATCAGCCTTTGGAATTATCAGTTTATGAACTTTGCCCTTGGATTCTATTTTCATGTGATCAGATGGCACGATCTCTTTACCATCCTTGTACCATTTGGCAGGAGCAAGTTCCTCTGTAGTTTCACAGGTAAATGTTACACTCTGTCCCTCAGGTACGGTGGCTTCTTCCAGAGGAATAATGAATTGCACTGGTGCTTCTGTCATGTAAAAAATAATGATAGAATTCAATATTAAGATTTGACGAATTTAGAAAAATTCTTACAAGAACATGCTCTTTACAGAAAGCCATGAGATAGATACAAAAACATACTGTATTAAAATCCAATGTGTACAATAGAACCGATTAGTTATTGAAATAAAAAGCATTCAAAATGCAGATTTTTCATCTTCATGCAACAACGTTAGTTAAGTCAATATGTGTTCAACAACTTTATCTAAATAATCATAAAGAACAGTCAGAATAAATTTTAAAAAGCCCAACAAAGTTAGTAATTTATTACTACAAACCTTCCATTGTCAAATGACAGCCATGCATGTTTCTTTTTCGTCCAATCACAACGCAGTAGTTGCCATAATCATTCATGCAGAGATCATGTATTATCAAGCCATGCAGACAATCTGCTTCTAAGAATTCGTATTTGTCACATGGATATAGTTCATGTTCATCTTTGAACCAATCAACAATTATCTCATTCTTTGATACAGAACACATAAACGTTGCTAAATGTTCGTGTCGGTTTCTCAATCGACTAACGGTAAGTTTCATGTTTAGAGGTAGGTCTGCAAGGCAAAAATCACATGCACAAACAAATACACATTATATATAGAAAGGTCAAGAAATTTAAATTTATTCATTCAATGTTGAAAATTTCCAAAAACATATAAATACTTTCCAACTTTAAAGTCATAACCAAAGATGAAACATGTCAAAAAATGATATACTGTTTGAGTCTTGAATCAACTTATTGCATAAATATTACGTAGTTTTCTGGATTTCTTAATTAGTTTTAAATTTTCATAATATCAAATATATATAAAATTAAAAAAAATAATTTCCAAATAGAATAGAACCTATTATATCTGGTATCTTTATATTATATCTATCAGTGTTTCTTTTTGTTACTTCTATTTCAATTTATTTGATTCAAAGTCAAAGCAGAAATTAATCTAAAATATTTATAATAAATAAAATAATGAATAAATATGTAATAATTTAAAAATAAACTTTGAAATTTTTAAAATAATTATATAAATAACATGCAAAATATAAATAATCTTCGATATAAATATAAAATATACATATCATTTACATAAATTTGCATATATTGTATCACAGAAATGTTTTTGCTTCAGTATATAGATTCCTGAGATTCAGAAAAAGTATCCAAGTCATCAATGTCACTTCCTAATCTACTGTACATTCCTTCAACCAACAGAAAAGCAGACGTGCACTCATCACCAACTATTAATGAATACTCTGCTTCATCGTCAAAATTTAAATAGACAACCATTAAACTGCACATGCAACCATCCGTTGTCATTCTATATTTTTCTGATTCTTCAAGCGTGTCATTTCCCTTCATCCAATGTGCTTGCGTAGTGTGACGTGAGAGTCGACACGACATTGTTGCGTTCTGTTGCTCAAAACCCTCAGTTTGTTTTAAAGGTGTGACTATTTCAATAGGTGTGTCTGGAAAAGGAAACAGGGATAGACACACGTCAAACACAAAATACAAGGAAACACAACATGCTAAAACAAGTCTGCAAATCAAGAACACAAAGTCAAAGGCAAGATTTTGTTTTATTATTGTTCCAGTAGAGTGTAATTTTAATTATTTTAAAGATATCTACTAGACTTCTTCAAACATATCAAGAAATTTTAAAGAACCGAAAACAATTTGTTACAATCACAAGGAACAATATTAAAAAAAAAAAGATTTTCAAAAAATATTATATCGTAACATTTCAGTGATGGGCAACAATTCCACCAATATCAACAAAGCAAACAATCACCTCTCTCTGAGCACAAATAGGACCATGACAGGTGACATTGGAAAAGTGCTGGCTTTGGACAGGCACAAAAATGTGGCGGTGCTAAACCAGTTAATGGGATCCCATAGTATGACTATTGTGTTTCTTGATTTGCAGTGTGTACAATCTTTCAACACTATTCTTGAATTATTTGCAGACAAAAAGGTGAAGAGATGCATGTTAGATGAAGCATGCAATAATGCAATAGATAGTTTTAATCAAAAGAAGTCAATGTTTAACCTTAATGAGAATCTTTGTATATAAACATACCTCTCATCCAGGTATGGCATATAAAAGCACTTTTATGTGTTTAGCCTCCATGTCAAAATCATCTGCATTTGTTGGATGGGAGGTGTGTTTTAATTGCCTTAAGAGGTTTACTTGAATTTCTCATATAATTAATTAATATACCAGGTATTATAAATAATACAGACATGTAATTGTATTTTGGGTATTTTTATCTCTTTCCTTATCAACCCATTTTCTCTCTGGATTTTTTTTTTTTAGAAAAGAGAGTTGAATAAAGATTGTTATCAATTGTTGTCCTGTCAATAAATCATGAAAAAAATCCACAATAAAAAGTGCTATAACTGAATAAATATTCAAATAAGGCTTTGTAATTATTTTTCGGGAAAACTCGTTAGTTTGTATTTTTGACAGGATTAAGTGCAAAGGGGAATTATATTTTTATTTGTAAAAAATCTATAGCTATCTTTAAACAAGGGCAACACAAAGTGTGGCGTATCCCCTTGCCTAAAAATTTGACCTGGTGACCTTGACCTTTCACCTATGACCTTGAAAATCTATAGGGTTCCAGATTCTCTTAAGGACTAAGTATGTACCAAGTTAGGTAAAAATCCATTCAAGGATGTTGATTCTAGAGTGTTCACAAGGATGTTATGGAAGGACGGACGGACGGTAGCGTTTCTATATCCCTTCGCAACTTCGTTGGCGAGGGGATAATAAAGTATGGATATGTAAGTGCATGTTAATAAACCATTTGTTCCCACATATATATATATATATATATATAATGCTAAAGCTGGCATTGCCAGTTCTGTATGGTGGATAATTTTTGTAGAGTGCTAATTTTGATATCGAGGTATATTTTGGTAGTGTCTGAAAATTCCAAAATCACAAGAAGATTTGCATACATTTTTCTGTCTAATTTGTAATTTTGCACTCACCAAAAATTACCCATAATACAGCATTTAAAGAATATAAATATATTGCATGAACAATTCTGTATATTATATTTTGATAAATAAGGCAGATAGCAGATTTCAATAAACTGTCATATATATATATATATATATATAAGTAATAAAGTAAGATTTGACATGTTTTAATTTTTGATATTCAGTTCAAATCACCATGGATACCTGATTTGTACAAATATAATATCTTTATATACAGTTCCAATTGTAAACATATGAAAACTTCCACAAAAATGGTCATCTGTAATATATTTACAGTACAAAAAACCAATGAACAAGAGAAATCTGACAGTATATCAAAATCAGCTGATTATGCTCTTATAGTGTACATGTAAATATGAACAAATATGTGTATAATATTACTGCATATACCACCACAAATGATTCCAAGATAATTTACCATCAAGATTCAATTTTGCAGAGCTTCTGCTATCACCCACGACAACTGTATACTCTCCAATGTCAGAGTGATCAGAATTTTTAATGACTAGAGTGTGCGTCTTTTTCTCATCTATGAGAACATGCTTGTCGCTAGGCAACAAAGGTGCATCGTTATGGAACCAATCAACTGTAACATCCTCTCGGTCAACCACACAGGTGAATATACATTCCTGGTTTTCCTCAACAAATTGTTCGGTTAGTTTTGCCAGGAATTCAACCGGGGTGTCTAGGAATATAACAAAAACATGCAATGAAGGTTAACATGCAAATATATGATCACAGCTTCAAATTTATACTTTACAAACCACAGTCTGTGCCAAAAACATTTTGAAAAACTGGCCCAAAAGGCACATTAAAGGATTTTTTTTTCTATTCGCTAAAGCATTTTTTTTTGCTATTTGTCATTAGCCTCAACCAGACTGGGACATTATGGTTTTTGGTGCAGACTGCAATAATTTATGTTATATACCATTTACCATATTTTTCAGAACATAGGTCAAGACTTGTTTAACAAAAATATATATGTAATTTTATGCTTACAAGTCAATGGTGAATTTACCATGCATTCTGACCAACAGACCAGATAGCCTTTATAGTCTATAAAATATGGTACATGAAACATTTTTCATTCTTGTAAGTATGACATAATACAATTAGGAGCCTTGGTTTTTTCCCCCACACAGATACATGTATAAACAGCACATTTAAACTGAGAAATTTCACATCTATGGAAAAACCTGTTACATGTTTATTTGAAGCATAAAAAAGCACAAACAAAAATTAATATTTGTAAGGTATAAACAAATGCAATATAGACTCACCATCAATACTTAATTTTGCAGTAGTTTTCTGGTCTTCAACTTTAGCTGTAATTTCTACAGCGTCAGACAATACAGCATCCTTGACTCGTAATTTGTGTACCGTAGCATCTGTGATTATTTCATATTTGTGATCATCTGTGATTTCCTTGGCATCGGCAAACCATTTGACAGTGGCTCCCTCTTTATTGACCTCACAGGTTAATTCAGCAGTATCCCCTTCCAAAAAGGTTGCATCAGATAGGGGCTTGGTAAATTTAGGTGCAACTTCTGAAAAATTAATTAAACATTATGAATAGAAAGTTTAAAGCAATGATGGTCAACAATTTCACCAGTATCAACAAAACAAACAATAAACTATAACATAAAACCATTGAACATTAAAAAGGACCACAACATATGGCATTGGAAATCCAGGGGACAGCCATAAAAAAGTTAAAGTGTTTAATGAGATCCCAACCCTCCCTTCTTGATAATTGGATCTGAAACTGATATAGAGACATAAATAAAACATCCACTATAATGACATCCTGGCATCATTAAAACAAAAGGAATAGTTTCTAGTGCCTCTTGATGAAGGCTGTCAATTGTACTCACCATCAACAAAAAGTCCAGCTGTTGATTTCTTGTCTCCGACAGAAACATATATTTGACCTTCATCGTCCACGTTAACACTGTCAATGATAATCTTGTGTTTCTTGCCATCTTTAACTATTTTGATCTTATCACTTTCCTGTAGTTCTTCATTGTTGAGGAACCACTTGACATCCTCTGAAGGTACTGTCAACTCACAAACAAATTCAACAGGGGAATTTTCAAGTCCAGTCTTATCATGTAGAGGAACTAAAAAGTCTGCTGCATTTTCTGTAAATCAGAGATACAAATCAAATTATTTAATGTCATGATACAAATTTTATATATAGTTGTGCTTAATAAAAACCTGCTAATATTACCATTCAACAGCAAATACATTTTTCAAAGTAGAAACTACATGTATGAAAGGATATGGATGTAAATGAATACGAGACGATCCAACTTTACACTTAGACACAAATTAAAATAAAGGAACAGTACTTTTATTTCTGTTCTACATTTCACAGTCACATTGGGGTTTTAAATAATATAACCAATACCCTAAAATGAGTGCAAAATGACCCCTCCACCAATCTTCTTTTGACATTTCAAGTGTAAATTCTCATTAAACCAGGTTAAGATTTGTATATGGTCAATAACTTACCTTCTACTACAAGCTTGGCAGAAGTTGTTGTGTCACCAAATACAGCCGACACTTCACATGAATCATCTACATGTAAGTCTTTGATTGTAAGAGAATGAGTCACATCCTTTGATTTAATGTCATATTTGGGTGAATCTGGTACTTCTTTGCTGTCAATCAACCAGTTGACCTCTACATCCTTATTGACCCTACATGTGAAGGTCACATCTTCATTTGGTTCAATCTTTGTATCTTCCAGTTGCATGGTGAATTGTGCTGGTACTTCTGTGCAAAAGACAATTTTTAAATTCTCGTCAAAAGATTGAAAATTACATTTAAATTTTTTTTTATTCAATTTCATATTTCTTATGTTTTGTTAGTAATATTAGGCTTAGAGGTTTCCAGATACCTAACAATGGCCACAGATTCCACTAGTCAGTGTGTTATAATCTGTGTGGACTTTACTAATAAATCTGGTAGTCACATTACAGCTGACAAATGGTTGAAAGTGACTACAAACATTAATAAATCAACCCAAACAAGGCTGAAAGGGACTACAAACATTAATAAATCAACCCAACCAAGGCTGAAAGTGACTACAAACATTAATAAATCAACCCAACCAAGGCTGAAAGTGACTACAAACATTAATAAATCAACCCAACCAAGGCTGAACGTGACTACAAACATTAATAAATCAACCCAACCAAGGCTGAAAGTGACTACAATAAATCAACCCAACCAAGACTGAAAGTGACTACAAACATTAATAAATCAACCCAACCAAGACTGAAAGTGACTACACACATTAATAAATCAACCCAACCAAGGCTGAAAGTGACTACAAACATTAATAAATCAACCCAACCAAGGCTGAAAGTGACTACAAACATTAATAAATCAACCCAACCAAGGCTGAATGTGACTACAAACATTAATAAATCAACCTAACCAAGGCTGAAAGTGACTACAAACTTTAGTAAATCAGCCCAAGCAAGACTGAAAGTGACTACAAACATTAATAAATCAACTCAACCAAGACTGAAAGTGACTACAAACATTAATAAATCAACCCAACCAAGGATGAAAGTGACTACAAACATTAATAAATCAACCCAACCAATATTATTTAAATTTGTCAATTGGCAACAACCATGATGAATATTAAATTATCAGTATCTTAAGTTCAAACAAATATTTACCTTCAATTGTCAAATTAGCCTTGGTCTGTAATTTTGCGTAGGAACAAATGATCTCTCCTTTATCCTGAGGTAGACACTTAGTAATCACCAACATGTGCATGGTTTTGTCAGATTTGATGATGAACTTTGGACTTTGTTCTATCACCTGACCATTTACAGTCCAGGTGACAGAAACGTTTGAAATGTTGAGTTGACATTCAAACACAGCCTCCTCTGTTTCTTTGACTGTAATGTCTTTTAGTGGAACAACAAATTCCCACTGAAACAAAAACAATTGTATCAAACAAATTAAATGTTAATCAGTAATGGCCATGTATAGTAGATATTGAAACACACATCCTTTTGTCATTCTTAATTACTGATAGTAACAGGAATGAGTAATCTCACACAGATTAGTCAAAAGTTTGAGCAGCAACATTTCTCTTTACATTGTGATTTCATTTTGCACAAAACATCATCAACATTCTAATCACATTTTGTGATTTTATTTATCTTAATAATAACACCTTTACATTTTTTTTTTTATTCCTTACATCAATGTTATATATCATAGGATCAAAATCTACTAGACAAATATTACCTTAGGTTTAACTCTACATTTTAGTATTACCTTAGGTTTAACTCTACATTTTAGTATTACCTTAGGTTTAACTCTACATTTTAGTATTACCTTAGGTTTAACTCTACATTTTAGTATTACCTTAGGTTTAACTCTACATTTTAGTATTACCTTAGGTTTAACTCTACATTTTAGTATTACCTTAGGTTTAACTCTACATTTTAGTATTACCTTAGGTTTAACTCTACATTTTAGTATTACCTTAGGTTTAACTCTACATTTTAGTATTACCTTAGGTTTAACTCTACATTTTAGTATTACCTTAGGTTTAACTCTACATTTTAGTATTACCTTAGGTTTAACTCTACATTTTAGTATTACCTTAGGTTTAACTCTACATTTTAGTATTACCTTAGGTTTAACTCTACATTTTAGTATTACCTTAGGTTTAACTCTACATTTTAGTATTACCTTAGGTTTAACTCTACATTTTAGTATTACCTTAGGTTTAACTCTACATTTTAGTATTACCTTAGGTTTAACTCTACATTTTAGTATTACCTTAGGTTTAACTCTACATTTTAGTATTACCTTAGGTTTAACTCTACATTTTAGTATTACCTTAGGTTTAACTCTACATTTTAGTATTACCTTAGGTTTAACTCTACATTTTAGTATTACCTTAGGTTTAACTCTACATTTTAGTATTACCTTAGGTTTAACTCTACATTTTAGTATTACCTTAGGTTTAACTCTACATTTTAGTATTACCTTAGGTTTAACTCTACATTTTAGTATTACCTTAGGTTTAACTCTACATTTTAGTATTACCTTAGGTTTAACTCTACATTTTAGTATTACCTTAGGTTTAACTCTACATTTTAGTATTACCTTAGGTTTAACTCTACATTTTAGTATTACCTTAGGTTTAACTCTACATTTTAGTATTACCTTAGGTTTAACTCTACATTTTAGTATTACCTTAGGTTTAACTCTACATTTTAGTATTACCTTAGGTTTAACTCTACATTTTAGTATTACCTTAGGTTTAACTCTACATTTTAGTATTACCTTAGGTTTAACTCTACATTTTAGTATTACCTTAGGTTTAACTCTACATTTTAGTATTACCTTAGGTTTAACTCTACATTTTAGTATTACCTTAGGTTTAACTCTACATTTTAGTATTACCTTAGGTTTAACTCTACATTTTAGTATTACCTTAGGTTTAACTCTACATTTTAGTATTACCTTAGGTTTAACTCTACATTTTAGTATTACCTTAGGTTTAACTCTACATTTTAGTATTACCTTAGGTTTAACTCTACATTTTAGTATTACCTTAGGTTTAACTCTACATTTTAGTATTACCTTAGGTTTAACTCTACATTTTAGTATTACCTTAGGTTTAACTCTACATTTTAGTATTACCTTAGGTTTAACTCTACATTTTAGTATTACCTTAGGTTTAACTCTACATTTTAGTATTACCTTAGGTTTAACTCTACATTTTAGTATTACCTTAGGTTTAACTCTACATTTTAGTATTACCTTAGGTTTAACTCTACATTTTAGTATTACCTTAGGTTTAACTCTACATTTTAGTATTACCTTAGGTTTAACTCTACATTTTAGTATTACCTTAGGTTTAACTCTACATTTTAGTATTACCTTAGGTTTAACTCTACATTTTAGTATTACCTTAGGTTTAACTCTACATTTTAGTATTACCTTAGGTTTAACTCTACATTTTAGTATTACCTTAGGTTTAACTCTACATTTTAGTATTACCTTAGGTTTAACTCTACATTTTAGTATTACCTTAGGTTTAACTCTACATTTTAGTATTACCTTAGGTTTAACTCTACATTTTAGTATTACCTTAGGTTTAACTCTACATTTTAGTATTACCTTAGGTTTAACTCTACATTTTAGTATTACCTTAGGTTTAACTCTACATTTTAGTATTACCTTAGGTTTAACTCTACATTTTAGTATTACCTTAGGTTTAACTCTACATTTTAGTATTACCTTAGGTTTAACTCTACATTTTAGTATTACCTTAGGTTTAACTCTACATTTTAGTATTACCTTAGGTTTAACTCTACATTTTAGTATTACCTTAGGTTTAACTCTACATTTTAGTATTACCTTAGCTTTAGGAATATGAAGTTGGAATTCCTCTATTTCTTCTATTTCCTTAGGTTTAACTCCTCTGGTGTATTTTCCTTTCTCTTCTTCTTTCTTCTGTTCAGGTGATTTTTCTTCAGTTTTACGTTTTTCATAAGTTTCTAATTCAGGTTTCTCTCTCTTTGGTCTTTCAGGTTCTAACTTTTCTGGTATTTGTACCAACTACAATTATTGTTAAAATGGTGTTATTTCCTTTAATAACTGTCTCATTCAAGATATTCTAAGAACTTTTGCTATCAAATCTTACTAAATACTATTTATATTATTTAGTTTGTTAAAGTAAAAGCAACAATTGATTTTTGTCAAGTAATGTAGTTTTCTTTTTAGGTTTTTGAAGAAATACTTTAAAATGCTCTGATAGAGATACACAAGAACAAACAAAAATTGAATGTCATACAATGGCAGTTTTATATGGAAAAAAATGAATGTTTGTTTTCAGATATACCATGGATAGAACAAGTTAACTTTGATGAGATGATGATCATGTCTGTTTTATATGGGAGTAATACACTCAGCTGGAAAGTTTTATACAACCTAGCACTAAGAAGAGTTTGAAGATATCAAAGGGGTAATCAGAATCTGTATATCGAAGAAGAACACACAACACAATGGCCAAAAGAAAAAGTACATAAGGACAAACAACGATCTACAATACATACATATAAAACTAAAGATCAAGTAACACGAACCCCACGAAAAACTGGGAGCGAACTCAGGTGCTCCGGAAGGGTAAGCAGTTCCTGCTCCACTAGTGACACCTGTCGTGTTAATCTAGTTACAAACCGGTGATAAGTCACGAACAAGGAAAGAACCGGGAAGTGCTTACTAGATATGTCACTCAAGGTTATCATGACAAGTCAACAAGTTGTTACTCTTACTCCTGAAGGCTGCGTGCTTAACGAAGAAGCAGCAGCTACCAATTTTATTATTTGACCTGGAACTCGAAGCCATGATATTGAGCACTTGACCATTATATCACAGAGGCAGTTTTAAATGATTGTATGATAAAAAAACATCAACAAAAACATTATTCCATTACTTCAACATGCATAAACAAAACAGATTTTCTCTGATGTTCAATCACACACATATGATGTATCCAACATTTTAATGCCAAAACTAACTTGAGATTCTCTTCGCTTCTTGAACATTTCATAAACAACTGTTTCTTCTTCCTCCATGAAGCCTGGTACAAATTTGTCTTTCTTTTCTGGTGTTCCTTCCTCTTGTTCCACATGTTTAAGGCTAGGTAATATCAACTCTTCTTCTTCAATCTCTTTTCTCTCAATTTCTCTATAGAACAAAAATGAAGTATAATATAAGTATAAGTATATGGAAAGAATTCTATAAAATGTGAATTGATAACATAAATAGTATATTAATGTGCTTAGTTCATCATCAGTTATTTTTGAAAAAAGAAAGAAAAAAAGAACAAAGATAATATAGCTGAAATATTGTAAATGTTTGTGTTACACTCCATTCCATGTCTGTGTTATACACCATTCCATGTCTGTGTTATACACCATTCCATGTCTGTGTTATACACCATTCCATGTCTGTGTTATACACCATTCCATGTCTGTGTTATACACCATTCCATGACTGTGTTATACACCATTCCATGTCTGTGTTATACACCATTCCATGTCTGTGTTATACACCATTCCATGTCTGTGGTATATACCATTCCATGACTGTGTTATACACCATTCCATGTCTGTGGTATACACCATTCCATGACTGTGTTATAAACCATTCCATGTCTGTGGTATACACCATTCCATGACTGTGTTATACACCATTCCATGTCTGTGTTATATATCATTCCATGTCTGTGTTATACACCATGCCATGTCTGTGTTATACACCATTCCATGTCTGTGTTATATATCATTCCATGTCTGTGGTATATACCATTCCATGTCTGTGGTATATACCATGCCATGTCTGTGTTATACACCATTCCATGTTTGTGGTATATTCCATTCCATGTATGTGGTATATACCATTCCAAGTCTGTGGTATATATCATACCATGTCTGTGGTATACACCATTCCATGTCTGTGTTATACACCATTCCATGTCTGTGGCATACACCATTCCATGACTGTGTTATACACCATTCCATGTCTGTGTTATACACAATTCCATGTCTGTGGTATATTCCATTCCATGTATGTGGTATATACCATTCCATGTCTGTGGTATATATCATGCCATGTCTGTGGTATACACCATTCCATGTCTGTGTTATACACCATTCCATGTCTGTGGTATACACCATGCCATGTCTGTGGTATATGCCATTCCATGTCTGTGGTATACACCATTCCATGTCTGTGGTATATATCATGTCATGTCTGTGGTATACACCATTCCATGTCTGTGTTATACACCATTCCATGTCTGTGGTATACACCATGCCATGTCTGTGGTATACACCATTCCATGTCTGTGGTATATATCATGTCATGTCTGTGGTATACACCATTCCATGTCTGTGTTATACACCATTCCATGTCTGTGGTATATACCATGCCATGTCTGTGGTATACACCATTCCATGTCTGTGGTATATACCATGCCATATCTGTGGTATACACCATTCCATGACTGTGTTATACACCATTCCATGACTGTGTTATACACCATTCCATGTCTGTGTTATACACCATTCCATGTCTGTGGTATATATCATGCCATATCTGTGGTATACACCATTCCATGTCTGTGTTATACACCATTCCATGTCTGTGGTATATATCATGCCATGTCTCTGGTATACACCATTCCATGACAGTGTTATACACCATTCCATGACTGTGTTATACACCATTCCATGACTGTGTTATACACCATTCCATGTCTGTGTTATACACCATTTCATGTCTGTGGTATATATCATGCCATGTCTGTGGTATATACCATTCCATGTCTGTGTTATACACCATTCCATGTCTGTGGTATATATCATGCCATGTCTCTGGTATACACCATTCCATGACAGTGTTATACACCATTCCATGACTGTGTTATACACCATTCCATGACTGTGTTATACACCATTCCATGTCTGTGTTATACACCATTTCATGTCTGTGGTATATATCATGCCATGTTTGTGGTATATACCATTCCATGTCTGTGTTATACACCATTCCATGTCTGTGGTATATACCATTCCATGACTGTGTTATACACCATTCCATGTCTGTGGTATATGCCATGCCATGTCTGTGTTATACACTATTCCATGTCTGTGTTATACACCATTCCATGACTGTGTTATACACCATTCCATGTCTGTGTTATATATCATTCCATGTCTGTGGTATATACCATTCCATGTCTGTGGTATATACCATGCCATGTCTGTGTTATACACCATTCCATGTCTGTGGTATATTCCATTCCATGTATGTGGTATATACCATTCCAAGTCTGTGGTATATATCATACCATGTCTGTGGTATACACCATTCCATGTCTGTGTTATACACCATTCCATGTCTGTGGCATACACCATTCCATGACTGTGTTATACACCATTCCATGTCTGTGTTATACACAATTCCATGTCTGTGGTATATTCCATTCCATGTATGTGGTATATACCATTCCATGTCTGTGGTATATATCATGCCATGTCTGTGGTATACACCATTCCATGTCTGTGTTATACACCATTCCATGTCTGTGGTATACACCATGCCATGTCTGTGGTATATGCCATTCCATGTCTGTGGTATACACCATTCCATGTCTGTGGTATATATCATGTCATGTCTGTGGTATACACCATTCCATGTCTGTGTTATACACCATTCCATGTCTGTGGTATACACCATGCCATGTCTGTGGTATACACCATTCCATGTCTGTGGTATATATCATGTCATGTCTGTGGTATACACCATTCCATGTCTGTGTTATACACCATTCCATGTCTGTGGTATATACCATGCCATGTCTGTGGTATACACCATTCCATGTCTGTGGTATATACCATGCCATATCTGTGGTATACACCATTCCATGACTGTGTTATACACCATTCCATGACTGTGTTATACACCATTCCATGTCTGTGTTATACACCATTCCATGTCTGTGGTATATATCATGCCATATCTGTGGTATACACCATTCCATGTCTGTGTTATACACCATTCCATGTCTGTGGTATATATCATGCCATGTCTCTGGTATACACCATTCCATGACAGTGTTATACACCATTCCATGACTGTGTTATACACCATTCCATGACTGTGTTATACACCATTCCATGTCTGTGTTATACACCATTTCATGTCTGTGGTATATATCATGCCATGTCTGTGGTATATACCATTCCATGTCTGTGTTATACACCATTCCATGTCTGTGGTATATATCATGCCATGTCTCTGGTATACACCATTCCATGACAGTGTTATACACCATTCCATGACTGTGTTATACACCATTCCATGACTGTGTTATACACCATTCCATGTCTGTGTTATACACCATTTCATGTCTGTGGTATATATCATGCCATGTTTGTGGTATATACCATTCCATGTCTGTGTTATACACCATTCCATGTCTGTGGTATATACCATTCCATGACTGTGTTATACACCATTCCATGTCTGTGGTATATGCCATGCCATGTCTGTGTTATACACTATTCCATGTCTGTGTTATACACCATTCCATGACTGTGTTATACACCATTCCATGTCTGTGTTATATATCATTCCATGTCTGTGGTATATACCATTCCATGTCTGTGGTATATACCATGCCATGTCTGTGTTATACACCATTCCATGTCTGTGGTATATTCCATTCCATGTATGTGGTATATACCATTCCAAGTCTGTGGTATATATCATACCATGTCTGTGGTATACACCATTCCATGTCTGTGTTATACACCATTCCATGTCTGTGGCATACACCATTCCATGACTGTGTTATACACCATTCCATGTCTGTGTTATACACAATTCCATGTCTGTGGTATATTCCATTCCATGTATGTGGTATATACCATTCCATGTCTGTGGTATATATCATGCCATGTCTGTGGTATACACCATTCCATGTCTGTGTTATACACCATTCCATGTCTGTGGTATACACCATGCCATGTCTGTGGTATATGCCATTCCATGTCTGTGGTATACACCATTCCATGTCTGTGGTATATATCATGTCATGTCTGTGGTATACACCATTCCATGTCTGTGTTATACACCATTCCATGTCTGTGGTATACACCATGCCATGTCTGTGGTATACACCATTCCATGTCTGTGGTATATATCATGTCATGTCTGTGGTATACACCATTCCATGTCTGTGTTATACACCATTCCATGTCTGTGGTATATACCATGCCATGTCTGTGGTATACACCATTCCATGTCTGTGGTATATACCATGCCATATCTGTGGTATACACCATTCCATGACTGTGTTATACACCATTCCATGACTGTGTTATACACCATTCCATGTCTGTGTTATACACCATTCCATGTCTGTGGTATATATCATGCCATATCTGTGGTATACACCATTCCATGTCTGTGTTATACACCATTCCATGTCTGTGGTATATATCATGCCATGTCTCTGGTATACACCATTCCATGACAGTGTTATACACCATTCCATGACTGTGTTATACACCATTCCATGACTGTGTTATACACCATTCCATGTCTGTGTTATACACCATTTCATGTCTGTGGTATATATCATGCCATGTCTGTGGTATATACCATTCCATGTCTGTGTTATACACCATTCCATGTCTGTGGTATATATCATGCCATGTCTCTGGTATACACCATTCCATGACAGTGTTATACACCATTCCATGACTGTGTTATACACCATTCCATGACTGTGTTATACACCATTCCATGTCTGTGTTATACACCATTTCATGTCTGTGGTATATATCATGCCATGTTTGTGGTATATACCATTCCATGTCTGTGTTATACACCATTCCATGTCTGTGGTATATACCATTCCATGACTGTGTTATACACCATTCCATGTCTGTGGTATATGCCATGCCATGTCTGTGTTATACACTATTCCATGTCTGTGTTATACACCATTCCATGACTGTGTTATACACCATTCCATGACTGTGTTATACACCATTCCATGTCTGTGGTATATACCATGCCATGTCTGTGGTATACACCATTCCATGTCTGTGTTATACACCATTCCATGTCTGTGTTATACACCATTCCATGACTGTGTTATACACCATTCCATGTCTGTGGTATATACCATGTCATGTCTGTGGTATACACCATTCCATGTCTGTGGTATATGCCATGCCATGTCTGTGTTATACACCATTCCATGTCTGTGTTATACACCATTCCATGTCTGTGGTATATACCATGTCATGTCTGTGTTATACACCATTCCATGTCTGTGGTATATACCATGTCATGTCTGTGGTATACACCATTCCATGTCTGTGGTATATGCCATGCCATGTCTGTGTTATACACCATTCCATGTCTGTGTTATACACCATTCCATGTCTGTGTTATACACCATTCCATGTCTGTGGTATATACCATGTCATGTCTGTGTTATACACCATTCCATGTCTGTGGTATATACCATGTCATGTCTGTGTTATACACCATTCCATGTCTGTGGTATATACCATGGCATGTCTGTGTTATACACCATTCCATGTCTGTGGTATACACCATTCCATGTCTGTGTTATACACCATTCCATGTCTGTGGTATATACCATGGCATGTCTGTGTTATACACCATTCCATGTCTGTGGTATATACCATGCCATGTCTGTGTTATACACCATTCCATGTCTGTGGTATATACCATGCCATGTCTGTGGTATATATCATGCCATGTCTGTGGTATATACCATTCCATGTCAGTGTTATACACCATTCCATGACTGTGTTATACACCATTCCATGTCTGTGGTATATACCATGCCATGTCTGTGTTATACACCATTGCATGTTTGTCTTATACAACATTCCATGTCTGTGGTATATACCATGCCATGTCTGTGTTATACACCATTCCATGTCTGTGGTATATACCATGCCATGTCTGTGTTATACACCATTCCATGTCTGTGGTATATACCATGCCATCTCTGTGGTATACACCATTCCATGTCTGTGTTATACACCATTCCATGTCTGTGTTATACACCATTCCATGACTGTGTTATACACAATTCCATGTCTGTGGTATATACCATGTCATGTCTGTTATACACCATTCCATGTCTGTGTTATACACCATTCCATGTCTGTGGTATATACCATGTCATGTCTGTGTTATACACCATTCCATGTCTGTGGTATATACCATGCCATGTCTGTGTTATACACCATTCCATGTCTGTGGTATATACCATGCCATGTCTGTGTTATACACCATTCCATTTCTGTGGTATATACCATGCCATGTCTGTGGTATATATCATGCCATGTCTGTGGTATATACCATTCCATGTCAGTGTTATACACCATTCCATGACTGTGTTATACACCATTCCATGTCTGTGGTATATACCATGCCATGTCTGTGTTATACACCATTGCATGTTTGTCTTATACAACATTCCATGTCTGTGGTATATACCATGCCATGTCTGTGTTATACACCATTCCATGTCTGTGGTATATACCATGCCATGTCTGTGTTATACACCATTCCATGTCTGTGGTATATACCATGCCATCTCTGTGGTATACACCATTCCATGTCTGTGTTATACACCATTCCATGTCTGTGTTATACACCATTCCATGACTGTGTTATACACAATTCCATGTCTGTGGTATATACCATGTCATGTCTGTTATACACCATTCCATGTCTGTGTTATACACCATTCCATGTCTGTGGTATATACCATGTCATGTCTGTGTTATACACCATTCCATGTCTGTGGTATATACCATGCCATGTCTGTGTTATACACCATTCCATGTCTGTGGTATATACCATGCCATGTCTGTGTTATACACCATTCCATTTCTGTGGTATATACCATTCCATGTCTGTGGTATATATCATGCCATGTCTGTGGTATACACCATTCCATGTCTGTGTTATACACCATTCCATGTCTGTGGTATACACCATTCCATGTCTGTGGTATATACCATTCCATGTCTGTGGTATACACCATTCCATGTCTGTGGTATATATCATGTCATGTCTGTGGTATACACCATTCCATGTCTGTGTTATACACCATTCCATGTCTGTGGTATATACCATGCCATGTCTGTGGTATACACCATTCCATGCCTGTGGTATATACCATGCCATGTCTGTGGTATACACCATTCCATGACTGTGTTATACACCATTCCATGACTGTGTTATACACCATTCCATGACTGTGTTATACACCATTCCATGTCTGTGGTATATACCATGCCATGTCTGTGGTATACACCATTCCATGTCTGTGTTATACATCATTCCATGTCTGTGGTATATACCATTCCATGTCTGTGGTATATACCATGCCATGTCTGTTTTATACACCATTCCATGTCTGTGTTATACATCATTCCATGTCTGTGGTATATACCATGTCATGTCTGTGGTATATACCATTCCATGTCTGTGTTATACACCATTCCATGTCTGTGGTATATACCATTCCATGTCTGTGGTATATACCATTCAAACAATAATACTATTAAGATGTGCTTACACAGCACGACATAACATCTGATTTTAAAAAGGATTCATATTATATGGCAAAGTGTTTACATTGTAATATCTTCAGTCCGATTTTTACTAAACTAGAGGCTCAGTGGGCTGAACATGTGTCGCTCACCTTTCATTCTGCTTTGAGGAAACTTAATACAGAACCTTCCATAGGTGCTTCCCACCAAATTTCTGTTCATTTGCCTAAGCAGTTTCAAGAGAAGAAGATTTTTAGAAATCGACCAACCAGAAACAAGAATTGCCTATGGCAGCCATGTTTGTTAACGCATCGGGACAAAATTAGCAATCTTTATAGAGAACCTTCCATATATGTTTCCTACAAAGTTTCGGTTCATTTGGCTAAGCAGTTTCAGAGAAGAACATTTTTAGAAATCGACCAACCAGAAACAAGAATTGCCTATGGCAGCCATGTTTGTTAACGCATTGGGACAAAATTAGCAATCTTTATAGAGAACCTTCCATATACGTTTCCTACAAAGTTTCGGTTCATTTGGCTAAGCAGTTTCAGAGAGGAACATTTTTAGAAATCGACCAATCAGAAACAAGCATTGCCTATGGCAGCCATGTTTGTCTACGGATCAAAACGAAATGAGCAATCCCTATAGAGGACCTTCCATAGATGCTTCCTTTCAAGTTTCAGTTCATTTGGCAAAGTTGTTTCAGAGGAGAAGATTTTTAGAAATCGACCAATCAGAAACAAAACTGTCTGTGGTGGCCTTGTTTGTTTATGGATCGTGACGAAATTAGCATTCTTCTCATAGGACCTGCCACGGATGCTTCCCACCAAGTTTCGGTTCATTTGGCCAAACAGTTTCAGAGGAAAAGAATTTTAAAAATCAGCCAATCAGAAACAAGAATTGCCTGTGGTGGCCATGTTTGTAAATGGATCGGGACAAATTGAGCAATCTTTATAGAGGACCGCCCATAGATGATACCTACCAAGTTTCGGCTTATTTGGCTAAGCAGTTTCAGAGGGGAAGATTTTTTAGAAATCAACCAATCAGAAGCAAGAATTGTCTGTGGCGGCCATGTTTATTGACGGATAGGGAACGAAATTAGCAATCTTTACAGAGGACCTTCCAAAGATGTTTCCTACCAAGTTACGGTTCATTTGGCCTAACGGTTTTAGAGGAGAAGATTTTAAAAAATCAGCCAATTCAGAAACAAGAATTGTCTATGGCGACCATGTTTGTTAATGGATTGGGACGAAATGAGCAAACTCTATAGATGCTTCCAACCAAGTTTCAGTTCATTTGGCAAAGGGGTTTCAGAGGAGAAGATTAAAATGTGAAAAGTTAACGGACGACAGATGAGGGACGCCAAGTGATGGCAAAAGCTCACATTGCCTTTGGCAAGGTGAGCTAAAAAATTAAATATATGCAAGAATCTTATGCATAAGACTTATAACAAATAAAAATGTTGTCATATGATTTCTATTTAGAATAACATGTTGCTTACATGTTTACACAGGACGACTGATGATGTACAGAATTTGAAACAATGTTTGACATTACAAATGAGGTCTCAGTTAAATATTGGACAGGAAATCATGCCGTGTAAATGCACTTATGTTAGATTTTTTCTGTGCATTATTAGATTCACATTTCTACTGGTAGATCCATTTATATAATAACTTTTACCTGTGTTTAAGCATATTTTTCCAATCTTGTACTTCCTCAGGTTTGTCTGTTACAATGAGAGTTGCTGGTGCTTCAGTTGTACCATGTTCATTCTTAGCAGAGACTAGATAAGTTCCAGCATCTTTTTTCTTGATGTCAGCTATTTCTAGGACATTTTCCCCTGTGTTTTCATCTTTGTAGACTTTGTATTTGCCTCCATCTTTGATCTTGTTCCATTTCCCCTTGGACCATAGAATTTCTGGTGCAGGTTCTCCAGATACCAGACAGCGGAACATACCAGAATCACCTATCAAAGAATGAATATTCTTAGTCATCAAAGAATATAAAGTAAAGTTTCTGGCTTTTTTATGTGTAATTTATTTTAATTTTTTGGCTTCTAGAATATATTTCTAATAATCTCACCTTCTAAAATAGTACATTTAATTGGCACTTCATCAAAGTTTGGAGGTTGACCTCTGACCGCAAGGTTAGCAGTCATTAATTGTTCTCCCATAGCATTTGCAGCCACTGCCTTGAGTAGTCCCTGCATTTCAGGTGTAGCATTATCTATCTCCAAGGTGTAGGTACTCCTACGTCTGTCAAATCTAATGTGGATATCTTCTCCTTCTTCAATCTCTTTGTCATTAATGAACCTAGAACAATAAATATGACTAAATTATCTCCCTTTACTGACAGATCATCATTTATTTCATTTGAATCTTAATTCACACATTCACTGCCTTCTCTTTATATTTGTTGATTGTTTGATGCTTAACCTCATGTGCCAAATACTTCATGCTTCAGGATGGGAGAAAGTTCAAACATATCAAAATAATGCACTTTGCTGAGCCAAGCATAATAAAACCACAGCATGATGACTAGGGAAAGTTGAACAAGTGTATATTAAAAGTAAGTGTGGACAGAGCCAAGCATAATACAACCATAGCATGATGACTAGGGAAAGTTGAACAAGTGTATATTAAAAGTAAGTGTGGACAGAGCCAAGCATAATACAACCATAGCATGATGACTAGGGAAAGTTGAACAAGTGTATATTAAAAGTAAGTGTGGAGAGAGCCAAGCATACTAAAACCATAGCATGTTGACTAGGGAAAGTTGAACAAGTGTATATTAAAAGTAAGTGTGGACAGAGCCAAGCATAATACAACCATAGCATGTTGACTAGGGAAAGTTGAACAAGTGTATATTAAAAGTAAGTGTGGACAGAGACAAGCATAATACAACCATAGCATGATAACTAGGGAAAGTTGAACAAGTGTATATCAAAAGTAAGTGTGGACAGAGCCGAGCATAATACAACCATAGCATGATGACTAGGAAAAGTTGAACAAGTGTATATTAAAAGTAAGTGTGGACAGAGCCAAGCATAATACAACCATAGCATGATGACTAGGGAAAGTTGAACAAGTGTATATTAAAAGTAAGTGTGGACAGAGCCAAGCATAATACAACCATAGCATGTTGATTAAGGAAAGTTGAACAAGTGTATATTAAAAGTAAGTGTGGACAGAGCCAAGCATAATACAACCATAGCATGTTGACTAGGGAAAGTTGAACAAGTGTATATTAAAAGTTAGTGTGGACAGAGCCAAGCATAATACAACCATAGCATGATGACTAGGGAAAGTTGAACAAGTGTATATTAAAAGTAAGTGTGGACAGAGCCAAGCATAATACAACCATAGCATGACGACTAGGGAAAGTTGAACAAGTGTATATTAAAAGTAAGTGTGGACAGAGCCAAGCATAATACAACCATAGCATGTTGACTAGGGAAAGTTGAACAAGTGTATATTAAAAGTAAGTGTGGACAGAGCCAAGCATAATACAACCATAGCATGATGACTAGGGAAAGTTGAACAAGTGTATATTAAAAGTAAGTGTGGACAGAGCCAAGCATAATACAACCATAGCATGATGACTAGGGAAAGTTGAACAAGTGTATATTAAAAGTAAGTGTGGAGAGAGCCAAGCATACTAAAACCATAGCATGTTGACTAGGGAAAGTTGAACAAGTGTATATTAAAAGTAAGTGTGGACAGAGCCAAGCATAATACAGCCATAGCATGTTGACTAGGGAAAGTTGAACAAGTGTATATTAAAAGTAAGTGTGGACAGAGACAAGCATAATACAACCATAGCATGATAACTAGGGAAAGTTGAACAAGTGTATATCAAAAGTAAGTGTGGACAGAGCCGAGCATAATACAACCATAGCATGATGACTAGGAAAAGTTGAACAAGTGTATATTAAAAGTAAGTGTGGACAGAGCCAAGCATAATACAACCATAGCATGATGACTAGGGAAAGTTGAACAAGTGTATATTAAAAGTAAGTGTGGACAGAGCCAAGCATAATACAACCATAGCATGTTGATTAAGGAAAGTTGAACAAGTGTATATTAAAAGTAAGTGTGGACAGAGCCAAGCATAATACAACCATAGCATGTTGACTAGGGAAAGTTGAACAAGTGTATATTAAAAGTTAGTGTGGACAGAGCCAAGCATAATACAACCATAGCATGATGACTAGGGAAAGTTGAACAAGTGTATATTAAAAGTAAGTGTGGACAGAGCCAAGCATAATACAACCATAGCATGACGACTAGGGAAAGTTGAACAAGTGTATATTAAAAGTAAGTGTGGACAGAGCCAAGCATAATACAACCATAGCATGTTGACTAGGGAAAGTTGAACAAGTGTATATTAAAAGTAAGTGTGGACAGAGCCAAGCATAATACAACCATAGCATGATGACTAGGGAAAGTTGAACAAGTGTATATTAAAAGTAAGTGTGGACAGAGCCAAGCATAATACAACCATAGCATGATGACTAGGGAAAGTTGAACAAGTGTATATTAAAAGTAAGTGTGGACAGAGCCAAGCATAATACAACCATAGCATGTTGACTAGGGAAAGTTGAACAAGTGTATATTAAAAGTAAGTGTGGACAGAGCCAAGCATAATACAACCATAGCATGTTGATTAGGGAAAGTTGAACAAGTGTATATTAAAAGTAAGTGTGGACAGAGCCAAGCATAATACAACCATAGCATGTTGACTAGGGAACGTTGAACAAGTGTATATTAAAAGTAAGTGTGGACAGAGCCAAGCATAATACAACCATAGCATGACGACTAGGGAAAGTTGAACAAGTGTATATTAAAAGTAAGTGTGGACAGAGCCAAGCATAATACAACCATAGCATGATGACTAGGGAAAGTTGAACAAGTGTATATTAAAAGTAAGTGTGGACAGAGCCAAGCATAATACAACCATAGCATGTTGACTAGGGAAAGTTGAACAAGTGTATATTAAAAGTAAGTGTGGACAGAGCCAAGCATAACACAACCATAGCATGATGACTAGGGAAAGTTGAACAAGTGTATATTAAAAGTAAGTGTGGACAGAGCCAAGCATAATACAACCATAGCATGTTGATTAGGGAAAGTTGAACAAGTGTATATTAAAAGTAAGTGTGGACAGAGACAAGCATAATACAACCATAGTATGTTGACTAGGGAACGTTGAACAAGTGTATATTAAAAGTAAGTGTGGACAGAGCCAAGCATAATACAACCATAGCATGATGACTAGGGAAAGTTGAACGAGTGTATATTAAAAGTAAGTGTGGACAGAGCCAAGCATAATACAACCATAGCATGTTGACTAGGGAAAGTTGAACAAGTGTATATTAATAGTAAGTGTGGACAGAGCCAAGCATACTACAACCATAGCATGTTGATTAGGGAAAGTTGAACAAGTGTATATCAAAAGTAAGTGTGGAGAGAGCCAAGCATACTACAACCATAGCATGTTGACTAGGGAAAGTTGAACAAGTGTATATTAAAAGTAAGTGTGGAGAGAGCCAAGCATACTACAACCATAGCATGTTGACTAGGGAAAGTTGAACAAGTGTATATTAAAAGTAAGTGTGGACAGAGACAAGCATAATACAACCATAGCATGTTGACTAGGGAAAGTTGAACAAGTGTATATTAAAAGTAAGTGTGGACAGAGCCAAGCATAATACAACCATAGCATGATGACTAGGGAAAGTTGAACAAGTGTATATCAAAAGTAAGTGTGGACAGAGCCAAGCATAATACAACCATAGCATGATGACTAGGGAAAGTTGAACAAGTGTATATTAAAAGTAAGTGTGGACAGAGCCAAGCATAATACAACCATAGCATGATGACTAGGGAAAGTTGAACAAGTGTATATTAAAAGTAAGTGTGGACAGAGCCAAGCATAATACAACCATAGCATGTTGATTAAGGAAAGTTGAACAAGTGTATATTAAAAGTAAGTGTGGACAGAGCCAAGCATAATACAACCATAGCATGTTGACTAGGGAAAGTTGAACAAGTGTATATTAAAAGTTAGTGTGGACAGAGCCAAGCATAATACAACCATAGCATGATGACTAGGGAAAGTTGAACAAGTGTATATTAAAAGAAAGTGTGGACAGAGCCAAGCATAATACAACCATAGCATGACGACTAGGGAAAGTTGAACAAGTGTATATTAAAAGTAAGTGTGGACAGAGCCAAGCATAATACAACCATAGCATGATGACTAGGGAAAGTTGAACAAGTGTATATTAAAAGTAAGTGTGGACAGAGCCAAGCATAATACAACCATAGCATGTTGACTAGGGAAAGTTGAACAAGTGTATATTAAAAGTAAGTGTGGACAGAGCCAAGCATAATACAACCATAGCATGACGACTAGGGAAAGTTGAACAAGTGTATATTAAAAGTAAGTGTGGACAGAGCCAAGCATAATACAACCATAGCATGTTGACTAGGGAAAGTTGAACAAGTGTATATTAAAAGTAAGTGTGGACAGAGCCAAGCATAATACAACCATAGCATGATGACTAGGGAAAGTTGAACAAGTGTATATTAAAAGTAAGTGTGGACAGAGCCAAGCATAATACAACCATAGCATGTTGACTAGGGAAAGTTGAACAAGTGTATATTAAAAGTAAGTGTGGACAGAGCCAAGCATAATACAACCATAGCATGATGACTAGGGAAAGTTGAACAAGTGTATATTAAAAGTAAGTGTGGACAGAGCCAAGCATAATACAACCATAGCATGTTGATTAGGGAAAGTTGAACAAGTGTATATTAAAAGTAAGTGTGGACAGAGCCAAGCATAATACAACCATAGCATGTTGACTAGGGAACGTTGAACAAGTGTATATTAAAAGTAAGTGTGGACAGAGCCAAGCATAATACAACCATAGCATGACGACTAGGGAAAGTTGAACAAGTGTATATTAAAAGTAAGTGTGGACAGAGCCAAGCATAATACAACCATAGCATGATGACTAGGGAAAGTTGAACAAGTGTATATTAAAAGTAAGTGTGGACAGAGCCAAGCATAATACAACCATAGCATGTTGACTAGGGAAAGTTGAACAAGTGTATATTAAAAGTAAGTGTGGACAGAGCCAAGCATAATACAACCATAGCATGATGACTAGGGAAAGTTGAACAAGTGTATATTAAAAGTAAGTGTGGACAGAGCCAAGCATAATACAACCATAGCATGTTGATTAGGGAAAGTTGAACAAGTGTATATTAAAAGTAAGTGTGGACAGAGCCAAGCATAATACAACCATAGTATGTTGACTAGGGAACGTTGAACAAGTGTATATTAAAAGTAAGTGTGGACAGAGCCAAGCATAATACAACCATAGCATGATGACTAGGGAAAGTTGAACGAGTGTATATTAAAAGTAAGTGTGGAGAGAGCCAAGCATACTACAACCATAGCATGTTGACTAGGGAAAGTTGAACAAGTGTATATTAAAAGTAAGTGTGGAGAGAGCCAAGCATACTACAACCATAGCATGTTGACTAGGGAAAGTTGAACAAGTGTATATTAAAAGTAAGTGTGGACAGAGCCAAGCATAATACAACCATAGCATGATGACTAGGGAAAGTTGAACAAGTGTATATTAAAAGTAAGTGTGGACAGAGCCAAGCATAATACAACCATAGCATGTTGATTAGGGAAAGTTGAACAAGTGTATATTAAAAGTAAGTGTGGACAGAGCCAAGCATAATACAACCATAGTATGTTGACTAGGGAACGTTGAACAAGTGTATATTAAAAGTAAGTGTGGACAGAGCCAAGCATAATACAACCATAGCATGTTGACTAGGGAAAGTTGAACAAGTGTATATCAAAAGTAAGTGTGGAGAGAGCCAAGCATACTACAACCATAGCATGTTGACTAGGGAAAGTTGAACAAGTGTATATTAAAAGTAAGTGTGGAGAGAGCCAAGCATACTACAACCATAGCATGTTGACTAGGGAAAGTTGAACAAGTGTATATTAAAAGTAAGTGTGGACAGAGACAAGCATAATACAACCATAGCATGTTGACTAGGGAAAGTTGAACAAGTGTATATTAAAAGTAAGTGTGGACAGAGCCAAGCATAATACAACCATAGCATGATGACTAGGGAAAGTTGAACAAGTGTATATCAAAAGTAAGTGTGGACAGAGCCAAGCATAATACAACCATAGCATGATGACTAGGGAAAGTTGAACAAGTGTATATTAAAAGTAAGTGTGGACAGAGCCAAGCATAATACAACCATAGCATGATGACTAGGGAAAGTTGAACAAGTGTATATTAAAAGTAAGTGTGGACAGAGCCAAGCATAATACAACCATAGCATGTTGATTAAGGAAAGTTGAACAAGTGTATATTAAAAGTAAGTGTGGACAGAGCCAAGCATAATACAACCATAGCATGTTGACTAGGGAAAGTTGAACAAGTGTATATTAAAAGAAAGTGTGGACAGAGCCAAGCATAATACAACCATAGCATGACGACTAGGGAAAGTTGAACAAGTGTATATTAAAAGTAAGTGTGGACAGAGCCAAGCATAATACAACCATAGCATGTTGACTAGGGAAAGTTGAACAAGTGTATATTAAAAGTAAGTGTGGACAGAGCCAAGCATAATACAACCATAGCATGATGACTAGGGAAAGTTGAACAAGTGTATATTAAAAGTAAGTGTGGACAGAGCCAAGCATAATACAACCATAGCATGATGACTAGGGAAAGTTGAACAAGTGTATATTAAAAGTAAGTGTGGACAGAGCCAAGCATAATACAACCATAGCATGATGACTAGGGAAAGTTGAACAAGTGTATATCAAAAGTAAGTGTGGACAGAGCCAAGCATAATACAACCATAGCATGATGACTAGGGAAAGTTGAACAAGTGTATATTAAAAGTATATAGGGACACAATATTTTGCTTGACACAGTAAACTGCTGGACACAAAATGTGTTGGACACAGTAATATGTTTTAATTTTGAACATTTATCTTGATTTACTATTTCAAGTGTTAAACATACCTTCCAAATATACGAAATTCCGTAATTTGGGCCCCTGTTAGACCCATTTTTGAAATATAATAGCAAATTTTCGTAATGGTCCATCAATAACCCATAAAGATGATCATTTTGCAAAAAAAACTGCTTTAAAATATGATACAAAAAAGTTCAAATTTTGGGATTCAGCTTTTGTTGTCTGTCCTGGGCTTTCGGTTCAGTTCATTTCCGAAACCATAAGAGATTGAAGAAATCTGTCAATACACTGCAAAAAGTTCTCAGACCATTCAATTCAAAGAAAAAAAAATGAATTAAAATTGGGAAAAAAAAAATTCCATACCTTTTGAAATTTAGTAATAGCACTGTATTTGTTTAATTGTCAATCAAAAACCCCAAAATATGATCATTTTTAAAAAAATACTACATTCAAATTGGATGAAAAATAAAATTAAAAATTTTGAATTTTCACCTTTTGGGCCCCTTTTATATCAAAAACAGTAATAGTTACTTAGTAGCGTTATGCATTTTTCTGAATGTGATTTTCCTAATGAATTCTTTGCAAAACCAACCAAAATCAGACAAACAATAAGCTCCCAGTGTACAAATAATAGAAAAATCCATTTTTGTACCTTGAGGTCTCTTGTTTAGAAATGGGTACTGCTAAGGATCATTGCATTCAAAATTCAGAAGGATCCGCCAACTACATCTTAAGTTATCACACAAGAAACCATTCTTTCTACAGACAATTATGAGAACAGTGGCACAAAATTTTTGCAGTGGTATAAAACTATGAAAAATTGAACTAGAGGCTCAGCCCACTGAGCCTGTGTCGCTCACTTTTCATTCTGATTTGAGGAAACTTAATACAGAACCTCCCATAGGTGCTTCACACCAAGTTTTGGTCATTTGGCTAAACAGTTACAAAGAAGAAGATATTTAGAAATCGACCAATCAGAAACAAGAATGGTCTGTGGTGGCCATGTTTATTGACGGATCGGAAGTAAATGAGCAACCTTTATAGATGACCTTCCAAGGATGCTTCCTACGTACCAAGTTTCGATTCATTTGGCAAAGTGGTTTCAGAGAAGAAGATTTTTTAGAAATCAACCAATCAGAAACAAGAATTGCCTTTGGTGGTCATGTTTGTCAACGGATCGGAACTAAATTAACAGACTTTATAAAGGACTTTCCAAGGATGCTTCCTACCAAGTTTCGATTCATTTGGCCAAGCGGTTACAAAGGAGACAATTTTTTAGAAATCAACCACTCAGAAACAAGAATTGCCTGTGGTGGCCATGTTTGTTAACGATTGGAACTAAATGAGCAATCTTTATAGAGGACCTTTCACAGATGCTTCCTACCAAATTTTGATTCATTTGGCCAAGCGGTTACAAAGGAGAAGATTTTTTAGAAATCAACCAATCAGAAACAAGAATTGTCTGTGGCGGCCATATTTGATAACGGATCGGGACGAAATGAGCAATCTTTATAGAGGACCTGCCATAGATGCTTCCTACCAAGTTTCGGTTTATTTGGCCAAGTGGTTTCAGAGAAGAAGATTTTTTAAAATTGGCCAATCAGAAACAAGAATTGCATATGGCGGCCATGTTTGTTAACGAATCGGAACTAAATGAACAATCTTTATAGAGGACCTTCCAAGGATGCTTCCTACCAAGTTTCGGTTCATTTGGCAAAGCGGCTTCAGAGGAGAATTTTTTTTAGAAATCAACCAATCAGAAACAAGAATTGTCTGTGGCGGCCATGATTGTAAACAGATCGGAACTAAATGAGCATTCTCTATAGAGGACTTTCCAAGGATGCATCCTACCAAGTTTTGATTCATTTGGCCATGCGGTTTCAGAGGAGAAGATTTTTTAGAAATCAACCAATCAGAAACAAGAATTGCCTATGGCAGCCATGTTTGTTAATGGATCGGGACAAAATGAGCATTCTTTATAGAGGACCTTCCATAGATGCTTCCTACCAAGTTTCACTTCATTTGGCTGAGGGGTTTCAGAGGAGAAGATTAAAATGTGAAAAGTTAACGGACGACGGACGCCAAGTGATGGTAAAAGCTCACATTGCCTTTGGCAAGGTGAGCTAAAACGGAATGTGACAACCGTGGCAAAGAATTTGACTGCCACTGAAAAAGTATGGAGAGTTGGGTAGTGATGAACAATTTAGTCTTCTGTAGCAGCTACAACTTCTACAAAGAGGTCTTTAACATGACAGGAGTGTGGCACTCTCCAAACATGATACCCACTAAGTTCCAGAGTCAGGCTTTCCATATTATAATCTGACAACCCTCTATGTGCCACTTTAGGACACACCAGTTAGTTCCATGGGTCAAGTCCTGGGAACCCTCACCAATACCCAGCCTCCCTTTTATAAAGTTCCATGTTGACTTACCATTTAACTTCAGGTAGAGGTAAACCTTCCACTTGACATTCAAACTTAGCTGGAGCATTTTCTGGAACAAGTTTGTCTGTTAACTTGGTGACAATAGATGGTCTTCTTGCAGCTGTAATATATAATACAAATGGGTTATGACTTTTGGGTTATTGGAGTTATTATGTATAAAGTTCAAGATTAGGATTCAGGGTTCTTTACAACAACGCTGCTCACTCAGTTATATGTGAGGGTTAACATTTTACTCAAAAAAAAAAGAAAACAATTGCATGACCGCATCTCTTCACTATTTTAAAACTAGTTGAACCTTGTATCTTTTTTTTAAGTGTCTGCATCGAGCCAAGAAAGTGAGCAATCATGTATCTATATGTGTTTTGATTTTGTCTGTTTCTAACGATTTTCGATTAGATTTTGGAACCATAAATAAACTGTGCAGAGTGTATTCCAATAAACATTCCTCTCGATATTGGCTCCAATTGGCCCAGTGGTTGCAGAAAACTAAAATGTATAAGCTTATAGGTCACGACTACAGACCAAAGACATAAAGTGAAGACTCTGCGGAAACTGAGCTAAAAAAACAGAAAAGAAATTAGAGCAAATAATACAGAAGGCAAGTGTTTGTTAAATTGTCATTCACATTCAAACTAGTTTTATCAGCAGTCAGATTTATTGAACATTAATTTAGAGGGCACCTTTCTATAAAGTGCCAACCAACCATACCACGTGACTTCCCAGTGGTCTTTATAGACAGGCATAGCAGTACATTATCATACATTTCATACTTGTCATAATTTGAACTGGTTACCGGTTTATAAAGAATACTTACGCTGAATCTTGACTCTGCCATTACAAGACACTTGTCCTGCTGGATTGATAGCTCTTGCTGTGTACAGGGCCTCGTCAGGTTTCTTGGTGTCATTGATTGTCATTCTGTAAATGTTACCCACTACTTCTAGTTTGATCCTCTCATCTTCCTGGATTTCTTTGTCCTTCACCAACCTAAAATTTACAACAAGTTATAATGCCATTTTCAACAATATTTAAGCTATAACGTGGTGATCGGCTTTATTTGTGCAGGAAACCGGAATACCTGGAAAAGACCACTGCTCTGTCACAAGTAACTGATGAGCATCATCACATACAGTTGTATAAAGTGTCAAGCTCCTTAAGTACTGGAATCAAATTCACAATCTTTAGTGGTGATATGCACTGATTACAAAGGTAAATGTAAATCTTTGTACCATACAATAGTGGCTGTGGCAGCACCTTGGCAGGATAACTGAGCCAATGATTCTTATTTAACACCAAGTGATCAATTGTCCAGCTAAGTCATGGTGAGAACAAGATACATGTTGATGAGATGATAATCATTACTCCTTTTTACTAGACCAACACGCTTGGTTGGCTTCTTATAATGGTAGCTCACTGAAACAACAGTCAGAGGGTAGACAATCACTCAACTCCTTTTTACTAGACTATTTTTTAGCATGTTAGTTATTTTCTTTATTTACTAGTAGCTGTACATGTATAACTTCCTTATAGACTTTGTGTAATATAAGAGATGGAGAGATAGTTATAGAGTGATTCTCTCCACCATTTTGTTACTTACCATGTAACATGAGGTTTAGGTTTACCGGTTACTTCTACTTCAAGAATGGCTGTATCATTCTCTACAACGTTTACTGTGTCTAACTTCCTGACAAACTTTGGTGAATCTTTCTTCTCTGTTAAATATAACAGTCATTTGTTAATTCTCTACAACATTCTAACACATTTCAAAAGTAATAGGAAACATTTATTTTATTTTTCCCCGTAATACAGATTTCTTTTTTTTATTGAAATACATGTATAATAATGGTCAAATTATTTGTTAAAGTTATTTACAAGTGTTGTACTTTAAATAAAGATGTATTTAAAAAATAAAATGGCATTTAAAAAAAATATATATACATGTATTACCATAATAGGTTTTGTATTGTGCACACTAATGTACAATACACCCATCTGTAACTGATTGTACTAGAATATAATCTCATTCAATTTTGTGTATATTACACATCCAGACTGCTCAAATAATTATAGTTAACTACTCTTGCATTCTAAATGTTCACATCACTCGTTACTGAAAAACAATGTTAATTCACTCATGTTATTGTTCGATTACTTGAGATTTATTTTTAATAACCGGACTCTTAAATAAACCAGAATACTGTATAAAACGAACATTAAATATGTAGGAAATCTTTGTTAATTTAACCTATATAAACAGGTGTATTCTGAACACAAAACTTGGTTCCAAGGAGGTTCAGTTTAGACAGATTTCTCTGTATATTAATTACTTGATTACCTTCAACAAGAAGTTTAGCAATAGTGACAGCTTCTCCTGCTTTGTTCTTGGCTCTGGCTTTAACTTCACCAGCATCTTCTACTTCTGTCTTGTCTATACTTAAACTGTGTATAACATCTGAGAAGCTCTTTCTGACATCGGTATGGAAACGTACACCCTCCACTGGTTTGTCATTAAGGAACCAGGAGATCTCTGGTACAGGGATACCTTTAGCAGAACACTCAAATTTGACGGGTCTGCCTTCTTTAATGTCACGATTGTTGAGTTTCCTTGTGAACTCTGGTTTTTCAGTTTTACCTATGCGCAAATATCAAGAAATCTTTATAATTACTTTGTATATATATTTCAAAGTAAACATTGATGTTTCTTACAGTTATTTAATCAATAGTGAGTGAGTGATTGTTGTTTAACACCAAATGGAGATTCCACAGCTATATTATGGTTGTGTAAATTCTCTGTGAATGTCAAATATATAAACCAGAAGGATGTAAATTATGATATTACATTGATATCATTTAACTTGATACTCAAGAAAAATAGTTGTGAACATTACTGATACAGTGTATTACTTTTCAGTTTCTCAACCACGTTTGAATAAATCATTATCTAGCCAATTAAAGAAGAAATATAGCCCTTTATTTGACAATTTTTCTTCATGTCATACCTTCAACAATGATTGGTGCCGTAATGTCAGCAGTACCAGCAGAGTTGTTAGCTACAATTTTGTATTCACCCTCATGGTCCATGTTAGCCTTCTTTATCAACAACGTACAAGTGTCATCATCAAAGGACATCTTGACGTTAGGGGAAGGTGTAATGTCTTTGTTGTCTTTAAGCCAGGTAATCTCTGGACGAGGAACACCTGTTACTTTACATGTTAACTTTAGTGGCTTGTCTTCCATAACAGTCTAAAAATATCAATATAAAACTTATTTATCAAAAATAATCATGAAAGATGTATAGTAGTCTACTCTTAAAATAGTCTACTCTTAAAATAGTCTGTTATTAAAATAGTCTACTCTTAAAATAGTCTGTTATTAAAATAGTCTACTCTTAAAATAGTCTGTTATTAAAATAGTCTACTCTTAAAATAGTCTACTCTTAAAATAGTCTACTCTTAAAATAGTCTACTCTTAAAATAGTCTGTTATTAAAATAGTCTACTCTTAAAATAGTCTGTTCTTAAAATAGTCTACTCTTAAAATAGTCTACTCTTAAAATAGTCTGTTCTTAAAATAGTCTACTCTTAAAATAGTCTGTTCTTAAAATAGTCTGTTCTTAAATAAAAAATAAAAAAAAGTGTCCTAGTAAGAGGGGACAATATACATATAGTAATAGCTTTCTATCAGTGTGCTTCTGAAATCTGGCCTGGTAAGAGGGGTGGTCTCTATTGAGGGGACAACAGACATATAGTAATAGCTTACTATCAGTGTGTTTCTGAAATCTGGCCTGGTAAGAGGGGTGGTCTCTATTGAGGGGACAACAGACATATAGTAATAGCTTTCTATCAGTGTGCTTCTGAAATCTGGCCTGGTAAGAGAGGTGGTCTCTATTGAGGGGACAATATAGATATAGTAATAGCTTACTATCAGTGTGCTTCTGAAATCTGGCCTGGTAAGAGAGGTGGTCTCTATTGAGTGGACAATAGACATATAGTAATAGCTTTTTATCAGTGTGCTTCTGAAATCTGGCCTGGTAAGAGGGGTGGTCTCTATTGAGGGAACAATATACATATAGTAATAGCTTACTATCAGTGTGCTTCTGAAATCTGGCCTGGTAAGAGAGGTGGTCTCTATTGAGGGGACACTAGACATATAATAATAGCTTACTATCAGTGTGCTTCTGAAATCTGGCCTGGTAAGAGGGGTGGTCTCTATTGAGGGAACAATATACATATAGTAATAGCTTACTATCGGTGTGCTTCTGAAATCTGGCCTGGTAAGAGAGGTGGTCTCTATGGAGGGGACAATATAGATATAGTAATAGCTTACTATCAGTGTGCTTCTGAAATCTGGCCTGGTAAGAGAGGTGGTCTCTATTGAGAGGACAATAGACATATAGTAATAGCTTTGTATCAGTGTGCTTCTGAAATCTGGACTGGTAAGAGGGGTGATCTCTATTGAGGGGACAATATACATATAGTAATAGCTTTCTATCAGTGTGCTTCTGAAATCTGGCCTGGTAAGAGGGGTGGTCTCTATTGAGAGGACAATATAGATATAGTAATAGCTTACTATCAGTGTGCTTCTGAAATCTGGCCTGGTAAGAGGGGTGGTCTCTATTGAGAGGACAATAGACATATAGTAATAGCTTTGTATCAGTGTGCTTCTGAAATCTGGCCTGGTAAGAGGGGTGGTCTCTATTGAGGGGACAACAGACATATAGTAATAGCTTACTATCAGTGTGTTTCTGAAATCTGGCCTGGTAAGAGGGGGACTAAAACAAACATGAAATAAATTGGTTTTCTAAAATAAAATTTATATAAAATGATGCAAGGGACACTTTTCTTTGACTTGGAGTTCTACTGCATGAAAAACTATTATCAACAGGTTTTTATGAAGAAAACTAGGTTTACATTCATAGATAATCCTAGATAGTGTGAAATCATTTACATTCATAGATAATCCTAGATACTGTGAAATCATTTACATTCATGGATACCAATTTTCGTAGTTTGAGATAAATGATATTTTTGTGGATACTTAAGTTCCTGCCATGCTGTAGTCAATAGATATATATATCTTAAGTTCCTGCCATGCTGTAGTCAGTAGATATATATATCTTAAGTTCCTGCCATGCTGTAGTCAGTAGATATATATATCTTAAGTTCGTGGTTTGATACTATCATTGTATACAATAATAATGAATTGACAGTACAAAGGTAATACTTACACATGCTTCAAAAATCTGTGTAAATTCTGGAGCATGTGATGTGTCCTGGTGTCTTAGCACTAATGGAGATTCTGATAGTCTCTTGTCACGATCAATTTCTGTAAAATAACATTTATTACAATAAAAATCTGTATTATTTTTGCTACTGAAATTTCTCATTAATTTTTTAATGTGTCAAGACAGGACTTTCAGTTTAATGTCTCAAATAAAGACATGAAAACATTACAAATCTGTTAAATTTTTAGCTAACATGGAAAGGACCAAGTTTAAATATATACCCACAAGATTTAACTATATACCCACAAGATTTATTTTACTTTATAACAGTAAAACTGATATGAAGACCAAACTTCTTTTTAATATAAGGTAAATATAGCATTATGGGAACTTTCAAAGCTGTAAAAAAATAACTCTTGTCTTAAAATTGTAGTGGCAGGTCTATATCTTGAAGAGGGCAGATCTAATAAGCATTTTTTTCAATAAACCAGACTGGCAGAGTTTGGGGATGGGGTGTTTCAAAATACTAAAAATGATGATATATATTTCCACATGGAAATTATAGACAATTGAATGCCTTAACCATTAGACACCTTTACAAAACATAAATACAACAGTGTTAGACCCCAAACAAATTTATAAAACTGATCTTCTAATCTTATCTGATAACCACTTACCATTAACAGTAAGGGGAATATCAACAGTTACCTCCCCTACTTCATTTGTAGCAACACAGGTGTAGACACCTGCATCGACCACATCACTGTCCTTGACCTCAAAGCAGTAGGTGTCTTCATACTTATCAAAGTGGTAAAGCTCTGTGTCTTCCAATACCATGTTGTCTTTCTTCCATACAACTGAGAAAACAAACATAAAACCTAATATGTTTTTACCCACTACTAACATTGCTAAGTCAGTGATTGTTGTTTAACTCCAAATGAGCCATTTATCAGTTATATCATGGTGAGCATGCTAACCATTTCATCACCGAGGTAGTCCAACATTTCTCAACTAAATTAATTCCTGACATTATTATTTTGAATGAAGATTAGAGAATGAATTCAGATCCAGTTTTGCATGTCTTAATTTATGAAATTGAAAAAAATTGTTTCAAGATTTACATTTCAATTTGATTGTAAATCAGATAATTACAACAATAATAATTGGCAGAAAAATTTGACAAATGTCTTATTTATTTGATATCATTACTACTGCTTCATTAAAGGACAGAATATGTATCTAAAACACTAAAGTGCCTAACAACACAAGTTTTAAGATTCACTGACAGAATTGTCCCCGTTGAGAATTGTACAAGACACAGCTTTATATGACAAAGTTTGTTTATTGACTTGTGGCAGGTTGGTGGTTTTCACCAGTCTTATTCACCAACCATCATGGTAAAACCGAGATATTATTTGAAATGAAAAGGAAGTTTAGTAATGGTCAACAATTCCACCAATAACAAAACAAACAATTATATCTCAACTCGAACCATTGAACCTAAAAACCTTTACAGATTCGCTTTCAAACAAAAAAGTAACCTTCAATTTAATTGATCTCAGATAACTGATATACTCTGGCACTACAAAGTAAAATCACTGACCTTTGTACATATGACACCTCAAGGTTAAACTGTAGAAGATTCATTTACCTTTAGGCCTTAGTGTTCCAATGACCTTTCTACATACAACACCTCAAGGTTAAACTGTAGATGATTCACTTACTTTTAGGTCTTGGTGTTCCAATGACCTTTCTACATACAACACCTCAAGGCTAAACTGTTAATGATTCACTTACTTTTAGGTCTTGGTGTTCCAATGACCTTTCTACATACAACACCTCAAGGTTAAACTGTAGAAGATTCATTTACCTTTAGGCCTTAGTGTTCCAATGACCTTTCTACATACAACACCTCAAGGCTAAACTGTAGATGATTCATTTACTTTTAGGTCTTGGTGTTCCAATGACCTTTCTACATACAACACCTCAAGGTTAAACTGTAAATGATTCATTTACCTTTAGGCTTTGGTGTTCCAATGACCTTTCGACATACGACACCTCAAGGTTAAACTGTAGATGATTAATTTACTTTAAACTTTGGTGTTCCAATGACCTTTCGACATACAACACCTCAAGGTTAAACTGTAGATGATTAATTTACTTTAAACTTTGGTGTTCCAATGACCTTTATACATATGACACCTCAAGGTTAAACTGTAGATGATTCATTTACCTTTAGGCCTTGGTGTTCCAATGACCTTTCTACATATGACACCTCAAGGTTAAACTGTAGATGATTCATTTACCTTTAGGCTTTGGTGTTCCAATGACCTTTCTACAAACGACACCTCAAGGTTATACTGTAGATGATTCATTTACCTTTATGCTTTGGTGTTCCAATGACCTTTTTTAACTATGACACCTCAAGGTTAAAAACTGTCTTCATTTACCTTTAGGCTTTGGAGTTCCAATGACCTTGACCATGAACTGTGCTGTTTCATGTTGCCTAGCAACAACATTTTCAGGAATTTTGATAAACTCTGGTGCAGAGGGCTTGTCTTCTCTGATCTCTGTTAAAAAAACAAAATATTACAATAGAATTCCAGTTATTATTTGACATAATACAATTAAAAACCAAATTCTGAAAAAACAATAAAGTCATCTTGTTTATACTTACCTTCAAATTTAGTCTAAATATTTCTAATCTCTACAAATTAATTCTGTCAATTCTCAACAACTGTCTATTCCAAAACAAGAAAATGTTTCCTATGGTGTTCAATTGTAATGGTTCAAATAAAGGTAAGAGGATGAGCCACTATTACAACCAAATGTATTGATTCCAATCATTTTCAAGGTTTATAGATATTTATAAGTTTCAAAGATTAATTCATGAGTATTAAGGTGATTTTTAATTGCCCTCGGAAAAGTTTGTGGATTGAATTGCCCTTGTATCAACAAATGTTTATACTTAGAATAGAATTTTCTCTGAGTTTGATGAATAATATTTTGCTTCATTATTCCTTTTTAAACAATGGGTAGTATCTGATGAGAGAGACTTAACTTACCATGGCACATATATTACATATGACAGTCTGTTTTATTGCTCTGAACTTACCCTCTACAAACAGTTCAGCTTTACATTTAGTAGATCCTGCTGCATTCTTGGCTTCTACAGTGTAAGTTCCGTCATGTTCAGGGAGTACATCAACTATCAACAGAGTATCTTCCCCTTCATCATCACCGTATTGTATACTAAATCTGTTGTCATTCTTAGAGATTTCTTTGTCGTTTTTAAACCATAGGATTTGTGGCTTGGGTTGACCTGTGGCTTTGCAGGTAAATTTAGCACTCTCACCAATAGTTGCTTCTACAGTCTGAATCTCAACAATGAATTTAGGAGCAACGAATTCAACCTCTTCTGGTTTGACTGTAAAATACAGTGTGGTTACATCTAAATTATCTCCCTTGTGATGTAAGACAATTTAACAATTACTTGTAACACAAATCAATTCTGTTTTTCTGTAGAAGTATCTACTTACGTGTACCAATGTAGTCAAACTAAATATAAAAATCTTAATAATTACATTATCTATTGCTGAATGTTCCTTATCAAACTGACTAAATATTTCACATCATAAAATAATACAAAAAAATGTCATTTTGACAATCACAAAATCTTACATTGACCAAAAAACCAGATATATGCTATCATATATTTCCTACGTACCTGTGACCAACAATTCGGCACAACATGTTGCAGTACCGTAATCATTGATTGCTTCCACGGTGTATGTACCATGGACATCCTCATCAATGTCATAAACCTGTAGATGAGACAGATTATCCTCATCAAATATGGCATGGCGTTTGCCTGGTGTGATTTCAATTCCATTGTACAACCAATGGATATCTGGTCGTGGAGTTCCTAAAACTTCAACATTGAAGTCAGCAGTTTCTCCTTCTCCAACCTACAAGACACAAATGTATGTAAAGAAATGTTGAGGGTTTCAGTTTTTGATGTGTCAATAGGACATGGAACATTTCCAGTTAAAGTAAACAGATATCTTACAGCAAATCAACGGGAATAACTCCAGAATGGAAAAAACTGGTAAAGTCTAGCACCTGGAGCATGACAATACAAATGAGTATCACAAATGGAACCATACAATTTGAATATATTGAACATATAATTTTCTATGTTTCAATCCTTTACATCATTTTTAATAATTTAGCAATATGTACTGCAAGAGAAGGAAACTATGAACTAGAAATATTTAAAGTTGTCAGAAATATGTTTTGTGACACTGTGACAATTATGAGATCTGAACCCTGGACATAATACTCTATAGACATGTATGAGATCTGTATAAACCTGGTTTATTGCTACCATAGGTTCACACATATGGTCAATACAGCTTACTGTTTCAGTTTGTATCTTCAGTACAAATTCTGGTGCTTTGCCTTCTGTTTTGATAACAGCAGTGTCCTCTCCCTTCTTAACCTCTTCTGTACCTGAAGGTATAAAACATACAATTTTATAAAAAAAAAAAACCCAACTTTTAGAGTACTTTTAACACAAATAATCCAGTCATTATATTTCGACTCCTACACTTGTTAGACGTTGACAGAGGACACAGTAATCATTTGAGTTCAGGTATTTTGGCTTCCTGTCTCAATAATACTGAACGCCACAAAATAACTGAAATATTGTTGAAAGTGGTGTTAAGCACCTACAGTCATCATTCATCACATCTTATAGTACATTTATAAGTAACAAATAATATGGATGTACATATTTTGTAAATGAACACAAGAAAATATCTAATATTAAACTTAGACACAACTAAAGGAACAGCACCTTTATAACTGTTCTACATTTCAGTCATAGTTGTCTTCAATAATGAGTATAAATCTTAGTCTAAAAAGAGAGTGAAATGCCCCCTGGTTTACAGTTGAGTGAAATGTCCCCTGGTTTACAATTGAGTGAGATGTCCCCTGGTTTACAATTGAGTGAGATGTCCCCTGGTTTACAGTTGAGTGGAATGTCCCCTGGTTTACAGTTGAATGAAATGTTCCCTGGTTTACAGTTGAGTGAAATGTCCCCTGGTTTACAATTGAATGAGATGTCCCTGGTTTACAGTTGAGTGGAATGTCTCCTGGTTTACAGTTGAATGAAATGTTCCCTGGTTTACAGTTGAGTGAAATGTCTCCTGGTTTACAGTTGAGTGGAATGTCCCCTGGTTTACAGTTGAGTGAAATGTCTCCTGGTTTACTATTGAGTTAAATGTCCCTGGTTTACAGTTGAGTTAAATGTTCCCTGGTTTACAGTTGAGTGAAATGTCCCCTGGTTTACAGTTGAGTGAAATGTCTCCTGGTTTACAGTTGAGTGAAATGTCTCCTGGTTTACAGTTGAGTTAAATGTCCCTGGTTTACAGTTGAGTGGAATGTCCCTGGTTTACAGTTGAGTGAAATGTCCCCTGGTTTACAGTTGAGTGGAATGTCTCCTGGTTTACAGTTGAGTGAAATGTCCCTGGTTTACAGTTGAGTGAAATGTCTCCTGGTTTACAGTTGAGTGGAATGTCTCCTGGTTTACAGTTGAGTGAAATGTCTCCTGGTTTACTATTGAGTTAAATGTCCCTGGTTTACAGTTGAGTGGAATGTCCCTGGTTTACAGTTGAGTGAAATGTCCCCTGGTTTACAGTTGAGTGGAATGTCTCCTGGTTTACAGTTGAGTGAAATGTCTCCTGGTTTACTATTGAGTTAAATGTCCCTGGTTTACAGTTGAGTTAAATGTTCCCTGGTTTACAGTTGAGTGAAATGTCCCCTGGTTTACAGTTGAGTGAAATGTCTCCTGGTTTACAGTTGAGTGAAATGTCTCCTGGTTTACTATTGAGTGGAATGTCTCCTGGTTTACAGTTGAGTGAAATGTCCCCTGGTTTACAGTTGAGTGGAATGTCTCCTGGTTTACAGTTGAGTGAAATGTCTCCTGGTTTACAGTTGAGTGGAATGTCTCCTGGTTTACAGTTGTGTGGAATGTCCCCTGGTTTACAGTTGAGTTAAATGTCCCTGGTTTACAGTTGAGTGGAATGTCTCCTGGTTTACAGTTGAGTGGAATGTCTCCTGGTTTACAGTTGAGTGAAATGTCTCCTGGTTTACAGTTGAGTGGAATGTCCCCTGGTTTACTATTGCGTTAAATGTCCCCTGGTTTACAGTTGAGTGGAATGTCTCCTGGTTTACAGTTGAGTGAAATGTCTCCTGGTTTACAGTTGAGTGGAATGTCCCCTAGTTTACTATTGAGTTAAATGTCCCTGGTTTACAGTTGAGTGAAATGTCCCTGGTTTACAGTTGAGTGGAATGTCTCCTGGTTTACAGTTGAGTGAAATGTCCCCTGGTTTACAGTTGAGTGGAATGTCTCCTGGTTTACAGTTGAGTGAAATGTCCTCTGGTTTACAGCTGAATGAAATGTCCCCTGGTTTACAGTTGAGTGCTACTCTATATTTATGTTGATAAATGCAACATGTACTTTGTGAACAACACTTTTTTTAAATATGGTCATATTATATATATAAAAAACTGAATACATTTATTGTTAAATTCTAATCATTATTTTTCATATTGAATCTCCTATTGTGTCAGATATTTAACAAGACTTTAAAATCTTCTTGGTATAATGTTTCTGTCGAAACTTGTATACTTTCGCTAAACCAAACTGTCATGATTAACCAGTACAAAACTAGAACTGTGAGTGACCTCACTGAGTGATACCCCACGCTTGCAATACTATGATGTTCAAACTTTGGAATACAGGTATATTAGCAAGTTACCTATGAAAAATGAATGGATATGGAGTTATGTCAAGGAGACAACATCCCATCTCCAAAATAAACTAACCAAGAACATACATCTAGGGGTCGCCACAAGGTCTTCAACAAAGTGGGATTGCTTAAAACCAATACGGTTTCATCAGTATACATGAGGATTACAACATTTCCTAACTTTTTTACAAGAGGATATAGGTCACATCAAATGTTATAACTGTGTAAAGTTTCACAAAAATTCAATAAGCTGTTTAGGAGGAGTTGGGCTTACAAGGTACACGACCCCCCCTTTTCGTGAAAGTATAAGTTGAATTATCTCCCCTTCTAAATTTTAGACAGCAATGGTATTCCTTCATGCACATCTGCAGGTTGTGTACTACAACTGTGTAAAGTTTCATAAAAATTCAATAAGCAGTTTAGTAGGAGTTGCGCTTAAAATGTACATGTCCCCCCCCCCTTTTAGTGAAAGTATAAATTGAATTATCTCCCCTTTTAAATTTTGGACAGCAACCATATTCCTTCATGCACATCTGCAGGTAGTGTACTACACCTGTGTAAAGTTTCACAAAACTCCAATAAACCGTTTAGGAGGAGTTGCACTTACAAGGTACACAACCCCCCTTTTCGTGAAAGTATAAGTTGAATTATCTCCCCTTCTAAATTTTAGACAGCAACAGTATTCCTTCATGCACATCTGCAGGTTATGTACTACAACTGTGTAAAGTTTCATAAAAATTCAATAAGCAGTTTAGTAGGAGTTGTGCTTACAAGGTACATGTCCCCCCCTTTTCGTGAAAGTATAAGTTGAATTATCTCCCCTTTTAAATTTTGAACAGTAACCATATTCCTTCATGCACATCTGCAGGTAGTGTACTACAAATGTGTAAAGTTTCATAAAAATCCAATAAGCCGTTTAGGAGGAGTTGTGCTAACAAGGTACATGGACAGACGGACGGACGGACAGGGTGATTCCTATATACCCCCCCCCCCCCCCAAACTTTGTTTGCAGGGGGTATAATTATCAATCTATTAGTTTTCACAGAAAACAGATTTCAGCAAAAATCATTATTAAATTTTAATATACATGTATTCAGTAATGCAAAATTAATTTGAATGACTATATATGAGGTTTTAATTACCACTGATTACATCAAATAAGTCCAGGTTAAAAAGGTGACTGACATATTGGGTGTTATAAATATAGACCCTTGAACTCATTGTATTATGTATAAAACATGTAATAAAGTTGTATAGGTATTATAGATTAACTACAGATTACATAGTTACAGATTGTGAGTGAGACATGTTTATTATTGTTCTTATTCTTGGTATAATATTAAATAAATTTATTGTTAAAAAGTACTGGGTTCTTAGGGCTGAAACCCACAGAGCACATCCCAGGGTGGTAGATAGGAAGATCCCTCTTGATGGGGGTTATCCAGGTTATAATATAGGAAAGCCTGACTGTGGATCATAGTGGGCAATGTTTTTGGAAAGTATCATGCTCCCTACACTCTAAAATCAGTCTTTGTAGATTAGAACTAGAGAAAGTTGATCTGGCGATCACAGATACCCTCGCATTCCAAATTTTGAATGAGGCAATGAAAGGAATGAAACATGTTGTGATTTATCTTACAATTTATTAAAGTCCTATTTTCTAAGAGAAAAAAGGACCATAACTCAGGAACGGTAAATGTGAAATACACCGTAATCAAACTTAATCTGTATTTTATGTTACACAGCAATGTGTGAAAGTTTGAAAAGATTTAGTTGAGCGGTACTTTAATTACTATCCGGAAACCAAAAGTGTGCCGGACGGACATGAGGATCCCTATATACCCCCGACTCTCGTCTACCGTATAAAAAGAGTAGAAACATTGTAGCTACAAAAGACTAAATTTGTCTTCCCAACTTTTCTTCCAGTGACAGTCAGAAGTCATTGACCAGGTTGACCTTTCCCTCATTCCTATATATATTTTATATTATAGCACTTGTCCTCATCCTCAGTATAGCTGAAATACTGCTGGATGTGAAGTGATAATCAATCAATCATGTTTAAAAAGTACATACCATATTGTCTGGGCTATAGGACATGATGAATTATAATTATAGGTGCTAAATGCCTAGCGGTCATATATGTTAAATGTGTATCAATTTTGCTTTGATTAGATTTTGGAACTGTTCTGTGGTATTTTTTGTTTTTTATTTTTTTATCATAGGCAAACTGGGGAAATTAACATGTATCATTGCACTATAAAATCTATTTGAATCCTTTTTTTTTAAAAGAAAAGTCATGAAAACCAATAAAATCTTGCCTGCATTATTTCTCCTTATTTCACTCACCTGTGTTAAGATATTGTAAAGTCAAAGTTTCTATTTTAAGACTGCTTATGACAGTAATATAAGTATGGCCTATAGTCATTTTAGATTGTACAGGATTTATTCCTATCTATGAGAAGACACTGCAATAATTGCTAAAAAGTCTCAACATGCATCTTCCACATTAAAATCTAGTTCCAATTAGAAATATCTGTCCAATGTTGAAAAATAATTTGAAGTTGAGAGTGATAACTCTCCCAATCCATTATCTACCCAGAATTATAAATGCAAACTTTTCCCGTAAGAAAGCATCAAATTTCTAATCCATGTCATTTTCAGTAAAATCAATTTCATATTGAATTCACATCACAAAATCGCACAATTACTAACGTGCAATATGCTAAATTTTCCTCACAATTAAATATGTTCTTCATTTTTTTCAATATGTTTTAAGTTCACATGTTATCAATATGTTTTTAAGTGCACATGTTATCAATATGTTTTTAAGTACACATGTTATCAATATGTTTTTAAGTACACATGTTATCCATATGTTTTAAGTGCACATGTTATCCCATATTCAGCAAAATTGTCTTATGGATTTGTGTGTCTTTATCAGTTGTTTAGCTTTCAAGTCAACATTTTTGCAACATATGGTCAATAATTTACATATCCTATTTATAACACAACTTTCAAGTGCAATAAAAAAGTTGATTCTGATCAAAGAAAATAAACAAGTTGAGAATTGACTAAAAGAAATCCAAGACCATGAACTGACATTATTTAATTCAGAATGCACCATTGACCACTTTCAATGTTTTAAATCAATGCCATTGTTTTCTCTTCACTTCATTTAATATAGATAATGTTTCACAGATTTTTATTTCCTTGTAAGTATTTGGTGTTTTATTTCACAGTTAGATCTGAATATTGAATAAATTTAAAAAACAATAGTTATCACATTACGAGTAATTTAATATTTTCATATGATCACTTTCGTCATTCTGTTCTTCATATTCACGTTTAAAATGTTTTGTTCCAATGGATTTAAAATGTATTCTTTTTTCCTTCATTTGATGTGAAATAACTTTTATTTAGCTGGAGGCAAATTCAAAATAATAGACATTTGTAAACATCCATTCTCACAACAATTAAAACAAAAATCTCTACATTCAAGTAAGTAAAAAATATCCTCATTAATTGTTCCTAGAGAATTAGCTAATTAATTGTAAATACACACATTACTAATCATCAAATCATATTAATTCCTAAGTAACTTCCTTCACTTGACAACAAAACTTTAACATCATTAATAATAGTGTCTCCATTCATCAAACTATTGTTATCTTATTGAAAATGTGTTGACAAGTTTAATATGAAATAACTTAAAATAAATTATCTATCCATCAACTGCTGAAGTCTTTATCTACTGAACTTTGTTATCTTATAGTATAGTCTTGTATAATAAACCTAACTCATTATCACCATCAGGTTATTAATTAATATACATCCTCACGCAGAAATCTGAGTTCACCTTCAATTTAAATCACTTTTATCAGTAGTTAAGCTTCCATATGTTAATCAAATTCTTTGAAGGATAATTTCATAAGTAAACCATCCTGCATGTGCAACCATTTTGCTTTTGCATGGAGAAGAAAATCAACAAGTATCCCACAAAGTTGATGCAGTCTTGATTATGTTCTGGTGAGGACAATAATTTGAATGTTTTCTTCTCCAGAATTACACATAGAAATCAATGTCTGGCTCTTCACATCTTTATAAAATATTTCTTCCCTCCACATTGTGTTTAATGAACTATTATATTTAAACAATTGTCAATCTTCCATCCATCAGTCTTTACAACACTTTTTATTTATTTCCAACATGCCTTCATTCATTATTCTAGGTATATACAACATTCAAGTTCACGACTTCCTAGACTTACTTGTATAAATACGATAACAGTCTAGCAAGTTAATTATTGGTCAATGCCAAAAATATTTACAGCATATAAATCTAAGCTTTTAATATTACTTACACAATATACTGATTAAAAGTGGTCTAAATCTTACGTATCCTATTTAAAATAAAAATATTTAAAACATTCCGAAACATTAAACCACATTTTTTTTTTTTCCTTTTCAAACATGTTTAGAATTTTTACATTATATCAGGATTTTGGTTTCAATAAATATAAATTACTTATTCTTTTAAATGATTTATTCCCCTGATTGTGAATTTCTATTTTTTTTTTAAACATGTGTCTAGGTTATTACAATGATCTTACATTGTAATAGATCTTACATTGTAATAACCTAGACAAATGTTATCGATCAACACAACATTTTATATAATCTCTTCAGAAATTAACAACAAATTTCATTTTATTCTTTTATATTACAAAATTTCCACATCAACGTTAACTCGAAATAATACTGCACCCTCTATCGACACTTTCGCTGGATAAGGGCTTGAATGCGCTTAATGGAAAAACTCTGTCAGCTGCTGTCTGGTTGAGACGACCAATCAAATGTCAGATATTAGCACATATGTGCATTAGTGACTTCCATTTGTAATAGTGACAAAACAAACATGGAGAATGATTGTGCCTTTACAAGTTTAGAAGACAAATACACCTTTAAATTCAAAGAAAAACAAAAAGTGGTAGTAGAATCTATACTACATGCTCCATTGGACATTATTTACAAACACTCCTCCTATTTTACGTGCCATTCATGCCTAATGGCGATGTCGTAATACCCATAAGCAATTTGACCGATTTTATCAATGAATGCATCCAGGCGTTAATGTAGCGACCAGCGGGAGCGTAATATACGTAATATATGTAATATAACGACTGGACTATTCGGGTAACATCAACTGACAAGTATGAAGAATGCAGAATTTCATTCATTTAAGGGGAGATAATCAACTTGGTAATTACTTTCTGTGTTAAATAAACATGTCAAAAGTTTTTGTTTATTTTCCTGTCATCTTTGATCATAAAATAATTAGGAATGGATAGTCTGATAACTAATAACAACAATGTAGTGTTCAATTATCTCTGGTCAGGGTCTCAGGATAGGGATTTAGGGTAGGAATGAAATAAATGGTGATATAGGGAATAGGGAATGAAACTAATTAAATTATATGTATTTAAGGATGTAGGGGAATGAAACTGATTAAATTATATGTATTTAAGGATGTAGGGGAATGAAACTGATTAAATTATATGTATTTAAGGATGTAGGGGAATGAAACTGATTAAAGGGTTATTTTTTGGTAGAGGGAATTAAATTGATTATATTGCCACTTTTGGGTGTAGGGAATGAGACTGATTAACTTGGGGGTGGGGGGAGGGTTAGGGTGCATGAATGAAACTGATTAAATGGGTGTTTTAAGGTATAGGAATTAAATTGCTTAAATTGGCATTTTAAGGTGTACTCTGGGAACGAAACTGATTATGTAGGGGTGTTATGGATTAGGGAATGAAACAGATTATGTAGGGGTGTTATGGATTAGGGAATGAAACTGATTATGTAGGGGTGTTATGGATTAGGGAATGAAACTGATTATGTAGGGGTGTTATGGATTAGGGAATGAAACAGATTATGTAGGGGTGTTATGGATTAGGGAATGAAACAGATTATGTAGGGGTGTTATGGATTAGGGAATGAAACAGATTATGTAGGGGTGTTATGGATTAGGGAATGAAACTGATTATGTAGGGGTGTTATGGATTAGGGAATGAAACTGATTATGTAGGGGTGTTATGGATTAGGGAATGAAACAGATTATGTAGGGGTGTTATGGATTAGGGAATGAAACAGATTATGTAGGGGTGTTATGGATTAGGGAATGAAACAGATTATGTAGGGGTGTTATGGATTAGGGAATGAAACTGATTATGTAGGGGTGTTATGGATTAGGGAATGAAACTGATTATGTAGGGGTGTTATGGATTAGGGAATGAAACTGATTATGTAGGGGTGTTATGGATTAGGGAATGAAACAGATTATGTAGGGGTGTTATGGATTAGGGAATGAAACTGATTATGTAGGGGTGTTATGGATTAGGGAATGAAACAGATTATGTAGGGGTGTTATGGATTAGGGAATGAAACTGATTATGTAGGGGTGTTATGGATTAGGGAATGAAACTGATTATGTAGGGGTGTTATGGATTAGGGAATGAAACTGATTATGTAGGGGTGTTATGGATTAGGGAATGAAACAGATTATGTAGGGGTGTTATGGATTAGGGAATGAAACAGATTATGTAGGGGTGTTATGGATTAGGGAATGAAACAGATTATGTAGGGGTGTTATGGATTAGGGAATGAAACTGATTATGTAGGGGTGTTATGGATTAGGGAATGAAACTGATTATGTAGGGGTGTTATGGATTAGGGAATGAAACAGATTATGTAGGGGTGTTATGGATTAGGGAATGAAACTGATTATGTAGGGGTGTTATGGATTAGGGAATGAAACAGATTATGTAGGGGTGTTATGGATTAGGGAATGAAACTGATTATGTAGGGGTGTTATGGATTAGGGAATGAAACAGATTATGTAGGGGTGTTATGGATTAGGGAATGAAACTGATTATGTAGGGGTGTTATGGATTAGGGAATGAAACTGATTATGTAGGGGTGTTATGGATTAGGGAATGAAACTGATTATGTAGGGGTGTTATGGATTAGGGAATGAAACAGATTATGTAGGGGTGTTATGGATTAGGGAATGAAACTGATTATGTAGGGGTGTTATGGATTAGGGAATGAAACAGATTATGTAGGGGTGTTATGGATTAGGGAATGAAACTGATTATGTAGGGGTGTTATGGATTAGGGAATGAAACTGATTATGTAGGGGTGTTATGGATTAGGGAATGAAACTGATTATGTAGGGGTGTTATGGATTAGGGAATGAAACAGATTATGTAGGGGTGTTATGGATTAGGGAATGAAACTGATTATGTAGGGGTGTTATGGATTAGGGAATGAAACAGATTATGTAGGGGTGTTATGGATTAGGGAATGAAACAGATTATGTAGGGGTGTTATGGATTAGGGAATGAAACTGATTATGTAGGGGTGTTATGGATTAGGGAATGAAACAGATTATGTAGGGGTGTTATGGATTAGGGAATGAAACTGATTATGTAGGGGTGTTATGGATTAGGGAATGAAACTGATTATGTAGGGGTGTTATGGATTAGGGAATGAAACTGATTATGTAGGGGTGTTATGGATTAGGGAATGAAACAGATTATGTAGGGGTGTTATGGATTAGGGAATGAAACTGATTATGTAGGGGTGTTATGGATTAGGGAATGAAACAGATTATGTAGGGGTGTTATGGATTAGGGAATGAAACTGATTATGTAGGGGTGTTATGGATTAGGGAATGAAACTGATTATGTAGGGGTGTTATGGATTAGGGAATGAAACTGATTATGTAGGGGTGTTATGGATTAGGGAATGAAACAGATTATGTAGGGGTGTTATGGATTAGGGAATGAAACAGATTATGTAGGGGTGTTATGGATTAGGGAATGAAACAGATTATGTAGGGGTGTTATGGATTAGGGAATGAAACAGATTATGTAGGGGTGTTATGGATTAGGGAATGAAACAGATTATGTAGGGGTGTTATGGATTAGGGAATGAAACAGATTATGTAGGGGTGTTATGGATTAGGGAATGAAACAGATTATGTAGGGGTGTTATGGATTAGGGAATGAAACAGATTATGTAGGGGTGTTATGGATTAGGGAATGAAACAGATTCAAACTCTTACAAAGAAATGAGAATGTCAGGGTGTACAGTACGTGGGACAACCCCTTTGTCCAAATTAAACCAGACTACATTGAGTAAACTTTGGCTCCAGGGTGTATGAGGTTCAAAATTTATCGAATACTGCATTGAGTAAACTTTGGTTCCAGGGTGTATGAGGTTCAAAATTAAACCAGACTACATTGAGTAAACTTTGGCTCCAGGGTGTATGAGGTTCAAAATTTAACAGACTACATTGAGTAAACTTTAGCCTCAGGGTGTATGAGGTTCAAAATTAAACCAGACTACAATGAGTAAACTTTGGCCTCCGGGTGTATGAGGTTCAAAATTAAACACAGACTACATTGAGTAAACTTTGGCTCCAGGGTGTATAAGGTTCAAAATTAAACACAGACTACATTGAGTAAACTTTGGCTCCAGGATGTAAGAGGTTCAAACTTAAACACAGACTACATTGTGTAAACTTTGGCCTGAGGGTGTATGAGGTTCAAAATTAAACACAGACTACATTGAGTAAACTTTGGCTCCAGGGTGTATGAGGTTCAAACTTAAACACAGACTACATTGAGTGAACTTTGGCTCAAGGGTGTATGAGGTTCAAATTTAAACAGACTACATTGAGTAAACTTTGGCCTCAGGGTGTATGAGGTTCAAAATTAAACACAGACTACATTGAGTAAACTTTGGCTCCAGGGTGTCTGAGGTTCAAACTTAAACACAGACTACATTGAGTAAACTTTGGCTCAAGGGTGTATGAGGTTCAAAATTAAACACAGACTACATTGAGTAAACTTTGGCACCAGTATGTATGAGGTTCAAAATTAAACACAGACTACATTGAGTAAACTTTGGCTCCAGGGTGTATGAGGTTCAAACTTAAACACAGACTACATTGAGTAAACTTTGGCTCCAGGGTGTAAGAGGTTCAAACTTAAACACAGACTACATTGAGTAAACTTTGGCTCCAGGGTGTATGAGGTTCAAACTTAAACACAGACTACATTGAGTAAACTTTGGCTCCAGGGTGTATGAGGTTCAAAATTTATCGAATACTGCATTGAGTAAACTTTGGTTCCAGGGTGTATGAGGTTCAAAATTAAACCAGACTACATTGAGTAAACTTTGGCTCCAGGGTGTATGAGGTTCAAAATTTAACAGACTACATTGAGTAAACTTTAGCCTCAGGGTGTATGAGGTTCAAAATTAAACCAGACTACAATGAGTAAACTTTGGCCTCCGGGTGTATGAGGTTCAAAATTAAACACAGACTACATTGAGTAAACTTTGGCTCCAGGGTGTATAAGGTTCAAAATTAAACACAGACTACATTGAGTAAACTTTGGCTCCAGGATGTAAGAGGTTCAAACTTAAACACAGACTACATTGTGTAAACTTTGGCTCCAGGGTGTATGAGGTTCAAAATTAAACACAGACTACATTGAGTAAACTTTGGCTCCAGGGTGTATGAGGTTCAAACTTAAACACAGACTACATTGAGTGAACTTTGGCTCAAGGGTGTATGAGGTTCAAATTTAAACAGACTACATTGAGTAAACTTTGGCCTCAGGGTGTATGAGGTTCAAAATTAAACACAGACTACATTGAGTAAACTTTGGCTCCAGGGTGTCTGAGGTTCAAACTTAAACACAGACTACATTGAGTAAACTTTGGCTCAAGGGTGTATGAGGTTCAAAATTAAACACAGACTACATTGAGTAAACTTTGGCTCCAGTATGTATGAGGTTCAAAATTAAACACAGACTACATTGAGTAAACTTTGGCTCCAGGGTGTATGAGGTTCAAACTTAAACACAGACTACATTGAGTAAACTTTGGCTCCAGGGTGTAAGAGGTTCAAACTTAAACACAGACTACATTGAGTAAACTTTGGCTCCAGGGTGTATGAGGTTCAAACTTAAACACAGACTACATTGAGTAAACTTTGGCTCCAGGGTGTATGAGGTTCAAACTTAAACACAGACTACATTGAGTAAACTTTGGCTCCAGGGTGTATGAGGTTCAAAATTAAACACAGACTACATTGAGTAAACTTTGGCTCAAGGGTGTATGAGGTTCAAAATTAAACACAGACTACATTGAGTAAACTTTGGCTCCAGGGTGTATGAGGTTCAAAATTAAACACAGACTACATTGAGTAAACTTTGGCTCCAGGGTGTATGAGGTTCAAAATTATACACAGACTACATTGAGTAAACTTTGGCTCCAGAGTGTATGAGGTTCAAAATTAAACACAGACTACATTGAGTAAACTTTGGCCTCAGGGTGTATGAGGTTCAAACTTAAACACAGACTACATTGAGTAAACTTTGGCCTCAGGGTGTATGAGGTTCAAAATTAAACACAGACTACATTGAGTAAACTTTGGCCTCAGGGTGTATGAGGTTCAAAATTAAACACAGACTACATTGAGTAAACTTTGGCTCTAGAGTGTATGAGGTTCAAAATTAAACACAGACTACATTGAGTAAACTTTGGCTCCAGGGTGTATGAGGTTCAAAATTAAACACAGACTACATTGAGTAAACTTTGGCTCCAGAGTGTATGAGGTTCAAAATTAAACACAGACTACATTGAGTAAACTTTGGCCTCAGGGTGTATGAGGTTCAAAATTAAACACAGACTACATTGAGTAAACTTTGGCTCCAGGGTGTATGAAGTTCAAACTTAAATACAGACTACATTGAGTAAACTTTGGCTCCAGGGTGTATGAGGTTCAAACTTAAACACAGACTACATTGAGTAAACTTTGGCTCCAGGGTGTAAGAGGTTCAAACTTAAACACAGACTACATTGAGTAAACTTTGGCTCCAGGGTGTATGAGGTTCAAACTTAAACACAGACTACATTGAGTAAACTTTGGCTCCAGGGTGTATGAGGTTCAAAATTAAACACAGACTACATTGAGTAAACTTTGGCTCCAGGATGTAAGAGGTTCAAACTTAAACACAGACTACATTGTGTAAACTTTGGCCTCAGGGTGTATGAGGTTCAAAATTAAACACAGACTACATTGAGTAAACTTTGGCTCCAGGGTGTATGATGTTCAAACTTAAACACAAACTACATTGAGTAAACTTTGGCCTCAGGGTGTATGAGGTTCAAAATTAAACACAGACTACATTGAGTAAACTTTGGCTCCAGGGTGTATGAGGTTCAAACTTAAACACAGACTACATTGAGTGAACTTTGGCTCCAGGGTGTATGAGGTTCAAATTTAAACAGACTACATTGAGTAAACTTTGGCTCCAGGGTGTATGAGGTTCAAATTAAACACAGACTACATTGAGTAAACTTTGGCTCAAGGGTGTATGAGGTTCAAAATTAAACACAGACTACATTGAGTAAACTTTGGCTCCAGGGTGTATGAGGTTCAAACTTAAACACAGACTACATTGAGTAAACTTTGGCTCCAGGGTGTAAGAGGTTCAAACTTAAACACAGACTACATTGAGTAAACTTTGGCTCCAGGGTGTATGAGGTTCAAAATTAAACACAAACTACATTGAGTAAACTTTGGCTCCAGGGTGTATGATGTTCAAACTTAAACACAAACTACATTGAGTAAACTTTGGCCTCAGGATGTATGAGGTTCAAAATTAAACACAGACTACATTGAGTAAACTTTGGCTCCAGGGTGTATGAGGTTCAAACTTAAACACAGACTACATTGAGTGAACTTTGGCTCCAGGGTGTATGAGGTTCAAATTTAAACAGACTACATTGAGTAAACTTTGGCTCCAGGGTGTATGAGGTTCAAAATTAAACACAGACTACATTGAGTAAACTTTGGCTCAAGGGTGTATGAGGTTCAAAATTAAACACAGACTACATTGAGTAAACTTTGGCTCCAGGGTGTATGAGGTTCAAACTTAAACACAGACTACATTGAGTAAACTTTGGCTCCAGGGTGTAAGAGGTTCAAACTTAAACACAGACTACATTGAGTAAACTTTGGCTCCAGGATGTATGAGGTTCAAAATTAAACACAGACTACATTGAGTAAACTTTGGCTCCAGGGTGTATGAGGTTCAAACTTAAACACAGACTACATTGAGTAAACTTTGGCTCCAGGGTGTATGAGGTTCAAACTTAAACACAGACTACATTGAGTAAACTTTGGCTCCAGGGTGTATGAGGTTCAAAATTAAACACAGACTACATTAAGTAAACTTTGGCCTCAGGGTGTATGAGGTTCAAAATTAAACACAGACTACATTGAGTAAACTTTGGCTCCAGGGTGTATGAGGTTCAAACTTAAACACAGACTACATTGAGTAAACTTTGGCTCCAGGGTGTATGAGGTTCAAACTTAAACACAGACTACATTGAGTAAACTTTGGCTCAAGGGTGTATGAGGTTCAAAATTAAACACAGACTACATTGAGTAAACTTTGGCTCCAGGGTGTATGAGGTTCAAAATTAAACACAGACTACATTGAGTAAACTTTGGCTCCAGGGTGTATGAGGTTCAAAATTATACACAGACTACATTGAGTAAACTTTGGCTCCAGGGTGTATGAGGTTCAAAATTAAACACGGACTACATTGAGTAAACTTTGGCCTCAGGGTGTATGAGGTTCAAACTTAAACACAGACTACATTGAGTAAACTTTGGCCTCAGGGTGTATGAGGTTCAAAATTAAACACAGACTACATTGAGTAAACTTTGGCCTCAGGGTGTATGAGGTTCAAAATTAAACACAGACTACATTGAGTAAACTTTGGCTCCAGGGTGTATGAGGTTCAAAATTAAACACAGACTACATTGAGTAAACTTTGGCTCTAGAGTGTATGAGGTTCAAAATTAAACACAGACTACATTGAGTAAACTTTGGCCTCAGGGTGTATGAGGTTCAAAATTAAACACAGACTACATTGAGTAAACTTTGGCTCCAGGGTGTATGAAGTTCAAACTTTAATACAGACTACATTGAGTAAACTTTGGCTCCAGGGTGTATGAGGTTCAAACTTAAACACAGACTACATTGAGTAAACTTTGGCTCCAGGGTGTATGAGGTTCAAACTTAAACAGACTACATTGAGTAAACTTTGGCTCCAGGGTGTATGAGGTTCAAAATTAAACACAGACTACATTGAGTAAACTTTGGCTCCAGGATGTATGAGGTTCAAAATTAAACACAGACTACATTGAGTAAACTTTGGCCTCATTTACATGATAGGACATAGGGATTCAAGTAATAAAGGGGGAGTTTTAAGTTTAAGTAAATATTGTCAATTAAAAAGGAAATGGGGAATATGTAAGGGGTGAAATTAATCATATGCTAAGTGAAGGATTTTTTCTTTCAAATATTATGTACAGTAAAACGCTAAAGCTTGTACGATACATTTTACATCTACTGATCATTCAGTCTTACACGTTGGCAATATTAATTGTCATGAGTAGAAACTAAATTACTGTCTTTTATGCTTAATGAAAATGAAATAAAGTCAGATGTATGTACACATGGTTCTATCTACACAGGAATCATACATAATTTCTCTTTCACATCAACATTTACTACTTGCCCCCATGTATGTTTCTTGTTTCTATTATTAAAATAATGTAATTATACTATTAGAATTAATATACTGTGACATTAATGGCAACATTTATTTAGCATGGAGAAACTGGGCTCATCTAGAGAGTTCCACTATTATCTAATGGCAGCATTTATTTAGTATGGAGAGACTGGGCTCATCTAGAGAGTTCCACTATTATCTAATGGCAGCATTTATTTAGCATGAAAAGACTGGGCTCATCTAGAGAGTTCCACTATTATCTAATGACAGCATTTATTTAGCATGGAGAGACTGGGCTCATCTACAGAGTTCCACTATTATCTAATGACAGCATTTATTTAGCATGGAGAGACTGGGCTCATCTAGAGAGTTCCACTATTATCTAATGGCAGCATTTATTTAGCATGGAGAGACTGGGCTCATCTAGAGAGTTCCACTATTATCTAATGGCAGCATTTATTTAGCATGGAGAGACTGGGCTCATCTAGAGAGTTCCACTATTATCTAATGGCAGCATTTATTTAGCATGGAGAGACTGGGCTCATCTAGAGAGTTCCACTATTATCTAATGGCAGCATTTATTTAGTATGGAGAGACTGGGCTCATCTAGAGAGTTCCACTATTATCTAATGGCAACATTTATTTAGCATGGAGAGACTGGGCTCATCTACAGAGTTCCACTATTATCTAATGTCAGCATTTATTTAGCATGAAAAGACTGGGCTCATCTAGAGAGTTCCACTATTATCTAATGACAGTATTTATTTATAATCTCTGACCTTGTGTATAAATTCAAAATGATTTGTTAGTTATTGAGAGGGGGAGCAGGACAATAGCTCCCCCCCCCCCCCTAGGACATTAAACTCTATCTAAAAATAAAATATCTAAAAATAATAAGAGAAAGTTATTTTTATCCTAGCTTGTCCAAGCTGTATAATCCTTTTGATGATTAATATACAAAGAAAAAAATCCAACTTAAAACTAATTTGAATAATTTAATCTGATGCACACCTCCATTATGTGTATAAACATCCTACAAAATATTAAAGCAGTAGCTCTAAAACTGTAGGAGGAGATAGCCAGACAAACCATGTATCTATATCCGGACAGACGAATAAAATGAAATAAGTCCAACTACCTGTCATTATCAAATATTTAATGAAAATCAAAATCCTGTGGACATGCACACCTCCATTATGTGAATAAACATCCTGCAACATATTAAAGCTGTAGCTCTAAAACTGTAGGAGGAGTTAGCCAGACAAACCATGTTCCTTTATGCAGCTAGTATGAAAAAAATTACTAAGTCCAACTACCTGTCATTTTGAGAATATTTGAAGAAAATCAAAATCCTGTGGACATGCACACCTCCATTATGTGTATAAATATCCTACAAAATATTAAAGCTGTGGCTCCAAAACTGTAGGAGGAGATAGCCGGACAAACCATGTATCTATATCCAGATGGACGAACGGACGGACAGGGGTAAATTAATATGCCCTCCCGACTCTTCGTCGTGGGGGTATAATAAAAATGAAATAAACAAATTGGCGGATGGGTGGCAATTGTGCAGGGGGCAATTGTCTGGGGGGCTATTGTCTTCGACCCATTGAGAGGAAACAAATTCAGGACATGGATAAAAACATAATGCCCCAGATGCCTAAAGGGGTGAGGGGTGGTGGCATAAGATAAAAATAGGCTTTTGGCAACTGAATTATTGGATATATACGTTCATCCAGAATGTTTTTTTTTCAAACTGTGGACATATATTTTGTTGGGTGACTTCTAACTTCAAATATGTTAAAAAGAATACCTCCTGCAAAAGGTAACCTGTGACCAGTCAAAATTTTAACAGAGCTCTGTTTTTTATAAAGTATACTGAGACTTCTTAGGAGACAACCTATGAACCTCATATGTACAATGGAGATCCAGTTATCAAGAGGGGTGGGTTATGATCCAGTTATCAAGAGGGGTGGGTTGTGATCCAGTTATCAAGAGGGGTGGGTTGTGATCCAGTTATCAAGAGGGGTGGGTTATGATCCAGTTATCAAGAGGGGTGGGTTATGATCCAGTTATCAAGAGAGGTGGGTTGTGATCCAGTTATCAAGAGGGGAGGGTTGTGATCCAGTTATCAAGAGGGGTGGGTTGTGATCCAGTTATCAAGAGGGGTGGGTTGTGATCCAGTTATCAAGAGGGGTGGGTTATGATCCAGTTATCAAGAGGGGTGGGTTATGATCCAGTTATCAAGAGGGGTGGGTTATGATCCAGTTATCAAGAGGGGTGGGTTGTGATCCAGTTATCAAGATGGGTGGGTTGTGATCCAGTTATCAAGAGGGGTGGGTTGTGATCCAGTTATCAAGAGGGGTGGGTTGTGATCCAGTTATCAAGAGGGGTGGGTTGTGATCCAGTTATCAAGAGGGGAGGGTTGTGATCCAGTTATCAAGAGGGGTGGGTTATGATCCAGTTATCAAGAGGGGTGGGTTGTGATCCAGTTATCAAGAGGGGAGGGTTGTGATCCAGTTATCAAGAGGGGTGGGTTATGATCCAGTTATCAAGAGGGGTGGGTTATGATCCAGTTATCAAGAGGGGTGGGTTGTGATCCAGTTATCAAGAGGGGTGGGTTGTGATCCAGTTATCAAGAGGGGTGGGTTGTGATCCAGTTATCAAGAGGGGAGGGTTGTGATCCAGTTATCAAGAGGGGTGGGTTGTGATCCAGTTATCAAGAGGGTGGGTTATGATCCAGTTATCAAGAGGGGTGGGTTATGATCCAGTTATCAAGAGGGGTGGGTTGTGATCCAGTTATCAAGAGGGGAGGGTTGTGATCCAGTTATCAAGAGGGGTGGGTTATGATCCAGTTATCAAGAGGGGTGGGTTATGATCCAGTTATCAAGAGGGGTGGGTTGTGATCCAGTTATCAAGAGGGGTGGGTTGTGATCCAGTTATCAAGAGGGGTGGGTTGTGATCCAGTTATCAAGAGGGGTGGGTTGTGATCCAGTTATCAAGAGGGGTGGGTTATGATCCAGTTATCAAGAGGGGTGGGTTGTGATCCAGTTATCAAGAGGGGTGGGTTGTGATCCAGTTATCAAGAGGGGAGGGTTGTGATCCAGTTATCAAGGGGGGTGGGTTATGATCCAGTTATCAAGAGGGGAGGGTTGTGATCCAGTTATCAAGAGGGGTGGGTTGTGATCCAGTTATCAAGAGGGGAGGGTTGTGATCCAGTTATCAAGAGGGGTGGGTTATGATCCAGTTATCAAGAGGGGTGGGTTGTGATCCAGTTATCAAGAGGGGTGGGTTATGATCCAGTTATCAAGATGGGTGGGTTGTGATCCAGTTATCAAGAGGGGTGGGTTATGATCCAGTTATCAAGAGGGGTGGGTTGTGATCCAGTTATCAAGAGGGGTGGGTTGTGATCCAGTTATCAAGAGGGGTGGGTTATGATCCAGTTATCAAGAGGGGAGGGTTGTGATCCAGTTATCAAGAGGGGTGGGTTGTGATCCAGTTATCAAGAGGGGTGGGTTGTGATCCAGTTATCAAGAGGGGTGGGTTATGATCCAGTTATCAAGAGGGGTGGGTTATGATCCAGTTATCAAGAGGGGTGGGTTATGATCCAGTTATCAAGAGGGGTGGGTTGTGATCCAGTTATCAAGAGGGGTGGGTTGTGATCCAGTTATCAAGAGGGGTGGGTTATGATCCAGTTATCAAGAGGGGAGGGTTGTGATCCAGTTATCAAGAGGGGTGGGTTGTGATCCAGTTATCAAGAGGGGTGGGTTATGATCCAGTTATCAAGAGGGGTGGGTTGTGATCCTGTTATCAAGAGGGGTGGGTTGTGATCCAGTTATCAAGAGGGGTGGGTTGTGATCCAGTAATCAAGAGGGGAGGGTTGTGATCCAGTTATCAAGAGGGGTGGGTTGTGATCCAGTTATCAAGAGGGGTGGGTTGTGATCCAGTTATCAAGAGGGGTGGGTTGTGATCCAGTTATCAAGAGGGGTGGGTTGTGATCCAGTTATCAAGAGGGGTGGGTTGTGATCCAGTTATCAAGAGGGGTGGGTTGTGATCCAGTTATCAAGAGGGGTGGGTTATGATCCAGTTATCAAGAGGGGTGGGTTGTGATCCAGTTATCAAGAGGGGTGGGTTGTGATCCAGTTATCAAGAGGGGTGGGTTGTGATCCAGTTATCAAGGGGGGTGGGTTATGATCCAGTTATCAAGAGGGGTGGGTTGTGATCCAGTTATCAAGAGGGGTGAGTTGTGATCCAGTTATCAAGAGGGGAGGGTTGTGATCCAGTTATCAAGAGGGGTGGGTTATGATCCAGTTATCAAGAGGGGTGGGTTGTGATCCAGCTATCAAGAGGGGTGGGTTGTGATCCAGTTATCAAGAGGGGAGGGTTGTGATCCAGTTATCAAGAGGGGTGGGTTATGATCCAGTTATCAAGAGGGGTGGGTTGTGATCCAGTTATCAAGAGGGGAGGGTTGTGATCCAGTTATCAAGAGGGGTGGGTTGTGATCCAGTTATCAAGAGGGGTGGGTTGTGATCCAGTTATCAAGAGGGGTGGGTTATGATCCAGTTATCAAGAGGGGTGGGTTATGATCCAGTTATCAAGAGGGGTGGGTTATGATCCAGTTATCAAGAGGGGTGGGTTGTGATCCAGTTATCAAGATGGGTGGGTTGTGATCCAGTTATCAAGAGGGGTGGGTTGTGATCCAGTTATCAAGAGGGGTGGGTTGTGATCCAGTTATCAAGAGGGGTGGGTTGTGATCCAGTTATCAAGAGGGGAGGGTTGTGATCCAGTTATCAAGAGGGGTGGGTTATGATCCAGTTATCAAGAGGGGTGGGTTGTGATCCAGTTATCAAGAGGGGAGGGTTGTGATCCAGTTATCAAGAGGGGTGGGTTATGATCCAGTTATCAAGAGGGGTGGGTTATGATCCAGTTATCAAGAGGGGTGGGTTGTGATCCAGTTATCAAGAGGGGTGGGTTGTGATCCAGTTATCAAGAGGGGTGGGTTGTGATCCAGTTATCAAGAGGGGAGGGTTGTGATCCAGTTATCAAGAGGGGTGGGTTGTGATCCAGTTATCAAGAGGGTGGGTTATGATCCAGTTATCAAGAGGGGTGGGTTATGATCCAGTTATCAAGAGGGGTGGGTTGTGATCCAGTTATCAAGAGGGGAGGGTTGTGATCCAGTTATCAAGAGGGGTGGGTTATGATCCAGTTATCAAGAGGGGTGGGTTATGATCCAGTTATCAAGAGGGGTGGGTTGTGATCCAGTTATCAAGAGGGGTGGGTTGTGATCCAGTTATCAAGAGGGGTGGGTTGTGATCCAGTTATCAAGAGGGGTGGGTTGTGATCCAGTTATCAAGAGGGGTGGGTTATGATCCAGTTATCAAGAGGGGTGGGTTGTGATCCAGTTATCAAGAGGGGTGGGTTGTGATCCAGTTATCAAGAGGGGAGGGTTGTGATCCAGTTATCAAGGGGGGTGGGTTATGATCCAGTTATCAAGAGGGGAGGGTTGTGATCCAGTTATCAAGAGGGGTGGGTTGTGATCCAGTTATCAAGAGGGGAGGGTTGTGATCCAGTTATCAAGAGGGGTGGGTTATGATCCAGTTATCAAGAGGGGTGGGTTGTGATCCAGTTATCAAGAGGGGTGGGTTATGATCCAGTTATCAAGATGGGTGGGTTGTGATCCAGTTATCAAGAGGGGTGGGTTATGATCCAGTTATCAAGAGGGGTGGGTTGTGATCCAGTTATCAAGAGGGGTGGGTTGTGATCCAGTTATCAAGAGGGGTGGGTTATGATCCAGTTATCAAGAGGGGAGGGTTGTGATCCAGTTATCAAGAGGGGTGGGTTGTGATCCAGTTATCAAGAGGGGTGGGTTGTGATCCAGTTATCAAGAGGGGTGGGTTATGATCCAGTTATCAAGAGGGGTGGGTTATGATCCAGTTATCAAGAGGGGTGGGTTATGATCCAGTTATCAAGAGGGGTGGGTTGTGATCCAGTTATCAAGAGGGGTGGGTTGTGATCCAGTTATCAAGAGGGGTGGGTTATGATCCAGTTATCAAGAGGGGAGGGTTGTGATCCAGTTATCAAGAGGGGTGGGTTGTGATCCAGTTATCAAGAGGGGTGGGTTATGATCCAGTTATCAAGAGGGGTGGGTTGTGATCCTGTTATCAAGAGGGGTGGGTTGTGATCCAGTTATCAAGAGGGGTGGGTTGTGATCCAGTAATCAAGAGGGGAGGGTTGTGATCCAGTTATCAAGAGGGGTGGGTTGTGATCCAGTTATCAAGAGGGGTGGGTTGTGATCCAGTTATCAAGAGGGGTGGGTTGTGATCCAGTTATCAAGAGGGGTGGGTTGTGATCCAGTTATCAAGAGGGGTGGGTTGTGATCCAGTTATCAAGAGGGGTGGGTTGTGATCCAGTTATCAAGAGGGGTGGGTTATGATCCAGTTATCAAGAGGGGTGGGTTGTGATCCAGTTATCAAGAGGGGTGGGTTGTGATCCAGTTATCAAGAGGGGTGGGTTGTGATCCAGTTATCAAGGGGGGTGGGTTATGATCCAGTTATCAAGAGGGGTGGGTTGTGATCCAGTTATCAAGAGGGGTGAGTTGTGATCCAGTTATCAAGAGGGGAGGGTTGTGATCCAGTTATCAAGAGGGGTGGGTTATGATCCAGTTATCAAGAGGGGTGGGTTGTGATCCAGCTATCAAGAGGGGTGGGTTGTGATCCAGTTATCAAGAGGGGAGGGTTGTGATCCAGTTATCAAGAGGGGTGGGTTATGATCCAGTTATCAAGAGGGGTGGGTTGTGATCCAGTTATCAAGAGGGGTGGGTTATGATCCAGTTATCAAGATGGGTGGGTTGTGATCCAGTTATCAAGAGGGGTGGGTTATGATCCAGTTATCAAGAGGGATGGGTTGTGATCCAGTTATCAGGAGGGGTGGGTTGTGATCCAGTTATCAAGAGGGGTGGGTTATGATCCAGTTATCAAGAGGGGAGGGTTGTGATCCAGTTATCAAGAGGGGTGGGTTGTGATCCAGTTATCAAGAGGGGTGGGTTGTGATCCAGTTATCAAGAGGGGTGGGTTATGATCCAGTTATCAAGAGGGGTGGGTTATGATCCAGTTATCAAGAGGGGTGGGTTATGATCCAGTTATCAAGAGGGGTGGGTTGTGATCCAGTTATCAAGAGGGGTGGGTTATGATCCAGTTATCAAGATGGGTGGGTTGTGATCCAGTTATCAAGAGGGGTGGGTTATGATCCAGTTATCAAGATGGGTGGGTTGTGATCCAGTTATCAAGAGGGGTGGGTTATGATCCAGTTATCAAGATGGGTGGGTTGTGATCCAGTTATCAAGAGGGGTGGGTTATGATCCTGTTATCAAGAGGGGTGGGTTGTGATCCAGTTATCAAGAGGGGTGGGTTATGATCCAGTTATCAAGATGGGTGGGTTGTGATCCAGTTATCAAGAGGGGTGGGTTATGATCCAGTTATCAAGAGGGGTGGGTTGTGATCCAGTTATCAAGAGGAGAGTGATCCAGTTATCAAGAGGGGAGGGTTGTGATCCAGTTATCAAGAGGGGTGGGTTGTGATCCTATTAACTGGTTTAACCCCACCACATTTTTGTGCCTGTCCCAAGCCAGGACATGGATTTCCAACGTCATATGTTGTCGTCTTTGTTGTGTTCAGTAATTTCAGATGAGAGGTGATTGTTCGGCGAGAGGTGATTGTTCGTTTTGTTGATATTGGTGGAATTGATGACCATCACTGTTTAAACTTTCTTTTCATAAAATTGAAATTTTGTATAAAGATAAAATGACTTACTGATTGCTTTTTCTGGTTTTTCAATTGTTTCTGGGACTATTTCTACAAAACAAAGTTAAAATGACATATAAAATAAATATCTAATTAAAAGTTAAGTAATTCATTTGAGAAAACAAATTGGCAAAAATTAATATCAATGTACAGTTGTTTTTACTTTTAAATTAATCAAAAATAACATTTTGTTTCCTTTGAAATAAAATTGAATTAATAAAAGAACAAAAATTTAGAAAAACTGAATATCAATGTTAAAAATTATACATTATTTTCTTCTTTAAAATGTAATATCCCACACCTCTACTATAGTATAACACATTACTAAATACACTAATGTTCTAAAGGAAATATGACATAAAGCATGCATATATACAATAAGTTATATTTTACAAAAGTAATCTCCCCTGATTTACTGTCAGAAATTACCTCCCTAAAATTAGAAGCATGATAGTGCTTTAATATCACAGTGAGAAGAATTCCTTAAGCAATGGATTTTTATTCTCTCAAGTTAAATTGAAACAGGATAGTAGTTCAGAAACTGTGAAAATTTTGTAAAGAATTTTAGAAAATATACAATATTAATAATAAATTACCTAATAAAAATCTCAAGTTTGAAAAAAAAAGGTTAATATTAATATCCTTTGTATTTTCGTAAAAATAAAGTGTTAAATTATATCTATCTACCAATAAGTAAAAATAAATAAATTGAAATAATATTTCACTCATATATACCCTCAATAAGTTATTAAAAACCCTATAAATGACAACAAATAATAGCCTTGAATTGTAAATTAGATGTTTAAAAGCCATTAATATAATGATACTAAATAGTCACATTGTGTAAAACACTTACTCAAAGGAAAGGTTTGACTTTGTTAAATATATATCTTATAATTTAAATTAAACAAAAATCTTTAGTACATAGTCGGCTTTCTATTCATTAATTCTAGCAAGTTTTAACAAATAGTCAAAATTCAATTCAATTCAATATTTTATTGGAAAGAGCACAACAGAGGCGTGATCCAAACTACAAACATACAGTTACAGTACATCATTAACATATTGGAAATAAACAAACATTGAGAACAATTTACAGCAGGGTGGTTGCATATATCTAAAGCTTGTTGTATGTACATACAAATAGATTTTAGATCTTTTGGGGAAACAGGGTTAATAGTTTTTATCATTTCTTCATCTAGAATATCAGTCGGTGCTAAGACCTTTTCATAAATTCCAAATTTTGATTTTATACTACTATACTGAGGGCATTGAAATAAATAATGTATTTCGTCTTCTACTAGATGTTTACAATACTTGCAAGTTCATTAATCATAAGGAATTACTGGTTTGGTATACCTTCCAGTTTCTATGGCTAATGAATGAGCACTAATATTCTTATTTTAGTTAATTTATTCCTCAAAGTTTTAGGAATATCGTAATCTAAATATTCAGGCTTTTTGAATTCCGTAAAAATTTTGTTATAGAATTTAAGCTTGCCCGAGCTACAATTCTTAATATTAGAGATCTCAGTTTCTATTTTTACTTTGTAATAATTTTCTAGTTTTTGTTTAAATAGAAATGTAAAAAATGTTTAATGATGATAATCCAATGAGTTTCGATATTTCATTAATTTTATTTACCCAAGAGTTTTCCTTATTGATGAGTGTCTTGTCAACCTCATAAGTAGCTTTAAGGATATCATACTGACCACCCGGCTGTCCATTGATCTCTCGAAACCGTGTATAGTATCTAAACATTAGATTATAACACTTAATTTTAATTGGAGGAGTTCCTAGTTCACATCTTGTTGCTAAATTGGAAGACTTGCCATGAACACCAAGAATGTTTTTTAAGATCATATTTTGTGTTTTTTCAAACTGAATCTTGTCAAGGGTGTCAAAGTTTGACTTAAAATCAGATATCCAAACCTCAGACCCATAAATTATAATAGGTACAATCTTTGAATTATAGAGTTTAAGCCAGGATTTAACTGACAAATTATCACTATAGGGAATTTTTGATTTCAGTGCAAAATATGCTTTTCTTGCTTTGTCGGCAAGGTTAGATATTGCTTGTGAAAATTTTCCACAATAGTGGAATAAAATTCCTAGGTATTTATAGGTTTCAACAATTTCAATTGAGTTCGGTCCATTGTAAAAATACATAGTTCCTTTGTTTAGTTTTTGCTTTGAGAAGACTAGAAGACTAAGTTATATAAGATTTCTCAAAATTAAAATTATTTAAATTCTTCTTTCATAACTAGACAAATGTAAATTATAAAGATTTTCAAAAAAAAGTCCTATATAATTTTGATTGTTGAAATGCTTGAATACCTAGATAATAGATGTTTAGATGTTAACCACATGATGGTAGGGTAGGTAGTACATCATGCTTATTGTTTACATATATAACCTCTGTTTGATAAAATGTCAGTGGAAGAAAAGAAATACTACACGTCACTTCATTAATATATTGTTCTGAACCTTGAAATGAGTAAACATTAAAATAGGAAATAACATTGTTAACAGGAAAGGGGGGAGGGAGACTTGTTTGTCATAAATATCTAAATTTTTACTGTAGGAAAAATGTGACAATATTCCTAAACCTCTGAAGAAAAAGTTTACAGGTGAGGCTTCTGAACCTGCCAATCATCAAAATAAAAAAAATAAAACATATTTTCAAGGAGTTATTTAGCACAACATAAAACTGAAAGAGTTTATACCACACTCCTTTTTTCTAGAATTTACTATGTAGGTATGCTAAAATGAAAGTAAATTACACAAAGTAGTCAAGATACAGGTATCTAGTGACACAAGATACAAACCATCACTACATTGTAATTATGATGCACACAAAACAAAGAATAAAATTGCATTGAAATAAATTGACATGCTTGAAAATTCACATCATAGGAACACCAAAACATGCATTTAAATTTCTAAAAGAAAACCTCAAACATGCAGATTATAGCATTATTATAATATTTTAAAACTTTGACAACTTGCTTACTTTTTGTCAACCCACTCCTGTAGACCCTCAAACCAGTGATAATGATTCAAGTGGTGACCCCACTGGTTTAACATGCAGTAATGGATGCAGGAAATGGAAGAGATTAGGATTACAGTGTGTCCATATAGTTCAGGTGAAAATACAGGTAAGATTAGGATTACAGATGTGTCCATATAGTTCAGGTGAAAATACAGGTAAGATTAGGATTACAGATGTGTCCATATAGTTCAGGTGAAAATACAGGTAAGATTAGGATTACAGATGTGTCCATATAGTTCAGGTGAAAATACAGGTAAGATTAGGATTACAGATGTGTCCATATAGTTCAGGTGAAAATACAGGTAAGATTAGGATTACAGATGTGTCCATATAGTTCAGGTGAAAATACAGGTAAAATTAGGATTACAGATGTGTCCATATAGTTCAGGTGAAAATACAGGTAAGATTAGGATTACAGATGTGTTCATATAGTTCAGGTGAAAATACAGGTAATATTAGGATTACAGATGTGTCCATATAGTTCAGGTGAAAATACAGGTAAGATTAGGATTACAGATGTGTCCATATAGTTCAGGTGAACATACAGGTAAGATTAGGATTACAGATGTGTCCATATAGTTCAGGTGAAAATACAGGTAAGATTAGGATTACAGATGTGTCCATATAGTTCAGGTGAAAATACAGGTAAATTAGGATTACAGATGTGTCCATATAGTTCAGGTGAAAATACAGGTAAGATTAGGATTACAGATGTGTCCATATAGTTCAGGTGAAAATACAGGTAAGATTAGGATTACAGATGTGTTCATATAGTTCAGGTGAAAATACAGGTAAATTAACCACATTAAACTTAAAAAACAAAGCCTTATCAGGAATTAAATACAGGTAGATAAGTGAAGTGTATAATGTGAGATCATTACACTGACCCTTGGCTTGTTTTCAGTCTTGTTGCTTTAATTTCATAAGTACTTTAAGAAGTAAGTTCATCATTGTCATGGTTGGAAGATCATTTTTTTTCAATGAAATTTTGAAAGAATTAAAATTTCTTTACGATTACCCACAAACATTTTACAAACCTGGAAAGTTAATGAAGAAATAAATTATATACAAAAAGAGAGCTTCAATCTACACAAAATAATTTACAAAGGTTCAGATTTGCAACCTTATATTAGAGTTCAAGTTTTGTGCCTTGATACAATACTTAGTAATACAATTTCTATAAACTTGGGCTGGGACAAGGGAAAGTGAAGTAAAACCAAGAGTTCAAAGGTCATTAAAACATCTTTTCTTCTCCAAGTTCTGTTTTTCAGTATTCCTTCCAATCCAAGTACAACATTTGACAGCCAACAAGTGTCTATTTTATGTTGTTGACTGTAGAAGTCTGTTACATTACTAGATCTGTCCACCTCCACTACATCTCAATCAGGGTAAATCTACAACATCTCAATCAGGGTAAATTACCTCTACAACATCTCAATCAAGGTAAATTACCTCCACTACATCTCAATCAGGGTAAATTACCTCTACAACATCTCAATCAGGGTAAATTACCTCTACTACACCTCAATCAGGGTAAATTACCTCTACAACATTTCAATCAGGGTAAATTACCTCTACTACACCTCAATCAGGGTAAATTACCTCTACTACACCTCAATCAGGGTAAATTACCTCCACTACACCTCCATCAGGGTAAATTACCTCTACAACATTTCAATCAGGGTAAATTACCTCTACAACATCTCAATCAGGGTAAATCTACAACATCTCAATCAGGGTAAATTACCTCCACTACATCTCAATCAGGGAAAATTACCTCTACAACATCTCAATCAGGGTAAATTACCTCTACTACACCTCAATCAGGGTAAATTACCTCTAAAACATCTCAATCAGGGTAAATTACCTCTACTACACCTCAATCAGGGTAAATTACCTCTACTACACCTCAATCAGGGTAAATTACCTCTACTACACCTCAATCAGGGTAAATTACCTCTACTACACATCAAACAGGGTAAAATACCTCTACTACACCTCAATCAAGAGTAAATTACCTCTACTACACCTCAATCAGGGTAGATTACCTCTACTACATCTCAATCAGGGTAAATTACCTCTACTACACCTCAATCAGGGTAAATTACCTTTACTACATCTCAATCAAGAGTAAATTACCTCTACTACACCTCAATCAAGAGTAAATTACCTCTACTACACCTCAATCAGGGTAAAGTACATCTACTACACCTCAATCAGGGTAAATTACCTGTACTACATCTCAATCAGGGTAAATTACCTCTAATACACCTCAATCAGGGTAAATTACCTCTACTACACCTCAATCAAGAGTAAATTACCTCTACTACACCTCAATCAAGAGTAAATTACCTCTACTACACCTCAATCAGGGTAAAGTACATCTACTACACCTCAATCAGGGTAAATTACCTCTACTTCATCTCAATCAAGGTAAATTACCTCTACTACACCTCATTCAGGGTAAATTACCTCTACTACACCTCAATCAGGGTAAATTACCTCTACTTCATCTCAATCAGGGTAAATTACCTCTACCACACCTCAATCAGGGTAAATTACCTCTACTACACCTCAATGAGTGTAAATTACCTCTACTTCATCTCAATCAGGGTAATTTACCTCTACTACACCTCAATCAGGGTAAATTACCTCTACTACACCTCAATCAGGGTATATTACCATCAATTACGGTAATAGGCCATTTCTACATTCCAGATTTGATTATAAAATTATACATTTTTTATAAGAGTTATTGTCCTTACAACATGCAAAATTGTATCTGTTCTGGCAAGAGCAACGGAAAGGACGAATAATATGAGCATAGTTTTCGCAAAATTTGTAGATCTTTGAATCTTGTAAAAAAAATCAGAGGATAATTTTATAGCAAATAGAAAATTCACAAGTTGTTATAACATTAAAATGTTGCACAGTTATTATCATTGAATTTAGCATGAAAAGGCAGCCATATTAAAGGGAAACATCTCCTGTATATCACTGTAAAAACTTATAAATTTTAGAATCAAGTCTGAAATGTGTAATTGATCTATTAGCCCCATAAGTACAATTTGAAGTGTAAAACAAATACACAACACAACAAAGTGATCCCCTTGTGTTATCTATATGATGCAGCACAACAACAAACTTCATGCTATTTTCAACAGTTTATCTGCTAATTAAAATATGGCGAACATTTACGGAAAAAAAAAGAATAACAATGTACTCAGAGTTTTAAAAACACAATTTACTTGTTCTCTAATTTGCCCTCAACTTTAAGCCTCCAATAAAAATATAGCAACAATAGGACCTTGAAGAAATACACTACAATTGTAAAATGACAATACAAGATATTGATGGATTTGATAGATCCACACACTAATACAAAATAATTTTGTGTGTGTTGCAGATGAGTAGTCTCATAAGGCTTGATATAAGAGTGAGATGACAACATACTTCCTGGTAAACAACAAAACAAACATCTAATACAAGGATTGATATAAGAGTGAGATGACAATAGACTTCCTGGTAAACAACAAAACAAACATATAATACAAGGCTTGATATAAGAGTGAGATGACAACAGACTTCCTGGTAAACAACAAAACAAACATATAATACAAGGATTGATATAAGAGTGAGATGACAACAGACTTCCTGGTAAACAACAAAACAAACATATAATACAAGGATTGATATAAGATTGAGATGACAACAGACTTCCCGGTAAACAACAAAACAAATATCTAATACAAGGATTGATATAAGAGTGAGATGACAACAGACTTCCTGGTAAACAACAAAACAAACATCTAATACAAGGATTGATATAAGAGTGAGATGACAAGACTTCCTGGTAAACAACAAAACAAATATCTAATACAAAGATTGATATAAGAGTGAGATGACAATAGACTTCCTGGTAAACAACAAAACAAACATATAATACAAGGATTGATATAAGAGTGAGATGACAACAGACTTCCTGGTAAACAACAAAACAAATATCTAATACAAGGATTGATATAAGAGTGAGATGACAACAGACTTCCTGGTAAACAACAAAACAAATATCTAATACAAGGATTGATATAAGAGTGAGATGACAACAGACTTCCTGGTAAACAACAAAACAAATATCTAATACAAGGATTGATATAAGAGTGAGATGACAACAGACTTCCTGGTAAACAACAAAACAAACATCTAATACAAGGATTGATATAAGAGTGAGATGACAACAGACTTCCTGGTAAACAACAAAACAAACATCTAATACAAGGATTGATATAAGAGTGAGATGACAACAGACTTCCCGGTAAACAAAAAAACAAACATATAATACAAGGATTGATATAAGAGTGAGATGACAACAGACTTCCCGGTAAACAACAAAACAAATATCTAATACAAGGATTGATATAAGAGTGAGATGACAATAGACTTCCTGGTAAACAACTAAACAAACATATAATACAAGGATTGATATAAGAGTGAGATGACAATAGACTTCCTGGTAAACAACAAAACAAACATATAATACAAGGATTGATATAAGAGTGAGATGACAATAGACTTCCTGGTAAACAACAAAACAAACATATAATACAAGGATTGATATAAGAGTGAGATGACAATAGACTTTCTGGTAAACAACAAAACAAACATCTAATACAAGGATTGATATAAGAGTGAGATGACAACAGACTTCCTGGTAAACAACAAAACAAATATCTAATACCAAGATTGATATAAGAGTGAGATGACAATAGACTTCCTGGTAAACAACAAAACAAACATCTAATACAAGGATTGATATAAGAGTGAGATGACAACAGACTTCCTGGTAAACAACAAAACAAACATCTAATACAAGGATTGATATAAGAGTGAGATGACAATAGACTTCATGGTAAACAACAAAACAAACATCTAATACAAGGATTAATATAAGAGTGAGATGACAATAGACTTCCTGGTAAACAACAAAACAAATATCTAATACAAGGATTGATAAAAGAGTGAGATGACAACAGACTTCCTGGTAAACAACAAAACAAATATCTAATACAAGGATTGATATAAGAGTGAGATGACAACAGACTTCCTGGTAAACAACAAAACAAACATATAATACAAGGATTGATATAAGAGTGAGATGACAACAGACTTCCTGGTAAACAACAAAACAAACATCTAATACAAGAATTGATATAAGAGTGAGATGACAATAGACTTCCTGGTAAACAACAATACAAACATCTAATACAAGGATTGATATAAGAGTGAGATGACAATAGACTTCCTGGTAAACAACAAAACAAATATCTAATACAAGGATTGATATAAGAGTGAGATGACAATAGACTTCCTGGTAAACAACAAAACAAATATCTAATACAAGGATTGATATAAGATTGAGATGACAACAGACTTCCTGGTAAACAACAAAACAAACATATAATACAAGGATTGATATAAGAGTGAGATGACAACAGACTTCCTGGTAAACAACAAAACAAACATCTAATACAAGGATTGATAAAAGAGTGAGATGACAACAGACTTCCTGGTAAACAACAAAACAAATATCTAATACAAGGATTGATATAAGAGTGAGATGACAACAGACTTCCTGGTAAACAACAAAACAAACATATAATACAAGGATTGATATAAGATTGAGATGACAACAGACTTCCTGGTAAACAACAAAACAAATATCTAATACAAGGATTGATATAAGAGTGAGAATTAGGATTTAATGATTTTATAATGAAATAAAACTCTTAAATTCAATTTTCTTGTTTTATTTAAGAAGATTTTGTTAACATTTTGTTCTCTATAATCAGATGTATATATAAATATGCCTTAGATTAAATAGAACTATAAATTTACAAGTTTGTATAAATATATGATTTATCTATAGAATTTACATAATATAATATAGTATCATAATAAACATGGAATGATTACTGTCTAGGGAATAATAAAAACTTCTTTTATGTAGTAAAAATATAACTTCAAAAATATAAGGTAAATGTGTCAAAATATGTTTTATACAAAGTAATACAAAAATGTATATTTGATGTGGAATCTCCTCATCTCCAAGGTATTTATAGACAATATTCTTAACCCCATGCCCCCCCCCCCCCCCCCCCCCCCCTCCCCCACATTAAATCAGACCCTCCGGTAATGGGGAATTCTTGATATCTTTTTTGAAATAGTGCAATCAAAGACATGTATTGGGTACAAGGGAATTATTTTTCTTGATTCATGAAAATTAAAGACCCTCTTCCAATCCAAGGCCCGAAGGAAACTATAGATCCTTTTCCAAATCAGGAAAATTATAAACCCCATTCTGACCCAGGAGAATATAGACCCCCATACTGACCCTCTGTTGATTCAATGGAATCAATAAACTAACTACATATCTAGGGGAAATACATCCCTACCCTATCAACAATATTAGAGACCTCCTTTAATCCAGTAGAATTAAAAATCTACCCCCTAGCTAAGGGATTTAAGCCCTTCCTCATATCCAGAGACATTGTAGAAGCCCAAATGATTGAGAGTGAACTGTAAAACTTCTATTTATCTGATGGGGTGTTTTAATTGTAATTTAACATCTGAGATCAAGTATAATATCAATATTGATGCCACTTATAAAGTTACCTCCCCTTGTATATCCTGTCTACAATAAATTATGTTATAACTTATTACATTCTAAATATTTCTGTAGTCATTCTAAAGATAATAATAAAAAAACTTAAGACAAACTGTGATTTTAATAAATAATTTGTAGAAACCATAGTAACTAAACAATAACAAATAATGACATGCATTTGTCCTACGAGCACACACACATTTTAATTACATGCTGAAACAGAAAAATAAACAACAGAAAAATCTGAATCACACATATATATATGTCTCTAAGAGATAACACTTTGCATTGTCCTTTCAGAATAAAATTTAGAATATATCCAAAAAGAAAATTTGCGTATCTGAAGAAAATTATTGTTGTCATGTCTATACACAGAAAAATTATAATATTTCAATATTTGTTTAATCTAAAATAAAGAAAGAAGCAATTAACAAGTAAACATTTTTTTTTTACAATATTTTAAACTAATTATTCATAACTTTGATGGACATAATTTTCTTGCACTGATAAAGTTATTTTCTTTACAGGACTATTATCTCCCTTGTATAACTAAAGAAGATAATTTACCATGTTTTTATTGCAACAAAAAGTAAAGAGTTTTGGCAGTTGTATAATAATTAGTAATGATATACTAGTCTTAATTCTGTCCTTATAATGATAAAATAAAAATGGAGTTTATTTAACTGAAAATATTATAACTGATACTTGATTATATAAAATCTTTAAAAATCATAAAGAAGAAAAAAACTGGATATTTTTCTAATACATGTACTATCTTTGTTAAATATTAACATGATAATTTGCTCTATGTTAAGATTGTAGTCTATTGATTATGATGAAAGGTGTGTGCAAATTTACAGATGAGATATATATATATATATATATATATATATATAGATATAAATATATATTTTCTTTAGAAAAAAATTAAAATAAACATTGATTGTTGCTTAAAGTCCAGCAACAAATATTTCATATCAATTTTCATTTCAGGACTATTAAAACAAAATATAAATTACTTTTCAAATATGACATCAAAATTCATCAAGATCTGCATATTTTGGTCACATGCAAAAATAAACATAAGAAAGAAAAAAAAACTATTTGCAATTCTAGAAATGCAGTTATTTAACATTTTGTTCAGAGATCTGTAATTGTTAATCATTCATGAAGAGTTACTGCCCTTTAACAACAATTACCAATATAAAATAAAAATAATTATATACAGCACAATGTTTTGTATATTTAACTTTATAGTAAATCAAGTCTTTATACATCTTTTCTGTACTTTATTAATCTTCAGAAGTTAAAATGTTTACTTTAAGATATTTACAAAAAATCTTTATACAATGTATTCTCACTTGAAATTGCAAAGTGAAAAGTTAAAGTTTTTGTTTGTAATTAAAGAGCAGCATTCAGATTCCCTGAAGCATTCTGGGATACATATAGAAATGACATTATACAACAGCTATAAAAGAATACCTTGTGTCGTCAGATTTGCCGAGCATATAATTTCTCCGGCAGCATTTTCAGCACGGCAAGAATACACAACATCAGAGTCCTCTAAAGAAACGTCATGAATTTCCAACACGGCACGATCTCCTTCTTGCTTAATATGGTATTTTGCACTTTCCTCGATCACCGATTCGTCAGCCAGCCATGTGACTTCTGGTGTTGGTTTACCGAGTACAGTGCATTCAAGAATAGCTGTGTCCAAATATTCTACAATAACGTCCTTTAAGGTTTCGGTAAATTTAGGAGATTCTAATTGAATAAGAACTTCGGCACTACTAGAGGCGACACCTTTGTCGTTAACGGCCTTGACCATGTATTCTCCTTCATCTTCAGGAATTGTATCCAAAATAGTCAGTCTTGAAGTGTCATCTGTGTTATCATAACTGTAAAAGATGGAAAACAAAATTGTGGAATTTAAGGCATATTCATCGGTTGATCTAAAGTTGGTAAGTTTAGACAGAGTCAGATGTTATTGGAGTGTATTTTAATCAGATGATATAAGACACATGTGTTAGTATTTCTTACTGTGATTGTACAAGTACCAATATCTTCTATCAACTGGATAACTCATTTTCAATAACCGATTTTATGAAAAGAAAGTTCAAACAGTGAAGATCAACAATTCTACAAACGAACAAACACGTCTTACTTGCTGAACACAAGAAAACCATGCCACATGGTGTTGGAAGTCCTGGCAGGGTTAATTTGGTTAATGGCACCCAAACCTTGATCATTTTATCTCATACAGCAATATTTACATATTTATAAAATAGGCTTGTTGTCTCTTTTTTTTATCAGATAAATATATGAAATAGCTGTTTTTTTCTATTTATTTAAAAATAAATATCTAGTCTCACTAGGGATAATTCATTTATAAATATTAATGTAACTAGATTATGTTTAAGAAAACCAACTACAATAAAATCTCATAAAAGCTGGATAAAGCAATAATTATCTTTAAATTTGCCTAGTATATGAGTTATTGTCACTTAATCAGTAAGGGAGCATTTTAGTTATCCATGTTAACAACTAACACATACATTTTGAGACATCTTCACTAACAATTTTACTATAGATAAAGCTATATATTTTTTCAGGGCTCACCAAATCAGACCAAGTGGGTGACTTTTCGCCTTCATTTCATTGAAATTGCCCTATTCCTGCCAAAAGGCGCAGTTTTAGTCGCCCTTGTCAGTCATTGTAAGTCTGCATTTTTTCACCAATAATCATGCTTTTTCTTCAATATTCACATGTTCCTGAAATTTGAACAATGCAAGATTTGATGTTCAATATTTTATTCCAAACTCATTGATTCCATCTTTTTCAAGATGGATGTGCAGCGGGGAAAGAACTGTTAAAATTTTGCAAGCTTTTCGGATGTCTCCCAGATTTTCCCTGACCCTGAAGTCAACTGACGGAGGTCAAATTACCCTGTTTTTACTAAGTGGTGAACCCTTTTCTTTAAGGAATATATTACTTACATAAACCTGTCTCCGATAATTTCTTCTCCGTCTTTGAGCCATGAAACTCTTGGTTTAGGAATACCTTTGATCTGGCACTCAAGGATGATGGGAGCTCCGACATCAATCTCTTTGTCTTCAATTCGGGAGACAAATGTTGGTGCTTCACCTAGAAATATAACACACAACATATATATATATGTATTTATAGGTAATATTTAAATGATTAAAGAGAAATCCTAAAATGGGTACCTGAATTTTGTGTTTTTAAGACAAACTCACTTATTTTTCAGGGAAATTTAATTTTATTATGAATTAACTTTTTTTTTTACCAAAAAATTATAATTTGTATATCTTCCACCTGAGTATTGAATTATAATTGAATTATAAGTCTTTAAAACTTGCTGCACTCTGGATCTCCATTTAAAAAAAACCTAAATATTCTGAAAATTTCCCTCATCTTTGATATGCTGACATAAAACAACCTATTTATTACTGTAATGTATCATGCACAACTATCTGAACGAGTTATTGTTAAATTTTGAGATTGCATAGGTTGCATATTAAATTTGTTCTCAAGGATATCTCAGAAATATTGTGTCAGTCAGTGTTATTACTGGAGGAACACTCACCTGTTTCATGTCACTTACAGGGAGATGAACATAATACAATATAATATACAAAATGTAGTTACATTACTAAAACAAATATATATTTAACATCTGTTATTTTTGCTTTGCAATTGCAGGGCCATCATGGCTGTTATTGTATTGGATTGGTTGCCAGAAGTCACTGACAAACTTTATCACATAATGTTGTATCGCCTGTGCAGGATTCGAACTGATGTTAGTAGTGATAGGTACTGATTGCATAGGTAGTTGTAAATCCAACTACCATACGATCACGACCGTGACAGCCCCTATTGTGTGGGAGCTGAACTGAAATCAGTACCTATCACTAACAGTTGTGTGTTTGATTACTTCCCCTGGTCATATTTATTAGATAGAGGAAAAGTTTGTTAGTGACTTGTGGCAAGTCAGTGATTTTCTCATGGCACTCTGCTTTCTTCCACCAATAAAACTGACTATAATTTGTTGATAGTGGTGTATAACACACACACAATCCCTTCGATCCGAAAAAAGATCATCAAAATAAAATTCATTTATTTATTATTAATAATATGTATATGATACAATGCTATCAAACCAAACTGACCTATTGACCTCTATTTAATTACAATGTATATCCTTCACCTTATGCCATAATGATCACAGATTTATATCATACGTCTGTTCTGAGACAGTCTATTCTGTCCATATTCTAAGATTTTGACTACTGATGCCACAACATTGTCAATTGATAATACAAAGTACTTTTGCGAAGTCACATAACATTGTCAATTTGTAATGCAAAGTATTTTTGTGACGTCATTTAAGGATTGATCGCAATTTTTGTTCGGTTCATGAAGAAATAAACTCAATCAGGTTGTACACACCGTGTAACCCGTGTAGCGGGTTATGCAAGGGTGTGTACAACTTGATTGAGGTTATTTCGAATGAACCTAATAAATAATTTCGATCAATCCTTATAAATTAATTCAAACTTTTTTTGTTATGATATTGAAAAATATATTAATTGTTTTCAAAATAAGGCAAATAATCGGAAATAAATTTAAATTACCCCAAAGGTGTTTCATTTAAAGAAAATCACCCGATGACAATGGCACGCAACACCTTGAGAACGACGTCTATTTTCAGATTCCGTACATATGAAAATAACCTCAACTTTTTTAACCAATCAAAACACGTATAAAATGACATGTGGCTCTAAAAAAATATTTATATAACATTGTCAATTTGTAATGCAAAGTATTTTTGTGATATCACATAACATTGTCAATTTGCAATGCAAAGTATTTTTGTGCTGTTACATGACATTGTCAATTTATAATACAAAGTATTTTTGTGAAGTCACATGACATTATCAATTTGTAATGCAAAGTATTTTTGTGATGTCACATAACATTGTCAATTTATAATACAAAGCATTTTTGTGAGGTCACATAACATTGTCAATTTGTAATGCAAAGTATTTTTGTGATGTCACATGACATTGTCAATTTGTAATGCAAAGTATTTTTGTGACGTCCCATGACATTGTCAATTTGTAATGCAAAGTATGTTTGTGACGTCACATGACATTGTCAATTTGCATTGCTTTTTTACTTTTTTTACTTTGTAAGTACTTTTGGTTTTGAGTACTACTGGTCTTTGGTTGACACAATTCTGTAATGGTGCATAGAAAAGGTAATGACATGGAGAAATATTGTCTTGTATGTACTACTGCACATATTCAATAAAAAAAAGTACAGATTTATTCATATATTATGATAATTATGTACTCAAAATGGTTTCCTTTACATTAAAGTAGTTTTAAGTTCACCTGGACCAAAGGTCCATGGGAACTATTGCCATCACTTGGCGTCCGTCGTCTGTAAACTTTTCACATTTCAAGCTTCTTCTCCGAAACCACTGGGCCAATTGGAACCAAACTTAGCAGGAATGTTCCTTGGATGGTCCTCTACAAAGTTTATATTTTTCGTTCCAGTCAGATATTCAACATGGCTGCCAGGGCCAATAATATGCTCAGATTGGCTGAAATTTCAAAGATCCTCTTCTCTGAAACTAATAAACTGATTGAACCCAAACTGTAAATGAATGATCCTTGGAATGTCCTTTACCAAGTTTCTGTTTTCTATGTGGATCGGAAATCCAAGATGGCCACAACCGCAGGACATAGATTAACATTGGACCCTATGGGAAAATGTTCAAATGCCTTCTTCTCAGAAACTACAAATATGATTAAAGCCAAACTGTACATGAATGTTCATTGGATGGTCCTCTACAAACTTTAGGTTTTTTGTTCCGATATAAAATTCACAATGGTGGCTACGGCAGGACTTAGTTTAACATTGGACCCTATGGGAACAATGTTTCAAAACGCTTCTCTTAAACCACTTGGACAATTGAATCCAAACTGCCCAGTAATAATCATTTTAAGGTCCTCTAAAAAGTTTGGGTTTTTTATGCCGATCCGAAATTCAAGATGGCTGCCACTGCAGGACATAGATTAACATTGGACCCTATGAAAAAATGTTCAAATATGAATATAATGAGATATGGGGTAAATATCAATGAGACAACAACCCCAAAGTCAAACTGTATCAGAAATGCCTTATTCTCAGAAACTATAAATCAGACTCAATCCAAACTACACAGGAATGTTCACTGGATAGTCCTCTATAAAGTTTAGGTTTTTTGTTTTTTGTTCTGATATGAAATCCAAGATGGTGGCTACGGCAGGACTTAGTTTAACATTGGACCCTATGGGAAAAATGTTTCAAAACGCAAATCTGATTGAAGCTTGACTGTACATAAATGTTCATTGGATGGTCCTCTACAAAGCTGAGGTTTTTTGTTCTGATATAAAATTCAAGATGGCAGCTATGGCAGAAAGTTTAACATTGCATCTTATGGGAAAATATTTTAAACCACTTTAGGTTTTGCTATGCTGATTGGAAATCCAAGCTAGCCACCATCTCAAGTCATAGATTTATGGTGGACCCAGTCGGAAATCAATCATTGGAAGGTCCTTTACAAACTTTGTGTTTTTTATGTTGATCGGAATTCCAAGATGACTACCACTGCAGGACATAGATTTTACATAGGACCAATTGGTTCTTTTTATAACCAGGTGAACGATACAGGCTTTTGAGAGCCTCTGGTTTTATAACCAGGTGAACGATACAGGCTCTTGAGAGCCTCTGGTTTTATAACCAGGTGAACGATACAGGCTCTTGAGAGCCTCTGGTTTTATAACCAGGTGAACGATACAGGCTCTTGAGAGCCTCTGGTTTTATAACCAGGTGAACGATACAGGCTCTTGAGAGCCTCTGGTTGTATAATCAGGTGAACGATACAGGCTCTTGAGAGCCTCTGGTTATTCTGGTATTAAATACATGTCAATGTCATAAATGAATACGGTATTGAATTATTAAGTGAAAGCTTACACAGTTACCATATACTTGTGATGTTGTGAAGAGAACATTACTATAACAAATTGACAAGACTAAAAACAGTGATGTTGTGAAGAAAACATTACTATAACAAATTGACAAGACTAAAAACAAACGAAGTAACAAGAACCCTTTGTAAAAATAAAAATCCTAGTAAAGAAATGAAGTTCCTGTGATCTTGTAAAAAGTGTAATATAATAAAGAACACCAATAAAAAACATAAAACATGCGTCAGTACAAATATAACAAAATATACCATAATGATGATATATCTATACTCAACCCTAACCAAAGTAACCATGATGAAATATAACAATAAACAAAATGTTTTAATCAAATTACAGTACTGTCAATGTTTGACTCATCTGAGAAACAAACATCTGGAAAAAAAAATTATATAAACATATTGTTTTTTTTCTATATACATAATAGGGGCATCCCCCCCCCCCCCCCCCCCCCCCCCCCAAAATAATAATAATAAATATCATCATCTCTTAAATACTACTAGGATATTCTGTGACATAAATCACACAAATGAATCCTTCATATAAAAATAATTTTCTCCTGAAATCATATGTGAACTTTTGATATGATCCCTTATTTCCTTTACATATTACAAACACAAATTAATTCCTTCCATAGTTGTACATGTGCATACAAGTGTGTAAAACAATTCCAACAGCACATTCTTGACCACAACCTTTTGTTCTTTTTTTAAAAATAAATATACATTTACCTTTTCATGAAGCTCCAAGTTTCTACAACTGTTGAACATTGTTTTATTAAAAATAACTGAATTCACATGTAAAGCAAGCTCATGTTTCAAGATGAAAATCCTGTAAAGTTAACCAATTCAAAATAGCAGCCATATATTTTGAAGTGATATTATACACTTCTCTTCATTGGTCCAACTCATAATTTGATGAGCCTTGTGACATCAAAATGAATGAGACCAAAGATTTTTGTTCTGAATTAATAGAATATTCAATGAATCCATGGTAAATAGAACTGCTCATGATATGTGTCTTTACTTTATTTGTAAAGATCTCTTTTCATTTTCCAAGATTAATTAAAAAAAAAAAAAAAGTGGCGAGGGGATAAAAGTTTAGTAAATACTTTTTTACTCGAATCTAATCTTACCAATAGGATTGACAAAGAGTTGTCCTACACTGGAGGTTGTTCCAGATTCATTGGTTGCCTTGACGATATACTCTGCATCATCATCAGGGATTACATCTTTAACAATTAGGGAGGCAAAATTCCCTCTCAATTCTACCTTGTAATGATCATTAGAATCAAGAAGTTGTCCATCCTTGTACCTATAGAAAGCAATGTTATAAGTTTACTGGTGTACATGTATAATTGTATTATAGCGGACCCACTGTTAGTTTACCAATGTTTCAATTGGTATTGTGTTAGGAGTTTAAAAAACTGCAATTGGAACTGATCTATTGAAGGAATACAATTGCCTTTGTTTACAGGTGAATCCTACTGTTGAACATTTAAACTTCTTATTGTATGACTGGAAGAGAGTAGTCAATCACCCATTGATTAAAATTCCCCTAAAAAAATTCAACTCATCTTATATATGTATAGATGTATATGTACATGACCTATAGAAAGAACTTATATATGTATAACAGATGTATATGTACATGACCTATAGAAAGAACTTATATATGTATAACAGATGTATATGTACATGACCTATAGAAAGAACTTATATATGTATAACAGATGTATATGTACATGACCTATAGAAAGAACTTATATATGTATAACAGATGTATATGTACATGACCTATAGAAAGAACTTATATATGTATAACAGATGTATATGTACATGACCTATAGAAAGAACTTATATATGTATAACAGATGTATATGTACATGACCTATAGAAAGAACTTATATATGTATAACAGATGTATATGTACATGACCTATAGAAAGAACTTATATATGTATAACAGATGTATATGTACATGACCTATAGAAAGAACTTATATATGTATAACAGATGTATATGTACATGACCTATAGAAAGAACTTATATATGTATAACAGATGTATATGTACATGACCTATAGAAAGAACTTATATATGTATAACAGATGTATATGTACATGACCTATAGAAAGAACTTATATATGTATAACAGATGTATATGTACATGACCTATAGAAAGAACTTATATATGTATAACAGATGTATATGTACATGACCTATAGAAAGAACTTATATATGTATAACAGATGTATATGTACATGACCTATAGAAAGAAATCAGTCAATTTTTGACATTAGAGAAAAAGGAAAAACGTTAATTCAACTGATCTGGTTTAGGACTAAAAGTAAAACATTGATCTCCTTTAGTGTATGGAAGTCTTATCATTAGAAAGTTGATGAGAAATACAATTAGAATCCAGTCTGTCTGATTGTTCATAATTTCTTGCATAAGAAAATATGTAAAAAGATCCTTTCTGGTTCCTCTCATATGATATTTGAACTAACAATAAAGCAAATGTTTTTTCTTCTTCTGAAATTATCTTCCCTGTGATTATTTTTTACGATGAGGCTAGGACAAGAAATCAGTTGTACATGGGTCTTCTGGAACAACTTGTGGAGATGTTTGTTATAGAATCATTGTTGTTTGTTTTATCTAGATTGTCCCTTTTCTGAATATTACTTGAAACATGGGTGCTCTGTGCTTACCTAATCAGCATTTATAATGATGGGAGACAATAAACCAATTAGAAGATGACATATTTAAGCTTGCTGATAATTTTTGTGGTTGATATTCTGCTGTAATACACACTTGTAATGATATATATTATATCTGTATTTTTTTTTTACCTTAATCCTTTTAAACTATTTTGTGGTACCGTGAGCAATATCAATATTTGAAATTATGGGACACAAATTCGAAAATTTTAGTCACTACAAATAACCACAGATATATTATGTTTGTTGTAATCACAATCCGGACCTTTCCTCATTCATGACATATCACCGGGTATGTGACAAGACTGACAAAACTGGTTGACACCAGTGGAACAGAAACTGCTTATCCTTCCAGAGTACCTGGGTTCACTCCCAATTTTTAGTGGGGTTCGTGTTGCTCAACCTTTAGTTTTCTATGTAGTATTTTGTAGATCATTGTTAGTCCTTTTGTCCTTTTTCTTTTGGACATTGTATTTTTGTAATTTACAGTTTCTGATTACTCCTTTGGTATCTTCAAACTTTTTGTGCTTTCATTATATTTATTTTCAATAAGTATTCCAAGTATCAAAATTGTTTTTCTCAAATGATAAAATTTGCTGGCTTCATATAAATGTCTATCAAATGACAAAGTGGGATTGAGTATTATGCATAATATGTACCAATTTATCCAAAAAGCAGTATGCAAATAACATCAAATTTAATTAGGGCCTGGGTTGCTCAATGAGCTTAGATAGTTGAATTACCTAACAATTCATACAAGCTATCTTCACGCCCGCTTTGTAAAATACAAAAAGGGTGCACTTGACTGGCAGCCGCAAGTGATAAAGTTTACCAGTTGCTTGCCCTAGAGGGGGTGCACATTATGCACCAATGCACTTTATGCAATGGCAATGACAGTATTTCTTTCTATGGGTCATGTACATATACATCTATACATATATAAGATGAGTTGAATTTTTTTCCAGGGAGTTTTAATCAATGGGTGATTGACTTCTCTCTTCCAGTCATATAATAGGTTTAAATGTCCAACAATAGGATTCACCTGCAAACAAAGGCAATACGGTTGTTTCGAATCATGTCCATTCCGTCAATTTTTTTAAATTTTCATCCACCAGATCACGTGATTTCGATGGACTAATCGGCATTGAACTTCTGGTGTAAATGTACACAACAAAAAGTCCAATCGATATGTGCCTTTTTAACATTTGATCCTCAACATAAAAAAATCTTAACATTTTCTGTAAAAGACAAATATCAATTCAATTATTTTATTTGTATCAAAGACTTCAATGCAGAGAAAAATACTTCTTTAAAATTAAATTTGTTTTCTTTCTTTATTTGCGGCTGTCAGCATCATCAAAGGAAAACGATCTGCCTTTATGTATATATTTCTGATATCAGACAGATAGTGGGGTACCGAACACCAGTATTTATTCAGCGGTTTCCTTGGCATCTCCATATTACAATTACTTATAATCTACCGCATCTACGACTATGATATGCTGACGTTGTCACAGTAATAGCGTAAACACCGGAAGTCGCCTGCCGATTTGTTCAGACGTCAAGACAAGAAAAAGACGAAACGTGGTCGGAATTGACATGATTCGAAACAACCGTATTGTATTCCTTCAATAGATAAGTTCCAATTGCAGTTTTTTCAACTCCAAACACAATACCAATTGAAACATGGGTAAACTAACAGCGGGTCTGCTATAATACATTGAAACAATGAGTATTTGATAGGAAATGCATGAGATAATATGTTCTAACCAGACATTAAATAATACATTTCTCTGACATCACCCTATTGTTCGAACAGTGGATTATTTTTAAGAATCTACAGTTTATGAACTTTAACCTTTTACTGTTTTAGGTTTAAAAACGTAATATATATATTTTGGGACTTTCGGGTATCGAACAGGCTTTTTAAAGCCTACTTTGACTTTCAAAACTTCCATCTAACTACTCAGTTACAGTGACTACACTACTATATTCTATAATTAGTATATATGACTCTTGATAGTAAGCTTTGTTAAAAAAATATATCAATAATTTGTTTAAAAAAGCAATTGATCAATATATACAAGGCATGATACAAGTATTTCAGATCTGGCATAATTTATGTTCAGAACTGACGAGCATGTGAACTTTTAAAATGTATTCTAGCAATACAATGAAACTGCACACGTTGTCGTGCTGTGATACCCTCACTCGCTCTACATAAGTTGATGTGTAGTAAAGTATTAGATTATAGTGGGACTTAACGTGGTGGAGAGGCATAAAGGAGTGTAAAGAGTGTTGGAATCAAGAGATGTGTATCCTCCCAGGGCAGTTGGCTAGTAAACGTTTGGAATGATGAACAATTATGTATTACAGATTATTAGATATAAATATTATGCATAGCTAATTAAGGAAATAATTTATAGCAGCAGCTCGTAAGGGAACATGAAAAGGGCTATAACTCTTGCAAAAATCAACCATCCGTGAAATCAGTATAATATGTGCATGCTCAGATCATGGCCAACCAAGATACCAAATATGAATAAAATGCGACAAAATACAAATGACTAGTTGCGTACACAAGATGTGCGGACGGACGTATGGTGAAACAAACGTGAAAAGGGCTATAACTCTCGCAAAAATCAACCTGTGAAATCGGTAAAATATGCGCATGCTCAGATCATGGCCAACCAAGATACCAAATATGAATAAAATGCGACAAAAGACAAATGACTAGTTGCGTACACAAGATGTGCGAATGGACGTATGGTCAAATAAACATGAAAAGGGCTATAACTCTCACAAAAATCAACCATCTGTGAAATCGACATAATATGTGCATGCTCAGATCATGGCCAACCAAGATACCAAATATGAAAAAATGCGACAAAAGACAAATGACTAGTTGCGTACACAAGATGTGCGAACGGACATATGGTCAAACAAACATGAAAAGGGCTATAACTCTTGCAAAAATCAACCATCCGTGAAATCGGTATAACATGCACATGCTCAGATCATGGCCAACCAAGATACCAAATATGAATAAAATGCGACAAAAGACAAATGACTAGTTGCGTACACAAGATGTGCGATGGACGTATGGTCAAACAAACACCAGAGGCTCTCAAGAGCCTGTATCGTTCACCTGGTAATAAAAAAAAACAATTGGTCCTATGTAAAAACTATGTCCTGCGTCATCTTGGAATTACGATCAACATAAAAAACATAAAGTTTGTAAAGGACCTTCCAATGATTGATGCACAGTTTAGGTTCAATCAGTGCAATAGCTTCAGAGAAGAATATATTTCTGTATTTTCCCCATATGGTTCTGTGTTAATACTATGACCTGTGGTGGCAGCCATCTTGGATTTCCGATCGGCATAAAAAACAGGACCTTCCAATGATCATTCCTGGGCAGTTTGGTTTCAACTGTCCAAGTGGTTTCAGAGAAGAAGCATTTTGAAACATTTTTCCCATAGGGTCCAATGTTAAACTAAGTCCTGCCGTAGCCGCCATTTTGAATTTCATATCAGAATAAAAAACGTATATTTTGTAGAGGACCATTCAATGAACATTCATGCACAGTTTGGCTTTAATCATATTTGTAGTTTCTGAGAAGAAGGCATTTGAACATTTTCCCATAGGGTCCAATGTTAATCTATGTCCTGCGGTGGTGGCCATCTTGGATTTCCGATCGGCATAAAAAACACACACCTTGTAGAGGACCTTCCAATGATCATTCCTGGGCAGTTTGGTTTCAATTATCCAAGTGGTTTCAGAGAAGAAGCGTTTTGAAACATTTTTCCCATAGGGTCCAATGTTAAACTAAGTCCTGCCGTAGCCGCCATTTTGAATTTCATACCAGAACAAAAAACGTAAAGTTTGTAGAGGACCATCTAATGAACATTCATGTACAGTTTGGCTTTAATCATATTTGTAGTTTCTGAGTAGAAGGCATTTGAATATTTTCCCATAGGGTCCAATGTTAATCTATGTCCTGCGGTGGCGGCCATCTTGGATTTCCGACCGGCATAAAAAACAGAAAATTTGTAGAGGACCTTCCAATGATCATTCCTGGGCAGTTTAGTTTCAACTGTCCAAGTGGTTTCAGAGAAGAAGCATTTTGAAACATTTTTCCCATAGGGTCCAATGTTAAACTAAGTCCTGCTGTAGCTGCCATTTTGAATTTCATACCGGAACAAAAAACGTAAAGTTTGTAGAGGACCATCTAATGAACATTCATGTACAGTTTGGCTTTAATCATATTTGTAGTTTCTGAGTAGAAGGCATTTGAACATTTTCCCATAGGGTCCAATGTTAATCTATGTATTGCGGTGGTGGCCATCTTGGATTTCCGATTGGCATAAAAAACATAAAATTTGTAGAGGACCTTCCAATGATCATTCCTAGGCAGTTTGGTTTCAATTATCCAAGTGGTTTCAGAGAAGAAGCGTTTTGAAACATTTTTCCCATAGGGTCCAATGTTAAACTAAGTCCTGCCGTAGCCGCCATTTTGAATTTCATACCGGAACAAAAAACGTAAAGTTTGTAGAGGACCATCCAATGAACATTCATGTACAGTTTGGCTTTAATCATATTTGTAGTTTCTGAGTAGAAGGCATTTGAATATTTTCCCATAGGGTCCAATGTTAATCTGTCCTGCGGTGGCGGCCATCTTGGATTTCCGACCGGCATAAAAAACAGAAAATTTGTAGAGGACCTTCCAATGATCATTCCTGGGCAGTTTGGTTTCAACTGTCCAAGTGGTTTCAGAGAAGAAGCATTTTGAAACATTTTTCCCATAGGGTCCAATGTTAAACTAAGTCCTGCCGTAGCCGCCATTTTGAATTTCATATCGGAACAAAAAACCTTAAGATTGTAGAGGACCATCCAATGAACATTCATGTACAGTTTGGCTTTAATCATATTTGTAGTTTCTGAGAAGAAGGCATTTGAACATTTTCCCATAGGGTCCAATGTTAATCTATGTATTGCGGTGGTGGCCATCTTGGATTTCCGATTGGCATAAAAAACATAAAATTTGTAGAGGACCTTCCAATGATCATTCCTAGGCAGTTTGGTTTCAATTATCCAAGTGGTTTCAGAGAAGAAGCGTTTTGAAACATTTTTCCCATAGGGTCCAATGTTAAACTAAGTCCTGCCGTAGCCGCCATTTTGAATTTCATACCGGAACAAAAAACGTAAAGTTTGTAGAGGACCATCCAATGAACATTCATGTACAGTTTGGCTTTAATCATATTTGTAGTTTCTGAGTAGAAGGCATTTGAATATTTTCCCATAGGGTCCAATGTTAATCTGTCCTGCGGTGGCGGCCATCTTGGATTTCCGACAGGCATAAAAAACAGAAAATTTGTAGAGGACCTTCCAATGATCATTCCTGGGCAGTTTGGTTTCAACTGTCCAAGTGGTTTCAGAGAAGAAGCATTTTGAAACATTTTTCCCATAGGGTCCAATGTTAAACTAAGTCCTGCCGTAGCCGCCATTTTGAATTTCATATCGGAACAAAAAACCTTAAGATTGTAGAGGACCATCCAATGAACATTCATGTACAGTTTGGCTTTAATCATATTTGTAGTTTCTGAGAAGAAGGCATTTGAACATTTTCCCATAGGGTCCAATGTTAATCTATGTATTGCGGTGGTGGCCATCTTGGATTTCCGATTGGCATAAAAAACATAAAATTTGTAGAGGACCTTCCAATGATCATTCCTAGGCAGTTTGGTTTCAATTATCCAAGTGGTTTCAGAGAAGAAGCGTTTTGAAACATTTTTCCCATAGGGTCCAATGTTAAACTAAGTCCTGCCATAGCCGCCATTTTGAATTTCATACCAGAACAAAAAACGTAAAGTTTGTAGAGGACCATCTAATGAACATTCATGTACAGTTTGGCTTTAATCATATTTGTAGTTTCTGAGTAGAAGGCATTTGAATATTTTCCCATAGGGTCCAATGTTAATCTATGTCCTGCAGTGGCGGCCATCTTGGATTTCCGACCGGCATAAAAAACCTTAAATTTGTAGAGGACCTTCCAATGATCATTCATGGGCAGTTTGGTTTCAACTGTCCAAGTGGTTTCAGAGAAGAAGCATTTTGAAACATTTTCCCCATAGGGTCCAATGTTAAACTAAGTCCTGCCGTAGCCGCCATTTTGAATTTCATACCAGAACAAAAAACGTAAAGTTTGTAGAGGACCATCTAATGAACATTCATGTACAGTTTGGCTTTAATCATATTTGTAGTTTCTGAGTAGAAGGCATTTGAATATTTTCCCATAGGGTCCAATGTTAATCTATGTCCTGCGGTGGCGGCCATCTTGGATTTCCGATCGGCATAAAAAACAAAAAATTTCTAGAGGACCTTCCAATGATCATTCCTAGGCAGTTTGGTTTCAATTATCCAAGTGGTTTCAGAGAAGAAGCGTTTTGAAACATTTTTCCCATAGGGTTCAATGTTAAACTAAGTCCTGCCGTAGCCGCCATTTTGAATTTCATACCGGAACAAAAAACGTAAAGTTTGTAGAGGACCATCTAATGAACATTCATGTACAGTTTGGCTTTAATCATATTTGTAGTTTCTGAGTAGAAGGCATTTGAATATTTTCCCATAGGGTCCAATGTTAATCTATGTCCTGCGGTGGCGGCCATCTTGGATTTCCGACCGGCATAAAAAACAGATAATTTGTAGAGGACCTTCCAATGATCATTCCTGGGCAGTTTGGTTTCAACTGTCCTAGTGGTTTCAGAGAAGAAGCATTTTGAAACATTTTTCCCATAGGGTCCAATGTTAAACTAAGTCCTGCCGTAGCCGCCATTTTGAATTTCATATCGGAACAAAAAACCTTAAGATTGTAGAGGACCATCCAATGAACATTCATGTACAGTTTGGCTTTAATAATATTTGTAGTTTCTGAGAAGAAGGCATTTGAACATTTTCCCATAGGGTCCAATGTTAATCTATGTCCTGCGGTGGCGGCCATCTTGGATTTCCGACCAGCATAAAAAACAGAAAATTTGTAGAGGACCTTCCAATGATCATTCCTGGGCAGTTTGGTTTCAACTGTCCAAGTGGTTTCAGAGAAGAAGCATTTTGAAACATTTTTCCCATAGGGTCCAATGTTAAACTAAGTCCTGTCGTAGCCGCCATTTTGAATTTCATATCGGAACAAAAAACCTTAAGATTGTAGAGGACCATCCAATGAACATTCATGTACAGTTTGGCTTTAATAATATTTGTAGTTTCTGAGAAGAAGGCATTTGAACATTTTCCCATAGGGTCCAATGTTAATCTATGTCCTGCGGTGGCGGCCATCTTGGATTTCCGACCGGCATAAAAAACAAAAAATTTGTAGAGGACCTTCCAATGATCATTCCTGGGCAGTTTGGTTTCAACTGTCCAAGTGGTTTCAGAGAAGAAGCATTTTGAAACATTTTTCCCATAGGGTCCAATGTTAAACTAAGTCCTGCCGTAGCCGCCAGTTTGAATTTCATATCGGAACAAAAAACCTTAAGATTGTAGAGGACCATCCAATGAACATTCATGTACAGTTTGGCTTTAATAATATTTGTAGTTTCTGAGAAGAAGGCATTTGAACATTTTCCCATAGGGTCCAATGTTAATCTATGTCCTGCGGTGGCGGCCATCTTGGATTTCCGACCGGCATAAAAAACAAAAAATTTGTAGAGGACCTTCCAATGATCATTCCTGGGCAGTTTGGTTTCAACTGTCCAAGTGGTTTCAGAGAAGAAGCATTTTGAAACATTTTTCCCATAGGGTTCAATGTTAAACTAAGTCCTGTCGTAGCCGCCATTTTGAATTTCATATCGGAACAAAAAACCTTAAGATTGTAGAGGACCATCCAATCAACATTCATGTACAGTTTGGCTTTAATAATATTTGTAGTTTCTGAGAAGAAGGCATTTGAACATTTTCCCATAGGGTCCAATGTTAATCTATGTCCTGCGGTGGCGGCCATCTTGGATTTTCGAACGGCATAAAAAACAAAAAATTTGTAGAGGACCTTCCAATGATCATTCCTGGGCAGTTTGATTTCAACTGTCCAAGTGGTTTCAGAGAAGAAGCATTTTGAAACATTTTTCCCATAGGGTCCAATGTTAAACTAAGTCCTGCCGTAGCCGCCATTTTGAATTTCATATCGGAACAAAAAACCTTAAGATTGTAGAGGACCATCCAATGAACATTCATGTACAGTTTGGCTTTAATCATATTTGTAGTTTCTGAGAAGAAGGCATTTGAACATTTTCCCATAGGGTCCAATGTTAATCTATGTATTGCGGTGGTGGCCATCTTGGATTTCCGATTGGCATAAAAAACATAAAATTTGTAGAGGACCTTCCAATGATCATTCCTAGGCAGTTTGGTTTCAATTATCCAAGTGGTTTCAGAGAAGAAGCGTTTTGAAACATTTTTCCCATAGGGTCCAATGTTAAACTAAGTCCTACCATAGCCGCCATTTTGAATTTCACACCAGAATCAAAAACGTAAAGTTTGTAGAGGACCATCTAATGAACATTCATGTACAGTTTGGCTTTAATCATATTTGTAGTTTCTGAGTAGAAGGCATTTGAATATTTTCCCATAGGGTCCAATGTTAATCTATGTCCTGCAGTGGCGGCCATCTTGGATTTCCGACCGGCATAAAAAACCTTAAATTTGTAGAGGACCTTCCAATGATCATTCCTGGGCAGTTTGGTTTCAACTGTCCAAGTGGTTTCAGAGAAGAAGCATTTTGAAACATTTTTCCCATAGGGTCCAATGTTAAACTAAGTCCTGCCGTAGCCGCCATTTTGAATTTCATACCAGAACAAAAAACGTAAAGTTTGTAGAGGACCATCTAATGAACATTCATGTACAGTTTGGCTTTAATCATATTTGTAGTTTCTGAGTAGAAGGCATTTGAATATTTTCCCATAGGGTCCAATGTTAATCTATGTCCTGCGGTGGCGGCCATCTTGGATTTCCGACCGGCATAAAAAACAGATAATTTGTAGAGGACCTTCCAATGATCATTCCTGGGCAGTTTGGTTTCAACTGTCCAAGTGGTTTCAGAGAAGAAGCATTTTGAAACATTTTTCCCATAGGGTCCAATGTTAAACTAAGTTCTGCCGTAGCCGCCATTTTGAATTTCATATCGGAACAAAAAACCTTAAGATTGTAGAGGACCATCCAATGAACATTCATGTACAGTTTGGCTTTAATCATATTTGTAGTTTCTGAGAAGAAGGCATTTGAACATTTTCCCATAGGGTCCAATGTTAATCTATGTATTGCGGTGGCGGCCATCTTGGATTTCCGATCGGCATAAAAAACATAAAATTTCTAGAGGACCTTCCAATGATCATTCCTGGGCAGTTTGGTTTCAACTGTCCAAGTGGTTTCAGAGAAGAAGCATTTTGAAACATTTTTCCCATAGGGTCCAATGTTAAACTAAGTCCTGCCGTAGCCGCCATTTTGAATTTCATATCGGAACAAAAAACCTTAAGATTGTAGAGGACCATCCAATGAACATTCATGTACAGTTTGGCTTTAATAATATTTGTAGTTTCTGAGAAGAAGGCATTTGAACATTTTCCCATAGGGTCCAATGTTAATCTATGTCCTGCGGTGGCGGCCATCTTGGATTTCCGACCGGCATAAAAAACAGAAAATTTGTAGAGGACCTTCCAATGATCATTCCTGGGCAGTTTGGTTTCAACTGTCCAAGTGGTTTCAGAGAAGAAGCATTTTGAAACATTTTTCCCATAGGGTCCAATGCTAAACTAAGTCCTGTCGTAGCCGCCATTTTGAATTTCATATCGGAACAAAAAACCTTAAGATTGTAGAGGACCATCCAATCAACATTCATGTACAGTTTGGCTTTAATAATATTTGTAGTTTCTGAGAAGAAGGCATTTGAACATTTTCCCATAGGGTCCAATGTTAATCTATGTCCTGCGGTGGCGGCCATCTTGGATTTTCGACCGGCATAAAAAACAAAAAATTTGTAGAGGACCTTCCAATGATCATTCCTGGGCAGTTTGGTTTCAACTGTCCAAGTGGTTTCAGAGAAGAAGCATTTTGAAACATTTTTCCCATAGGGTCCAATGTTAAACTAAGTCCTGCCGTAGCCGCCATTTTGAATTTCATATCGGAACAAAAAACCTTAAGATTGTAGAGGACCATCCAATGAACATTCATGTACAGTTTGGCTTTAATCATATTTGTAGTTTCTGAGAAGAAGGCATTTGAACATTTTCCCATAGGGTCCAATGTTAATCTATGTCCTGCGATGGCGGCCATCTTGGATTTCCGATCGGCATAAAAAACAGTAACTTGGTAAAGGACATTCCAATGATCATTCCTTTACAGTTTGGGTTCAGTCAGTTCATTAGTTTCGGAGAAGAAGATCTTTGAAATTTCGGCCAATCAGAGCATATTATTGGCCCTGGCAGCCATATTGAATATCCGACTGGAACGAAAAACAGTAACTTTGTAGAGGACCATCCAAGGAACATTCCTGCTAAGTTCGGTTCCAATCGGCCAAGTGGTTTCGGAGAAGAAGCTTGAAATGTGAAAAGTTTACAGACGACAGACGACAGACGACGGACGCCAAGTGATGGCAATAGTTCACATGGACCTTTGGTCCAGGTGAACTAATAAAAAGGGCTATAACTCTCACAAAAATCAACCATCCGTGAAATCGGTATAATATGCGCAACCAAGATACCAAATATGAATAAAATCCAACAAAAGACAAATGACTAGTTACGTACACAAGGTTTAGGGACGGACGAACGGATGAACGGACGGACAAGGGTATTCCAGTATACCCACCACTCTGCGAGTGGGGGTATAAAAACACTGCAAGTAATAACAAATCAGACAGACCATAGACGAACATTTGGGACACTTGAAAGACCTTCAAATATCTAAATATAAATGAGAATGAATGCAGATAACATTTTTTTGTTTAATTTTGGTTAATTATGGCTTATTTAGCTTTCTGAATATTAAAAGGGTAAATATATATAATGAAAACACTGTTGCAGATGGAATCTACAGTTGGAGTGTATTCTCCATTACATAAGCCATATTATAAGAGATATGACATATTGTTCAGAGCAGAACATTACTTGTACAACATCAAAGTGTAATTAATATTCATACACAGCCATTGATATTTGTACAATATGATCTACTATATAACAGAACTTGGAATATGCTAAAATCAAAAGCAAATTTAATTGTTTGTCCTTTTTATGGCTTCACACTTTTCTTAAAGAAGTTAAATAAGTTCTATGACATGAAGAAAGTTTTATTTTCCAAGATACATGCACACTAATTTTAAGATATCTGAGTATGCTGATACTGACGAATACAGATCTAGGTGTATATAGATATTGGCTAACAAAGACATGGAGCTGTGTGATAACACTAAATATTATCTTACCATGAGACTTTTGGGAATGGAGAACCAGTCAGTTGTACAATGAAGGTAACAGTATCGCCCTCTGTCACTTCCTGGTCTGAGAGATCTCTGAGGAATTGTGGGATAGTAACCTCCTCTGAAAAATCTGCTGAGAATGTCTGTGATACCTGTTGAAGAATAGCCCACAACAGAAATAAGTTTAATTCCATAGTTTTCTTTCTGGGAAAAAGAAGTAATACAAATAGCTGACCAAAATTTTGTCACCCATTTTGAAAATGTCTTCTACCATTAATTTCCTACACAGTGTTTATATGTGAATCTCTAAAGCATGCCAAGGTGATTCTTAAAGGTGGAATGGCAACAATTCATAAAATTGGTGAAAATGTATGCAATTGGGAAATGTGGGGTTACACTGGGAATTTTATGCAATATGGTAATGTGTCTAGGAAAAAATTAAGGAAAATCCAGTAGCATCGAAATTTCAAACAACTCATTTTTTTTCTCATGCACAACACTGGTATCTTAAAGTGTCTCTAGATACCAAAGTTCTCACTATCTAGTTTACACAGTGTATAACATCCATTCTTCATCGTTATTTCCCTGTAATTTTTCAATAATTTGTGATCATGTATAAATGTGAGACGACTCTTGTATATCTTGTAATTCATTGTTGTTATTATTCAATATTGGAAGAAAAACTGATATTTCAATAATTTCAAGAATATATTGCCTCATTTAAAGGTTTTGGCTACAAAATCTGAAATAATTGTGATTGCCCAAACCAGATGTTGTTTTGTATATATGTATATATATATGAGAATATATGTATGAGAATGAAAGTTATAATTGATACAGAGTCTATATATATATATATGGTGCTGCAGTGTATCAATGGTGTGGGCATATACGTCTGAAAATTAAACCAAATAGTGTTAGAATTAGATTTTAGAGCTGTCAAATTTTTGTTCTTCCCTCGACGGGATTTGAACCCACACCATTGTTACACTGCAGCACCATTCGCTTAGCCTTACATCCAGCGCCCTAGACCACTCGACTACATCCACTCCCTATATATATATATATATATAGCAGTGAAAACGTTAGTACAAGAATGTTGTGAAAAATCCGTTTTGTTCTTTCTTTTTTAATAATTTCTTTATATATATGTATAAGTAATATTTATTAAAAAGCCTAGGGTAGACTTTTAATTTTTATATCTTTTTCCTGTTTCTTAGATTGTTATATCAATATATTTATTTAATTCTGGTTAGGCTGAACAGGGCTGGGCATATATTAAATGTATACATTTTTTCTGCATTTCCATTGTTTAATTAAGATTTTCATCCATTCAATTTCTGTGAAAACCTCTCTATTAGAAAGATTTCTGATGAAATTAAACTAATTATTGAACTTTAGTTTGATAGAATTGTAGATATAATTGACAGTCATGCCATATATATACAGTATTATATTTACAACACCGAAGCCCACTATATAAAACAAAAATGTTTTGCCAGACAAAAAAAAAAAATGTATTAAGAAACCCATGCTCCTTATTTAAAAAAAAATTATTATTTAGTTTTATCACCTTGAAAGTCCCCAGCAAATCATACAATATTGTTGTTTTTAATATTGTACCTGAGTAATGTCAAAAGACTCTTCAACATCTTTGTCTGGAATCACAGCTCTCATTATTACTTTCTCTGCTGCAATATCTTTCCCTGAAGGCCCCTCTGGTTGATCCTCTATAGAGAAACTAGCATCCTGGGAAGAAGTGAATGAGTCTTCCTCTGGGACTGTCTCAAGATAGTCAATAGTATGAGTTACAAATGCAATGTTCTCAGGTTGTTCTTCATCTTCAATATCTTCAGAGCTGATATCTTCTGGAATAACAGCCTCTTTCTGAATATCTATACCTGTCTGATCTTCTGCTTCATCAAGTTGAAATTCTGCAGAAGTGTCAACACCAGGAACAGACCCTGTTGGCATTTTAAATTCAAATGAGACATCTTCTCGATCTTGAATTGGTTTATCAGGGATACTTTCCTTAATAAATGAAACTTCTTCAATATCTTTTTCAGTTTGTTCATCAAGTTGTGTTTCACCAATTACAGCTTCAAAGGATACTTCAGGTGGCATTTCTTCTTCAGGAATCACAAAGGATTCCTTTTCTGGGATTTCAGATATTGTGAATTGGTCGATTATATCTCCTGTATCAGGTTTATAGTCAATGTGTTCTTCAATTATATCTGGTTTCCTATCCTTTGATATTTCATCTCCAAAGATGTCAACAGGAAGTTCTTTCTGAATGGGTTTTTCAGGGACAGTAATATCATCATCCTCTATTTTACCAATGAATTTGTCATCGGTAGGTACAGGTTTTTCCGGAATGTCAATTTGTTCTGTTATATCCTGAGTTAAGAATTCTGGTTGTTCTTCTTGAGGTATGATAACTTTATCACTTACACTTTCATCTACAAGTTTATCTTTTTCGTTTTTGTCATGAATAACCTCAAATTCTTTCTTAGTTTTTTCAGAATCATCTGTGATTGGAATGTCTTCAATTTTGATCTTTTCAGGTGATTTACCTTGAGTTTTTTCTGTTGGAATTTGTCCTTCTTTCTCTTCTTTTGAGGTAGGAACAACATCAGGCATCAAAATTTCAAATTCTTTCTCTTCGATATCTTCTTCAGATGTTGCAGAAGAAACAGAAACATCTGCCTCAAACTCATCTTCTGAGATTTCCTCACTTGAAATAGAAACTTCCTCGTCGGTTTTAGGTTTTAATTGTTCATCGACTACAACTGGTTTCTCATCCTCAAATGAACTCGTTGATCCACCTGAATATGGTTTGACATCTTTATCATCATCTGATGCCGTTTTGGGTAAATCAAGTGATGGAATTTCATCTTTAGAAATAATTGTAAATTCCTCGACAATAGGCTTGTCTTCAATTTGTACATCAGAGACCATTACAAATTCCTCCTGCTTTTCTGGTACTTCATCCTCAGTAAATTTCCTCTCAGCTTCAACATCCTTTGGTTGAGTGGGTGTTTGCTCTTCGATTGACACATCAGCAGATACGGTATGATCTTCCTCAAATGAAGCTTCGTAACTTACATCCTCTGGGATAGATCTTTCAGATGATTCCTCTTCCTCTGTTTCGGAATGTATTATAACTTCCTCCTTGAAAAGAGTTTGTGATAACTGGTGAGGATGAGGGGATGACATAAGCTTCCAGGTGTAGCTATGAGTAGGCGTGCGGTCAACAGGTGAGTCAAGCTGTGTTCAAGCAGAACAAAAAAAAACTCAGTTAACAAGCAAACATGCACAATGTCAAAAAAAAAAAAAGTAAACAAACATGCCTTCATCCAAAATTGTAAAAAACTATAAACTGGCTATATCATACAAGAATATCAGACCTTCTATGAGGTCAATAATACTACTGGAGATATGTAACAAACATTCTACTTTTAATATTTCTCATTTGATTGTAAGGAATATGTCTTATTTGCCATGAAAGCAATGTTATATGGGTGTAAAATATAGTCCTCCTCTAAACAAATATTGACTGCTTATTTATTGATGATTGATTAACGTTTATCAAGCAGTATTTCAGCTATAATCAGGATGAGAGTCAGTTCAGTAGTATATAAAAAATATAATAGAAACAAGAGAGGGCAAACAGGGGCAACAACTTTTGACTGCCACTGAAAAAATATGGAGAGTCTGGAAGCGGCTCAAAATTTAGTTTTTGCAGCAGCAATAATGCACCTACTCAATGTTGGAAATCTTTAAGAGAGGTCTTTGACATGAAGTGAGGTTGGCCCTCTCCAAACAAGGTACCACTGTGGTTCTGTAACCTGACAAATCCCCATCGACAGTCTGCCTATCTAGCACCTGAAGACGTGACGTGCTGAGCAGCTCACCTCTGTGGGTTTGAGCCCTGGGAAGGGGAGGGGGGGGGGGGGGGGGGGGGGGCCAGAGGGGAATCATAGCTGTGAAAGCTATTTGATCACCCTTCTACCTTTTTTCAAACCATATTACTTATTAATATTATTCAGATTAATATTATATAAGTTTAAATATCAATTAATTACTATATTACTATTTTTAATATTTGTACAAATTATGAAGTCAACATTTTATTATCAAGACAAGTAGATATATATTTGAAGCTAACCATACAATCAGTATTAGATGATCTAAGGTTGAAATATCTATGGCATATTAATGCCACTTTCAACAATAATTCAGTTATATTGTGGCAGTTTGCTGTATTGATAGAGGAAAGCAGAGTACTCGGCTAGATCCACCAACATGTCAGAGGTCAGAGAAAAATGTTTATTACATGTTACCTAGTACACCTCAACATAGGCAGGAGTTGATCTCACAACTTTAGTGGCAATGGGCACTGATTGAAAGTACACCTCAACATAGGAAGGAGTTGGTTTCACAGCATTAGAAGTGAGGGGCACTGATTGAAAGTACACCTCAACATAGACAGGAGTTGGTCTCACAGCATTAGAAATGAGGGGCACTGATTGAAAGTACACCTCAACATAGGCAGGAGTTGGTCTCACAGCATTAGAAGTGAGGGGTACTGATTGAAAGTACACCTCAACATAGGCAGGAGTTGGTCTCACAGCATTAGAAGTGAGGGGCACTGATTGAAAGTACACCTCAACATAGGCAGGAGTTGGTCTCACAACATTAGAGGTGATGGGCACTGATTGAAAGTACACCTTAACATAGGCAGGAGTTGGTCTCACAACATTAGAGGTGAGGGGCACTGATTGAAAGTACACCTCAACATAGGCAGGAGTTGATCTCACAACATTAGTGGCAATGGGCACTGATTGAAAGTACACCTCAACATAGGCAGGAGTTGGTCTCACAGCATTAGAAGTGAGGGGCACTGATTGAAAGAACACCTCAACATAGGCAGGAGTTGGTCTCACAGCATTAGAAGTGAGGGGTACTGATTGAAAGTACACCTCAACATAGGCAGGAGTTGGTCTCACAGCATTAGAAGTGAGGGGCACTGATTGAAAGTACACCTCAACATAGGCAGGAGTTGATCTCACAGCATTAGTGGCGATGGGCACTGATTGAAAGTACACCTCAACATAGGCAGGAGTTGGTCTCACAGTATTAGAAGTGAGGGGCACTGATTGAAAGTACACTTCAACATAGGCAGGAGTTGGTCTCACAGCATTAGAAGTGAGGGGCACTGACTGAAAGTACATCTCAACATAGGCAGGAGTTGGTCTCACAACATTAGAGGTGATGGGCACTGATTGAAAATACACCTTAACATAGGCAGGAGTTGATCTCACAGCATTAGAAGTGAGGGGCACTGATTGAAATTACACCTCAACATAGGCAGGAGTTGGTCTCACAGCATTAGAAGTGAGGGGCACTGATTGAAAGTGCACCTCAACATAGGCAGGAGTTGGTCTCACAGCATTAGAAGTGAGGGGTACTGATTGAAAGTACACCTCAACATAGGCAGGAGTTGGTCTCACAGCATTAGAGGGGATTGGGCACTGATTGAAAGTACACCTCAACATAGGCAGGAGTTGGACTCACAGCATTAGAGATGAGAGGCACTGATTGAAAGTACACCTTAACATAGGCAGGAGTTGGTCTCAAAGCATTAGAAGTGAGGGGTACTGATTGAAAGTACACCTCAACATAGGCAGGAGTTGGTCTCACAGCATTAGAGGCGATGGGCACTGATTGAAAGTTCACCTCAACATAGGCAGGAGTTGGTCTCACAACATTAGAGGTGATGGGCACTGATTGAAAGTACACCTCAACATAGGCAGGAGTTGGTCTCACAGCATTAGAAGTGAGGGGCACTGATTGAAAGTACACCTCAACATAGGCAGGAGTTGGTCTCACAACATAAGAGGTGATGGGCACTGATTGAAAGTACACCTCAACATAGGCAGGAGTTGATCTCACAGCATTAGAGGCAATGGGCACTGATTGAAAGTACACCTCAACATAGGCAGGAGTTGGTCTCACAGTATTAGAAGTGAGGGGAACTGATTGAAAGTACACCTCAACATAGGCAGGAGTTGGTCTCACAGCATTAGAAGTGAGGGGCACTGATTGAAAGTACACCTCAACATAGGCAGGAGTTGGTCTCACAGCATTAGAAGTGAGGGGTACTGATTGAAAGTACACCTCAACATAGGCAGGAGTTGGTCTCACAACATTAGAGGCAATGGGCACTGATTGAAAGTACACCTCAACATAGGCAGGAGTTGGTCTCACAACATTAGAGGTGATGGGCACTGATTGAAAGTACACCTCAACATAGGCAGGAGTTGATCTCACAGCATTAGAGGCGATGGGCACTGATTGAAAGTACACCTCAACATAGGCAGGAGTTGATCTCACATTAGAGGTGAGGGGTACTGATTGAAAGTACACCTCAACATAGGTAGGAGTTGATCTCACAACATTAGTGGCGATGGGCACTGATTGAAAGTACACCTCAACATAGGCAGGAGTTGGTCTCACAGCATTAGAAGTGAGGGGCACTGATTGAAAGTACACCTCAACATAGGCAGGAGTTGGTCTCACAACATTAGAGGTGAGGGGCACTGATTGAAAGTACATCTCAACATAGACAGGAGTTGGTCTCACAACATTAGAGGTGATGGGCACTGATTGAAAGTACACCTTAACATAGGCAGGAGTTGGTCTCACAACATTAGAGGTGAGGGGTACTGATTGAAAGTACACCTCAACATAGGCAGGAGTTGATCTCACAGCATTAGAAGTGAGGGGCACTGATTGAAAGTACACCTCAACATAGGCAGGAGTTGGTCTCACAACATTAGAGGTGAGGGGCACTGATTGAAAGTACACCTTAACATAGGCAGGAGTTGATCTCACAACATTAGAGGCGATGGGCACTGATTGAAAGTACACCTCAACATAGGCAGGAGTTGGTCTCACAGCATTAGAGGTGATGGGCACTGATTGAAAGTACACCTCAACATAGGCAGGAGTTGGTCTCACAGCATTAGAAGTGAGGGGTACTGATTGAAAGTACACCTCAACATAGGCAGGAGTTGGTCTCACAGCATTAGAGGTGATGGGTACTGATTGAAAGTACACCTCAACATAGCCAGGAGTTGGTCTCACAGCATTAGAGGTGATGGGCACTGATTGAAAGTACACCTCAACATAGGCAGGAGTTGGTCTCACAGCATTAGAAGTGAGGGGCACTGATTGAAAGTACACCTCAATATAGGCAGGAGTTGGTCTCACAACATTAGAGGTGATGGGCACTGATTGAAAGTACACCTCAACATAGGCATGAGTTGATCTCACAGCATTAGAGGCAATGGGCACTGATTGAAAGTACACCTCAACATAGGCAGGAGTTGGTCTCACAGTATTAGAAGTGAGGGGTACTGATTGAAAGTACACCTCAACATAGGCAGGAGTTGGTCTCACAACATTAGAGGCAATGGGCACTGATTGAAAGTACACCTCAACATAGGCAGGAGTTGGTCTCACAACATTAAAGGTGAGGGGCACTGATTGAAAGTACACCTTAACATAGGCAGGAGTTGATCTCACAACATTAGAGGTGATGGGCACTGATTGAAAGTACACCTCAACATAGGCAGCAGTTGGTCTCAAAACTTTAGTGGCAATGGGCACTGATTGAAAGTACACCTCAACATAGGCAGGAGTTGGTCTCACAACATTAGAGGTGAGGGGCACTGATTGAAAGTACACCTTAACATAGGCAGGAGTTGATCTCACAACATTAGAGGCAATGGGCACTGATTGAAAGTACACCTTAACATAGGCAGGAGTTGGTCTCACAACATTAGAGGTGAGGGGTACTGATTGAAAGTACACCTCAACATAGGTAGGAGTTGATCTCACAACATTAGTGGCGATGGGCACTGATTGAAAGTACACCTCAACATAGGCAGGAGTTGGTCTCACAGCATTAGAAGTGAGAGGCACTGATTGAAAGTACATCTCAACATAGACAGGAGTTGGTCTCACAACATTAGAGGTGATGGGCACTGATTGAAAGTACACCTTAACATAGGCAGGAGTTGGTCTCACAACATTAGAGGTGAGGGGTACTGTTTGAAAGTACACCTCAACATAGGCAGGAGTTGATCTCACAGCATTAGAAGTGAGGGGCACTGATTGAAATTATACCTCAACATAGGCAGGAGTTGGTCTCACAGCATTAGAAGTGAGGGGCACTGATTGAAAGTACACCTCAACATAGGCAGGAGTTGGTCTCACAACATTAGAGGTGAAGGGCACTGATTGAAAGTACACCTTAACATAGGCAGGAGTTGATCTCACAACATTAGGGGCGATGGGCACTGATTGAAAGTACACCTTAACATAGGCAGGAGTTGGTCTCACAACATTAGAGGTGAGGGGCACTGATTGAAAGTACACCTCAACATAGGCAGGAGTTGATCTCACATTAGAGGTGAGGGGTACTGATTGAAAGTACACCTCAACATAGGCAGGAGTTGATCTCACAACATTAGTGGCGATGGGCACTGATTGAAAGTACACCTCAATATAGGCAGGAGTTGGTCTCACAGCATTAGAAGTGATGGGCACTGATTGAAAGTACATCTCAACATAGGCAGGAGTTGGTCTCACAACATTAGAGGTGATGGGCACTGATTGAAAGTACACCTCAACATAGGCAGGAGTTGATCTCACAACATTAGTGGCGTTGGGCACTGATTGAAAGTACACCTCAATATAGGCAGGAGTTGGTCTCACAGCATTAGAAGTGAGGGGCACTGATTGAAAGTACATCTCAACATAGGCAGGAGTTGGTCTCACAACATTAGAGGTGATGGGCACTGATTGAAAGTACACCTCAACATAGCCAGGAGTTGATCTCACAGCATTAGAAGTGAGGGGCACTGATTGAAATTACACCTCAACATAGGCAGGAGTTGGTCTCACAGCATTAGAGGTGATGGGCACTGATTGAAAGTACACCTCAACATAGGCAGGAGTTGGTCTCACAGCATTAGAAGTGAGGGGTACTGATTGAAAGTACACCTCAACATAGGCAGGAGTTGGTCTCACAGCATTAGAGGTGATGGGTACTGATTGAAAGTACACCTCAACATAGCCAGGAGTTGGTCTCACAGCATTAGAGGTGATGGGCACTGATTGAAAGTAAACCTCAACATAGGCAGGAGTTGGTCTCACAGCATTAGAAGTGAGGGGCACTGATTGAAAGTACACCTCAACATAGGCAGGAGTTGGTCTCACAACATTAGAGGTGATGGGCACTGATTGAAAGTACACCTCAACATAGGCATGAGTTGATCTCACAGCATTAGAGGTGATGGGCACTGATTGAAAGTACACCTCAACATAGGCAGGAGTTGGTCTCACAGTATTAGAAGTGAGGGGTACTGATTGAAAGTACACCTCAACATAGGCAGGAGTTGGTCTCACAACATTAGAGGCAATGGGCACTGATTGAAAGTACACCTCAACATAGGCAGGAGTTGGTCTCACAACATTAGAGGTGAGGGGCACTGATTGAAAGTACACCTTAACATAGGCAGGAGTTGATCTCACAACATTAGAGGTGATGGGCACTGATTGAAAGTACACCTTAACATAGGCAGGAGTTGGTCTCACAACATTAGAGGTGAGGGGTACTGTTTGAAAGTACACCTCAACATAGGCAGGAGTTGATCTCACAGCATTAGAAGTGAGGGGCACTGATTGAAATTATACCTCAACATAGGCAGGAGTTGGTCTCACAGCATTAGAAGTGAGGGGCACTGATTGAAAGTACACCTCAACATAGGCAGGAGTTGGTCTCACAACATTAGAGGTGAAGGGCACTGATTGAAAGTACACCTTAACATAGGCAGGAGTTGATCTCACAACATTAGGGGCGATGGGCACTGATTGAAAGTACACCTTAACATAGGCAGGAGTTGGTCTCACAACATTAGAGGTGAGGGGCACTGATTGAAAGTACACCTCAACATAGGCAGGAGTTGATCTCACATTAGAGGTGAGGGGTACTGATTGAAAGTACACCTCAACATAGGCAGGAGTTGATCTCACAACATTAGTGGCGATGGGCACTGATTGAAAGTACACCTCAATATAGGCAGGAGTTGGTCTCACAGCATTAGAAGTGATGGGCACTGATTGAAAGTACATCTCAACATAGGCAGGAGTTGGTCTCACAACATTAGAGGTGATGGGCACTGATTGAAAGTACACCTCAACATAGGCAGGAGTTGATCTCACAACATTAGTGGCGTTGGGCACTGATTGAAAGTACACCTCAATATAGGCAGGAGTTGGTCTCACAGCATTAGAAGTGAGGGGCACTGATTGAAAGTACATCTCAACATAGGCAGGAGTTGGTCTCACAACATTAGAGGTGATGGGCACTGATTGAAAGTACACCTCAACATAGCCAGGAGTTGATCTCACAGCATTAGAAGTGAGGGGCACTGATTGAAATTACACCTCAACATAGGCAGGAGTTGGTCTCACAGCATTAGAGGTGATGGGCACTGATTGAAAGTACACCTCAACATAGGCAGGAGTTGGTCTCACAGCATTAGAAGTGAGGGGTACTGATTGAAAGTACACCTCAACATAGGCAGGAGTTGGTCTCACAGCATTAGAGGTGATGGGTACTGATTGAAAGTACACCTCAACATAGCCAGGAGTTGGTCTCACAGCATTAGAGGTGATGGGCACTGATTGAAAGTAAACCTCAACATAGGCAGGAGTTGGTCTCACAGCATTAGAAGTGAGGGGCACTGATTGAAAGTACACCTCAACATAGGCAGGAGTTGGTCTCACAACATTAGAGGTGATGGGCACTGATTGAAAGTACACCTCAACATAGGCATGAGTTGATCTCACAGCATTAGAGGTGATGGGCACTGATTGAAAGTACACCTCAACATAGGCAGGAGTTGGTCTCACAGTATTAGAAGTGAGGGGTACTGATTGAAAGTACACCTCAACATAGGCAGGAGTTGGTCTCACAACATTAGAGGCAATGGGCACTGATTGAAAGTACACCTCAACATAGGCAGGAGTTGGTCTCACAACATTAGAGGTGAGGGGCACTGATTGAAAGTACACCTTAACATAGGCAGGAGTTGATCTCACAACATTAGAGGTGATGGGCACTGATTGAAAGTACACCTCAACATAGGCAGCAGTTGGTCTCACAACTTTAGTGGCAATGGGCACTGATTGAAAGTACACCTCAACATAGGCAGGAGTTGGTCTCACAACATTAGAGGTGAGGGGCACTGATTGAAAGTACACCTTAACATAGGCAGGAGTTGATCTCACAACATTAGAGGCAATGGGCACTGATTGAAAGTACACCTTAACATAGGCAGGAGTTGGTCTCACAACATTAGAGGTGAGGGGCACTGATTGAAAGTACACCTCAACATAGGCAGGAGTTGATCTCACATTAGAGGTGAGGGGTACTGATTGAAAGTACACCTCAACATAGGTAGGAGTTGATCTCACAACATTAGTGGCGATGGGCACTGATTGAAAGTACACCTCAACATAGGCAGGAGTTGGTCTCACAGCATTAGAAGTGAGGGGCACTGATTGAAAGTACATCTCAACATAGACAGGAGTTGGTCTCACAACATTAGAGGTGATGGGCACTGATTGAAAGTACACCTTAACATAGGCAGGAGTTGGTCTCACAACATTAGAGGTGAGGGGTACTGATTGAAAGTACACCTCAACATAGGCAGGAGTTGATCTCACAGCATTAGAAGTGAGGGGCACTGATTGAAATTATACCTCAACATAGGCAGGAGTTGGTCTCACAGCATTAGAAGTGAGGGGCACTGATTGAAAGTACACCTCAACATAGGCAGGAGTTGGTCTCACAACATTAGAGGTGAAGGGCACTGATTGAAAGTACACCTTAACATAGGCAGGAGTTGATCTCACAACATTAGAGGCGATGGGCACTGATTGAAAGTACACCTCAACATAGGCAGGAGTTGGTCTCACAACATTAGAGGTGAGGGGCACTGATTGAAAGTACACCTCAACATAGGCAGGAGTTGATCTCACATTAGAGGTGAGGGGTACTGATTGAAAGTACACCTCAACATAGGCAGGAGTTGATCTCACAACATTAGTGGCGATGGGCACTGATTGAAAGTACACCTCAATATAGGCAGGAGTTGGTCTCACAGCATTAGAAGTGAGGGGCACTGATTGAAAGTACATCTCAACATAGGCAGGAGTTGGTCTCACAACATTAGAGGTGATGGGCACTGATTGAAAGTACACCTCAACATAGGCAGGAGTTGATCTCACAACATTAGTGGCGATGGGCACTGATTGAAAGTACACCTCAATATAGGCAGGAGTTGGTCTCACAGCATTAGAAGTGAGGGGCACTGATTGAAAGTACATCTCAACATAGGCAGGAGTTGGTCTCACAACATTAGAGGTGATGGGCACTGATTGAAAGTACACCTTAACATAGGCAGGAGTTGGTCTCACAACATTAGAGGTGAGGGGTACTGATTGAAAGTACACCTCAACATAGCCAGGAGTTGATCTCACAGCATTAGAAGTGAGGGGCACTGATTGAAATTACACCTCAACATAGGCAGGAGTTGGTCTCACAACATTAGAGGTGAGGGGTACTGATTGAAAGTACACCTCAACATAGGCAGGAGTTGATCTCACAGCATTAGAAGTGAGGGGCACTGATTGAAATTATACCTCAACATAGGCAGGAGTTGGTCTCACAGCATTAGAAGTGAGGGGCACTGATTGAAAGTACACCTCAACATAGGCAGGAGTTGGTCTCACAACATTAGAGGTGAAGGGCACTGATTGAAAGTACACCTTAACATAGGCAGGAGTTGATCTCACAACATTAGAGGCGATGGGCACTGATTGAAAGTACACCTCAACATAGGCAGGAGTTGGTCTCACAACATTAGAGGTGAGGGGCACTGATTGAAAGTACACCTCAACATAGGCAGGAGTTGATCTCACATTAGAGGTGAGGGGTACTGATTGAAAGTACACCTCAACATAGGCAGGAGTTGATCTCACAACATTAGTGGCGATGGGCACTGATTGAAAGTACACCTCAATATAGGCAGGAGTTGGTCTCACAGCATTAGAAGTGATGGGCACTGATTGAAAGTACATCTCAACATAGGCAGGAGTTGGTCTCACAACATTAGAGGTGATGGGCACTGATTGAAAGTACACCTCAACATAGGCAGGAGTTGATCTCACAACATTAGTGGCGTTGGGCACTGATTGAAAGTACACCTCAATATAGGCAGGAGTTGGTCTCACAGCATTAGAAGTGAGGGGCACTGATTGAAAGTACATCTCAACATAGGCAGGAGTTGGTCTCACAACATTAGAGGTGATGGGCACTGATTGAAAGTACACCTCAACATAGCCAGGAGTTGATCTCACAGCATTAGAAGTGAGGGGCACTGATTGAAATTACACCTCAACATAGGCAGGAGTTGGTCTCACAGCATTAGAGGTGATGGGCACTGATTGAAAGTACACCTCAACATAGGCAGGAGTTGGTCTCACAGCATTAGAAGTGAGGGGTACTGATTGAAAGTACACCTCAACATAGGCAGGAGTTGGTCTCACAGCATTAGAGGTGATGGGTACTGATTGAAAGTACACCTCAACATAGCCAGGAGTTGGTCTCACAGCATTAGAGGTGATGGGCACTGATTGAAAGTAAACCTCAACATAGGCAGGAGTTGGTCTCACAGCATTAGAAGTGAGGGGCACTGATTGAAAGTACACCTCAACATAGGCAGGAGTTGGTCTCACAACATTAGAGGTGATGGGCACTGATTGAAAGTACACCTCAACATAGGCATGAGTTGATCTCACAGCATTAGAGGTGATGGGCACTGATTGAAAGTACACCTCAACATAGGCAGGAGTTGGTCTCACAGTATTAGAAGTGAGGGGTACTGATTGAAAGTACACCTCAACATAGGCAGGAGTTGGTCTCACAACATTAGAGGCAATGGGCACTGATTGAAAGTACACCTCAACATAGGCAGGAGTTGGTCTCACAACATTAGAGGTGAGGGGCACTGATTGAAAGTACACCTTAACATAGGCAGGAGTTGATCTCACAACATTAGAGGTGATGGGCACTGATTGAAAGTACACCTTAACATAGGCAGGAGTTGGTCTCACAACATTAGAGGTGAGGGGTACTGTTTGAAAGTACACCTCAACATAGGCAGGAGTTGATCTCACAGCATTAGAAGTGAGGGGCACTGATTGAAATTATACCTCAACATAGGCAGGAGTTGGTCTCACAGCATTAGAAGTGAGGGGCACTGATTGAAAGTACACCTCAACATAGGCAGGAGTTGGTCTCACAACATTAGAGGTGAAGGGCACTGATTGAAAGTACACCTTAACATAGGCAGGAGTTGATCTCACAACATTAGGGGCGATGGGCACTGATTGAAAGTACACCTTAACATAGGCAGGAGTTGGTCTCACAACATTAGAGGTGAGGGGCACTGATTGAAAGTACACCTCAACATAGGCAGGAGTTGATCTCACATTAGAGGTGAGGGGTACTGATTGAAAGTACACCTCAACATAGGCAGGAGTTGATCTCACAACATTAGTGGCGATGGGCACTGATTGAAAGTACACCTCAATATAGGCAGGAGTTGGTCTCACAGCATTAGAAGTGATGGGCACTGATTGAAAGTACATCTCAACATAGGCAGGAGTTGGTCTCACAACATTAGAGGTGATGGGCACTGATTGAAAGTACACCTCAACATAGGCAGGAGTTGATCTCACAACATTAGTGGCGTTGGGCACTGATTGAAAGTACACCTCAATATAGGCAGGAGTTGGTCTCACAGCATTAGAAGTGAGGGGCACTGATTGAAAGTACATCTCAACATAGGCAGGAGTTGGTCTCACAACATTAGAGGTGATGGGCACTGATTGAAAGTACACCTCAACATAGCCAGGAGTTGATCTCACAGCATTAGAAGTGAGGGGCACTGATTGAAATTACACCTCAACATAGGCAGGAGTTGGTCTCACAGCATTAGAGGTGATGGGCACTGATTGAAAGTACACCTCAACATAGGCAGGAGTTGGTCTCACAGCATTAGAAGTGAGGGGTACTGATTGAAAGTACACCTCAACATAGGCAGGAGTTGGTCTCACAGCATTAGAGGTGATGGGTACTGATTGAAAGTACACCTCAACATAGCCAGGAGTTGGTCTCACAGCATTAGAGGTGATGGGCACTGATTGAAAGTAAACCTCAACATAGGCAGGAGTTGGTCTCACAGCATTAGAAGTGAGGGGCACTGATTGAAAGTACACCTCAACATAGGCAGGAGTTGGTCTCACAACATTAGAGGTGATGGGCACTGATTGAAAGTACACCTCAACATAGGCATGAGTTGATCTCACAGCATTAGAGGTGATGGGCACTGATTGAAAGTACACCTCAACATAGGCAGGAGTTGGTCTCACAGTATTAGAAGTGAGGGGTACTGATTGAAAGTACACCTCAACATAGGCAGGAGTTGGTCTCACAACATTAGAGGCAATGGGCACTGATTGAAAGTACACCTCAACATAGGCAGGAGTTGGTCTCACAACATTAGAGGTGAGGGGCACTGATTGAAAGTACACCTTAACATAGGCAGGAGTTGATCTCACAACATTAGAGGTGATGGGCACTGATTGAAAGTACACCTCAACATAGGCAGCAGTTGGTCTCACAACTTTAGTGGCAATGGGCACTGATTGAAAGTACACCTCAACATAGGCAGGAGTTGGTCTCACAACATTAGAGGTGAGGGGCACTGATTGAAAGTACACCTTAACATAGGCAGGAGTTGATCTCACAACATTAGAGGCAATGGGCACTGATTGAAAGTACACCTTAACATAGGCAGGAGTTGGTCTCACAACATTAGAGGTGAGGGGCACTGATTGAAAGTACACCTCAACATAGGCAGGAGTTGATCTCACATTAGAGGTGAGGGGTACTGATTGAAAGTACACCTCAACATAGGTAGGAGTTGATCTCACAACATTAGTGGCGATGGGCACTGATTGAAAGTACACCTCAACATAGGCAGGAGTTGGTCTCACAGCATTAGAAGTGAGGGGCACTGATTGAAAGTACATCTCAACATAGACAGGAGTTGGTCTCACAACATTAGAGGTGATGGGCACTGATTGAAAGTACACCTTAACATAGGCAGGAGTTGGTCTCACAACATTAGAGGTGAGGGGTACTGATTGAAAGTACACCTCAACATAGGCAGGAGTTGATCTCACAGCATTAGAAGTGAGGGGCACTGATTGAAATTATACCTCAACATAGGCAGGAGTTGGTCTCACAGCATTAGAAGTGAGGGGCACTGATTGAAAGTACACCTCAACATAGGCAGGAGTTGGTCTCACAACATTAGAGGTGAAGGGCACTGATTGAAAGTACACCTTAACATAGGCAGGAGTTGATCTCACAACATTAGAGGCGATGGGCACTGATTGAAAGTACACCTCAACATAGGCAGGAGTTGGTCTCACAACATTAGAGGTGAGGGGCACTGATTGAAAGTACACCTCAACATAGGCAGGAGTTGATCTCACATTAGAGGTGAGGGGTACTGATTGAAAGTACACCTCAACATAGGCAGGAGTTGATCTCACAACATTAGTGGCGATGGGCACTGATTGAAAGTACACCTCAATATAGGCAGGAGTTGGTCTCACAGCATTAGAAGTGAGGGGCACTGATTGAAAGTACATCTCAACATAGGCAGGAGTTGGTCTCACAACATTAGAGGTGATGGGCACTGATTGAAAGTACACCTCAACATAGGCAGGAGTTGATCTCACAACATTAGTGGCGATGGGCACTGATTGAAAGTACACCTCAATATAGGCAGGAGTTGGTCTCACAGCATTAGAAGTGAGGGGCACTGATTGAAAGTACATCTCAACATAGGCAGGAGTTGGTCTCACAACATTAGAGGTGATGGGCACTGATTGAAAGTACACCTTAACATAGGCAGGAGTTGGTCTCACAACATTAGAGGTGAGGGGTACTGATTGAAAGTACACCTCAACATAGCCAGGAGTTGATCTCACAGCATTAGAAGTGAGGGGCACTGATTGAAATTACACCTCAACATAGGCAGGAGTTGGTCTCACAACATTAGAGGTGAGGGGTACTGATTGAAAGTACACCTCAACATAGGCAGGAGTTGATCTCACAGCATTAGAAGTGAGGGGCACTGATTGAAATTATACCTCAACATAGGCAGGAGTTGGTCTCACAGCATTAGAAGTGAGGGGCACTGATTGAAAGTACACCTCAACATAGGCAGGAGTTGGTCTCACAACATTAGAGGTGAAGGGCACTGATTGAAAGTACACCTTAACATAGGCAGGAGTTGATCTCACAACATTAGAGGCGATGGGCACTGATTGAAAGTACACCTCAACATAGGCAGGAGTTGGTCTCACAACATTAGAGGTGAGGGGCACTGATTGAAAGTACACCTCAACATAGGCAGGAGTTGATCTCACATTAGAGGTGAGGGGTACTGATTGAAAGTACACCTCAACATAGGCAGGAGTTGATCTCACAACATTAGTGGCGATGGGCACTGATTGAAAGTACACCTCAATATAGGCAGGAGTTGGTCTCACAGCATTAGAAGTGAGGGGCACTGATTGAAAGTACATCTCAACATAGGCAGGAGTTGGTCTCACAACATTAGAGGTGATGGGCACTGATTGAAAGTACACCTCAACATAGGCAGGAGTTGATCTCACAACATTAGTGGCGATGGGCACTGATTGAAAGTACACCTCAATATAGGCAGGAGTTGGTCTCACAGCATTAGAAGTGAGGGGCACTGATTGAAAGTACATCTCAACATAGGCAGGAGTTGGTCTCACAACATTAGAGGTGATGGGCACTGATTGAAAGTACACCTTAACATAGGCAGGAGTTGGTCTCACAACATTAGAGGTGAGGGGTACTGATTGAAAGTACACCTCAACATAGCCAGGAGTTGATCTCACAGCATTAGAAGTGAGGGGCACTGATTGAAATTACACCTCAACATAGGCAGGAGTTGGTCTCACAGCATTAGAAGTGAGGGGCACTGATTGAAAGTGCACCTCAACATAGGCAGGAGTTGGTCTCACAGCATTAGAAGTGAGGGGTACTGATTGAAAGTACACCTCAACATAGGCAGGAGTTGGTCTCACAGCATTAGAGGGGATTGGGCACTGATTGAAAGTACACCTCAACATAGGCAGGAGTTGGTCTCAAAGCATTAGAAGTGAGGGGTACTGATTGAAAGTACACCTCAACATAGGCAGGAGTTGGTCTCACAGCATTAGAGGCGATGGGCACTGATTGAAAGTTCACCTCAACATAGGCAGGAGTTGGTCTCACAACATTAGAGGTGATGGGCACTGATTGAAAGTACACCTCAACATAGGCAGGAGTTGGTCTCACAGCATTAGAAGTGAGGGGCACTGATTGAAAGTACACCTCAACATAGGCAGGAGTTGGTCTCACAACATTAGAGGTGATGGGCACTGATTGAAAGTACATCTCAACATAGGCAGGAGTTGATCTCACAGCATTAGAGGCAATGGGCACTGATTGAAAGTACACCTCAACATAGGCAGGAGTTGGTCTCACAGTATTAGAAGTGAGGGGAACTGATTGAAAGTACACCTCAACATAGGCAGGAGTTGGTCTCACAGCATTAGAAGTGAGGGGCACTGATTGAAAGTACACCTCAACATAGGCAGGAGTTGGTCTCACAGCATTAGAAGTGAGGGGTACTGATTGAAAGTACACCTCAACATAGGCAGGAGTTGGTCTCACAACATTAGAGGCAATGGGCACTGATTGAAAGTACACCTCAACATAGGCAGGAGTTGGTCTCACAACATTAGAGGTGATGGGCACTGATTGAAAGTACACCTCAACATAGGCAGGAGTTGATCTCACATTAGAGGTGAGGGGTACTGATTGAAAGTACACCTCAACATAGGTAGGAGTTGATCTCACAACATTAGTGGCGATGGGCACTGATTGAAAGTACACCTCAACATAGGCAGGAGTTGGTCTCACAGCATTAGAAGTGAGGGGCACTGATTGAAAGTACATCTCAACATAGACAGGAGTTGGTCTCACAACATTAGAGGTGATGGGCACTGATTGAAAGTACACCTTAACATAGGCAGGAGTTGGTCTCACAACATTAGAGGTGAGGGGTACTGATTGAAAGTACACCTCAACATAGGCAGGAGTTGATCTCACAGCATTAGAAGTGAGGGGCACTGATTGAAATTATACCTCAACATAGGCAGGAGTTGGTCTCACAGCATTAGAAGTGAGGGGCACTGATTGAAAGTACACCTCAACATAGGCAGGAGTTGGTCTCACAACATTAGAGGTGAAGGGCACTGATTGAAAGTACACCTTAACATAGGCAGGAGTTGATCTCACAACATTAGAGGCGATGGGCACTGATTGAAAGTACACCTCAACATAGGCAGGAGTTGGTCTCACAACATTAGAGGTGAGGGGCACTGATTGAAAGTACACCTCAACATAGGCAGGAGTTGATCTCACATTAGAGGTGAGGGGTACTGATTGAAAGTACACCTCAACATAGGCAGGAGTTGATCTCACAACATTAGTGGCGATGGGCACTGATTGAAAGTACACCTCAATATAGGCAGGAGTTGGTCTCACAGCATTAGAAGTGAGGGGCACTGATTGAAAGTACATCTCAACATAGGCAGGAGTTGGTCTCACAACATTAGAGGTGATGGGCACTGATTGAAAGTACACCTCAACATAGGCAGGAGTTGATCTCACAACATTAGTGGCGATGGGCACTGATTGAAAGTACACCTCAATATAGGCAGGAGTTGGTCTCACAGCATTAGAAGTGAGGGGCACTGATTGAAAGTACATCTCAACATAGGCAGGAGTTGGTCTCACAACATTAGAGGTGATGGGCACTGATTGAAAGTACACCTTAACATAGGCAGGAGTTGGTCTCACAACATTAGAGGTGAGGGGTACTGATTGAAAGTACACCTCAACATAGCCAGGAGTTGATCTCACAGCATTAGAAGTGAGGGGCACTGATTGAAATTACACCTCAACATAGGCAGGAGTTGGTCTCACAGCATTAGAAGTGAGGGGCACTGATTGAAAGTGCACCTCAACATAGGCAGGAGTTGGTCTCACAGCATTAGAAGTGAGGGGTACTGATTGAAAGTACACCTCAACATAGGCAGGAGTTGGTCTCACAGCATTAGAGGGGATTGGGCACTGATTGAAAGTACACCTCAACATAGGCAGGAGTTGGTCTCAAAGCATTAGAAGTGAGGGGTACTTATTGAAAGTACACCTCAACATAGGCAGGAGTTGGTCTCACAGCATTAGAGGCGATGGGCACTGATTGAAAGTTCACCTCAACATAGGCAGGAGTTGGTCTCACAACATTAGAGGTGATGGGCACTGATTGAAAGTACACCTCAACATAGGCAGGAGTTGGTCTCACAGCATTAGAAGTAAGGGGCACTGATTGAAAGTACACCTCAACATAGGCAGGAGTTGGTCTCACAACATTAGAGGTGATGGGCACTGATTGAAAGTACATCTCAACATAGGCAGGAGTTGATCTCACAGCATTAGAGGCAATGGGCACTGATTGAAAGTACACCTCAACATAGGCAGGAGTTGGTCTCACAGTATTAGAAGTGAGGGGAACTGATTGAAAGTACACCTCAACATAGGCAGGAGTTGGTCTCACAGCATTAGAAGTGAGGGGCACTGATTGAAAGTACACCTCAACATAGGCAGGAGTTGGTCTCACAGCATTAGAAGTGAGGGGTACTGATTGAAAGTACACCTCAACATAGGCAGGAGTTGGTCTCACAACATTAGAGGCAATGGGCACTGATTGAAAGTACACCTCAACATAGGCAGGAGTTGGTCTCACAACATTAGAGGTGATGGGCACTGATTGAAAGTACACCTCAACATAGGCAGGAGTTGATCTCACAGCATTAGAGGCGATGGGCACTGATTGAAAGTACACCTCAACATAGGCAGGAGTTGGTCTCACAGTATTAGAAGTGAGGGGTACTGATTGAAAGTACACCTCAATATAGGCAGAAGTTGGTCTCACAACATTAGAGGCAATGGGCACTGATTGAAAGTACACCTCAACATAGGTAGGAGTTGGTCTCACAGTATTAGAAGTGAGGGGAACTGATTGAAAGTACACCTCAACATAGGCAGGAGTTGGTCTCACAGCATTAGAAGTGAGGGGCACTGATTGAAAGTACACCTCAACATAGGCAGGAGTTGGTCTCACAGCATTAGAAGTGAGGGGTACTGATTGAAAGTACACCTCAACATAGGCAGGAGTTGGTCTCACAACATTAGAGGCAATGGGCACTGATTGAAAGTACACCTCAACATAGGCAGGAGTTGGTCTCACAACATTAGAGGTGATGGGCACTGATTGAAAGTACACCTCAACATAGGCAGGAGTTGATCTCACAGCATTAGAGGCGATGGGCACTGATTGAAAGTACACCTCAACATAGGCAGGAGTTGGTCTCACAGTATTAGAAGTGAGGGGTACTGATTGAAAGTACACCTCAATATAGGCAGAAGTTGGTCTCACAACATTAGAGGCAATGGGCACTGATTGAAAGTACACCTCAACATAGGCAGGAGTTGGTCTCACAGCATTAGAAGTGAGGGGTACTGATTGAAAGTACACCTCAACATAGGCAGGAGTTGGTCTCACAGCATTAGAAGTGAGGGGTACTGATTGAAAGTACACCTCAACATAGGCAGGAGTTGGTCTCACAGCATTAGAAGTGAGGGGTACTGATTGAAAGTACACCTCAACATAGGCAGGAGTTGGTCTCACAGCATTAGAAGTGAGGGGTACTGATTGAAAGTACACCTCAACATAGACAGGAGTTGGTCTCACAGCATTAGAAGTGAGGGGTACTGATTGAAAGTACACCTCAACATAGGCAGGAGTTGGTCTCACAGCATTAGAAGTGAGGGGTACTGATTGAAAGTACACCTCAACATAGGCAGGAGTTGGTTTCACAACATTAGAGGTGAGGGGCACTGATTGAAAGTACACCTCAACATAGGTAGGAGTTGGTCTCACAGCATTAGAGGTGATGGGCACTGATTGAAAGTACACCTCAACATAGGCAGGAGTTGGTCTCACAACATTAGAGGTGATGGGCACTGATTGAAAGTACACCTCAACATAGGCATGAGTTGATCTCACAGCATTAGAGGCGATGGGCACTGATTGAAAGTACACCTCAACATAGGCAGGAGTTGGTCTCACAGTATTAGAAGTGAGGGGTACTGATTGAAAGTACACCTCAACATAGGCAGGAGTTGGTCTCACAACATTAGAGGCAATGGGCACTGATTGAAAGTACACCTCAACATAGGCAGGAGTTGGTCTCACAACATTAGAGGTGAGGGGCACTGATTGAAAGTACACCTTAACATAGGCAGGAGTTGATCTCACAACATTAGAGGTGATGGGCACTGATTGAAAGTACACCTCAACATAGGCAGCAGTTGGTCTCACAACTTTAGTGGCAATGGGCACTGATTGAAAGTACACCTCAACATAGGCAGGAGTTGGTATCACAACATTAGAGGTGAGGGGCACTGATTGAAAGTACACCTTAACATAGGCAGGAGTTGATCTCACAACATTAGAGGCGATGGGCACTGATTGAAAGTACACCTTAACATAGGCAGGAGTTGGTCTCACAACATTAGAGGTGAGGGGCACTGATTGAAAGTACACCTCAACACAGGCAGGAGTTGATCTCACATTAGAGGTGAGGGGTACTGATTGAAAGTACACCTCAACATAGGTAGGAGTTGATCTCACAACATTAGTGGCGATGGGCACTGATTGAAAGTACACCTCAACATAGGCAGGAGTTGGTCTCACAGCATTAGAAGTGAGGGGCACTGATTGAAAGTACATCTCAACATAGGCAGGAGTTGGTCTCACAACATTAGAGGTGATGGGCACTGATTGAAAGTACACCTTAACATAGGCAGGAGTTGGTCTCACAACATTAGAGGTGAGGGGTACTGATTGAAAGTACACCTCAATATAGGCAGGAGTTGATCTCACAGCATTAGAAGTGAGGGGCACTGATTGAAATTATACCTCAACATAGGCAGGAGTTGGTCTCACAGCATTAGAAGTGAGGGGCACTGATTGAAAGTACACCTCAACATAGGCAGGAGTTGGTCTCACAACATTAGAGGCAATGGGGCACTGATTGAAAGTACACCTTAACATAGGCAGGAGTTGATCTCACAACATTAGAGGCGATGGGCACTGATTGAAAGTACACCTTAACATAGGCAGGAGTTGGTCTCACAACATTAGAGGTGAGGGGCACTGATTGAAAGTACACCTCAACATAGGCAGGAGTTGATCTCACATTAGAGGTGAGGGGTACTGATTGAAAGTACACCTCAACATAGGCAGGAGTTGATCTCACAACATTAGTGGCGATGGGCACTGTTTAAAGTACACCTCAATATAGGCAGGAGTTGGTCTCACAGCATTAGAAGTGAGGGGCACTGATTGAAAGTACATCTCAACATAGGCAGGAGTTGGTCTCACAACATTAGAGGTGATGGGCACTGATTGAAAGTACACCTTAACATAGGCAGGAGTTGGTCTCACAACATTAGAGGTGAGGGGTACTGATTGAAAGTACACCTCAACATAGGCAGGAGTTGATCTCACAGCATTAGAAGTGAGGGGCACTGATTGAAATTATACCTCAACATAGGCAGGAGTTGGTCTCACAGCATTAGAAGTGAGGGGCACTGATTGAAAGTACACCTCAACATAGGCAGGAGTTGGTCTCACAGCATTAGAAGTGAGGGGTACTGATTGAAAGTACACCTCAACATAGGCAGGAGTTGATCTCACAGCATTAGAGGGGATGGGCACTGATTGAAAGTACACCTCAACATAGGCAGGAGTTGGTCTCACAGCATTAGAGATGAGAGGCACTGATTGAAAGTACACCTTAACATAGGCAGGAGTTGGTCTCACAGCATTAGAAGTGAGGGGTACTGATTGAAAGTACACCTCAACATAGGCAGGAGTTGGTCTCACAGCATTAGAGGTGATGGGCATTGATTGAAAGTACACCTCAACATAGACAGGAGTTGATCTCACAACATTAGTGGAGATGGGCACTGATTGAAAGTACACCTCAACATAGGCAGGAGTTGGTCTCACAACATTAGAGGTGATGGGCACTGATTGAAAGTACACCTCAACATAGGCAGGAGTTGATCTCACAGCATTAGAGGCGATGGGCACTGATTGAAAGTACACCTCAACATAGGCAGGAGTTGGTCTCACAGTATTAGAAGTGAGGGGAACTGATTGAAAGTACACCTCAACATAGGCAGGAGTTGGTCTCACAGCATTAGAAGTGAGGGGCACTGATTGAAAGTACACCTCAACATAGGCAGGAGTTGGTCTCACAGCATTAGAAGTGAGGGGTACTGATTGAAAGTACACCTCAACATAGGCAGGAGTTGGTCTCACAGCATTAAAGGTGATGGGCACTGATTGAAAGTACACCTCAACATAGGCAGGAGTTGATCTCACAACATTAGTGGAGATGGGCACTGATTGAAAGTACACCTCAACATAGGCAGGAGTTGGTCTCACAACATTAGAGGTGATGGGCACTGATTGAAAGTACACCTCAACATAGGCAGGAGTTGATCTCACAGCATTAGAGGCGATGGGCACTGATTGAAAGTACACCTCAACATAGGCAGGAGTTGGTCTCACAGTATTAGAAGTGATGGGCACTGATTGAAAGTACACCTCAACATAGGCAGGAGTTGATCTCACAGCATTAGAGGCGATGGGCACTGATTGAAAGTACACCTCAACATAGGCAGGAGTTGGTCTCACAGTATTAGAAGTGAGGGGAACTGATTGAAAGTACACCTCAACATAGGCAGGAGTTGGTCTCACAGCATTAGAAGTGAGGGGCACTGATTGAAAGTACACCTCAACATAGGCAGGAGTTGGTCTCACAGTATTAGAAGTGAGGGGTACTGATTGAAAGTACACCTAAACATAGGCAGGAGTTGGTCTCACAACATTAGAGGTGAGGGGCACGGACTGAAAGTACACCTTAACATAGGCAGGAGTTGATCTCACAACATTAGAGGTGATGGGCACCGATTGAAAGTACACCTCAACATAGGCAGGAGTTGGTCTCACAACATTAGAGGTGATGGGCACTGATTGAAAGTACACCTTAACATAGGCAGGAGTTGGTTTCACAACATTAGAGGTGAGGGGCACTGATTGAAAGTACACCTCAACATAGGCAGGAGTTGATCTCACAGCATTAGAAGTGAGGGGCACTGATTGAAAGTACACATCAACATAGGCAGGAGTTGGTCTCACAGCATTAGAAGTGAGGGGCACTGATTGAAAGTACACCTCAACATAGGCAGGAGTTGGTCTCACAGCATTAGAAGTGAGGGGTACTGATTGAAAGTACACCTCAACATAGGCAGGAGTTGATCTCACAGCATTAGAGGCGATGAGCACTGATTGAAAGTTCACCTCAACATAGGCAGGAGTTGGTCTCACAGCATTAGAGGTGAGAGGCACTGATTGAAAGTACACCTCAACATAGGCAGGAGTTGGTCTCACAGCATTAGAGGCGAGGGGCACTGATTGAAAGTACACCTCAACATAGGCAGGAGTTGGTCTCACAGTATTAGAAGTGATGGGCACTGATTGAAAGTACACCTCAACATAGGCAGGAGTTGATCTCACAGCATTAGAGGCGATGGGCACTGATTGAAAGTACACCTCAACATAGGCAGGAGTAGGTCTCACAGTATTAGAAGTGAGGGGAACTGATTGAAAGTACACCTCAACATAGGCAGGAGTTGGTCTCACAGCATTAGAAGTGAGGGGCACTGATTGAAAGTACACCTCAACATAGGCAGGAGTTGGTCTCACAGTATTAGAAGTGAGGGGTACTGATTGAAAGTACACCTCAACATAGGCAGGAGTTGGTCTCACAACATTAGAGGTGAGGGGCACGGACTGAAAGTACACCTTAACATAGGCAGGAGTTGATCTCACAACATTAGAGGTGTTGGGCACCGATTGAAAGTACACCTCAACATAGGCAGGAGTTGGTCTCACAACATTAGAGGTGATGGGCACTGATTGAAAGTACACCTTAACATAGGCAGGAGTTGGTTTCACAACATTAGAGGTGAGGGGCACTGATTGAAAGTACACCTCAACATAGGCAGGAGTTGATCTCACAGCATTAGAAGTGAGGGGCACTGATTGAAAGTACACATCAACATAGGCAGGAGTTGGTCTCACAGCATTAGAAGTGAGGGGCACTGATTGAAAGTACACCTCAACATAGGCAGGAGTTGGTCTCACAGCATTAGAAGTGAGGGGTACTGATTGAAAGTACACCTCAACATAGGCAGGAGTTGATCTCACAGCATTAGAGGCGATGAGCACTGATTGAAAGTTCACCTCAACATAGGCAGGAGTTGGTCTCACAGCATTAGAGGTGAGAGGCACTGATTGAAAGTACACCTCAACATAGGCAGGAGTTGGTCTCACAGCATTAGAGGCGAGGGGCACTGATTGAAAGTACACCTCAACATAGGCAGGAGTTGGTCTCACAGCATTAGAGGTGAGAGGCACTGATTGAAAGTACACCTCAACATAGGCAGGAGTTGGTCTCACAGCATTAGAGGTGATGGGCACTGATTGAAAGTACACCTCAACATAGGCAGGAGTTGATCTCACAGCATTAGAGGTGATGGGCACTGATTGAAAGTACACCTCAACATAGGCAGGAGTTGATCTCACAGCATTAGAGGCAATGGGCACTGATTGAAAGTACACCTCAACATAGGCAGGAGTTGGTCTCACAGTATTAGAAGTGAGGGGCACTGAATGAAAGTGCACCTCAACATAGGCAGGAGTTGGTCTCACAGCATTAGAAGTGAGGGGCACTGATTGAAAGTACACCTCAACATAGGCAGGAGTTGGTCTCACAACATTAGAGGCAATGGGCACTGATTGAAAGTACACCTCAACATAGGCAGGCGTTGGTCTCACAGCATTAGAAGTGAGGGGTACTGATTGAAAGTACACCTCAACATAGGCAGGAGTTGGTCTCACAACATTAGAGGTGAGGGGCACTGATTGAAAGTACACCTTAACATAGGCAGGAGTTGATCTCACAACATTAGAGGCGATGGGCACTGATTGAAAGTACACCTCAACATAGGCAGCAGTTGGTCTCACAACTTTAGTGGCAATGGGCACTGATTGAAAGTACACCTCAACATAGGCAGGAGTTGGTCTCACAGCATTAGAGGCGATGGGCACTGATTGAAAGTACACCTCAACATAGGCAGGGGTTGGTCTCACAACATTAGAGGCGATGGGCACTGATTGAAAGTACACATCAACATAGGCAGGAGTTGGTCTCACAGCATTAGAAGTGAGGGGAACTGATTGAAAGTACACCTCAACATAGGCAGGAGTTGGTCTCACAGCATTAGAAGTGAGGGGCACTGATTGAAAGTACACCTCAACATAGGCAGGAGTTGGTCTCACAAAATTAGAAGTGAGGGGCACTGATTGAAAGTACACCTCAACATAGGCAGGAGTTGATCTCACAACATTAGAGGCGATGGGCACTGATTGAAAGTACACCTTAACATAGGCAGGAGTTGGTCTCACAACATTAGAGGTGAGGGGCACTGATTGAAAGTACACCTCAACATAGGCAGGAGTTGATCTCACAACATTAGAGGTGAGGGGCACTGATTGAAAGTACACCTCAACATAGGCAGGAGTTGATCTCACAGCATTAGAAGTGAGGGGCACTGATTGAAAGTACACCTCAACATAGGCAGGAGTTGGTCTCACAACATTAGAGGTGAGGGGCACAGATTGAAAGTACACCTTAACATAGGCAGGAGTTGGTCTCACAACATTAGAGGTGAGGGGCACTGATTGAAAGTACACCTCAACATAGGCAGGAGTTGGTCTCACAACATTAGAGGTGAGGGGCACTGATTGAAAGTACACCTTAACATAGGCAGGAGTTGGTCTCACAACATTAAAGGTGAGGGGCACTGATTGAAAGTACACCTTAACATAGGCAGGAGTTGGTCTCACAACATTAGAGGTGAGGGGCACTGATTGAAAGTACACCTTAATATAGGCAGGAGTTGGTCTCACAACATTAGAGGTGATGGGTACTGATTGAAAGTACACCTTAACATAGGCAGGAGTTGGTCTCACAACATTAGAGGTGATGGGCACTGATTGAAAGTACACCTTAACATAGGCAGGAGTTGGTCTCACAACATTAGAGGTGAGGGGCACTGATTGAAAGTACACCTTAACATAGGCAGGAGTTGGTCTCACAACATTAGAGGTGATGGGTACTGATTGAAAGTACACCTCAACATAGGCAGGAGTTGGTCTCACAGCATTAGAGGTGAGGGGCACTGATTGAAAGTACACCTTAACATAGGCAGGAGTTGGTCTCACAACATTAGAGGTGAGGGGCACTGATTGAAAGTACACCTTAACATAGGCAGGAGTTGGTCTCACAGCATTAGAGGTGAGGGGCACTGATTGAAAGTACACCTTAATATAGGCAGGAGTTGGTCTCACAACATTAAAGGTGAGGGGCACTGATTGAAAGTACACCTTAACATAGGCAGGAGTTGGTCTCACAACATTAGAGGTGAGGGGCACTGATTGAAAGTACACCTTAACATAGGCAGGAGTTGGTCTCACAGCATTAGAGGTGAGGGGCACTGATTGAAAGTACACCTCAACATAGGCAGGAGTTGATCTCACAACATTAGAGGTGAGGGGCAGATTGAAAGTACACCTCAACATAGGCAGGAGTTGGCCTCACAGCATTAGAGGTGAGGGGCACTGATTGAAAGTACACCTCAACATAGGCAGGAGTTGGCCTCACAGCATTAGAGGTGAGGGGCACTGATTGAAAGTACACCTCAACATAGGCAGGAGTTGGCCTCACAGCATTAGAGGTGAGGGGCACTGATTGAAAGTACACCTCAACATAGGCAGGAGTTGGTCTCACAGCATTAGAGGTGAGGGGCACTGATTGAAAGTACACCTCAACATAGGCAGGAGTTGGACTCACAGCATTAGAGGTGAGGGGCACTGATTGAAAGTACACCTCAACATAGGCAGGAGTTGGTCTCACAACTTTAGAAGTGAGGGGCACTGATTGAAAGTACACCTTAACATAGGCAGGAGTTGGTCTCACAACATTAGAGGTGAGGGGCAGATTGAAAGTACACCTTAACATAGGCAGGAGTTGGTCTCACAACATTAGAGGTGAGGGGCAGATTGAAAGTACACCTCAACATAGGCAGGAGTTGGCCTCACAGCATTAGAGGTGAGGGGCAGATTGAAAGTACACCTCAACATAGGCAGGAGTTGGCCTCACAGCATTAGAGGTGAGGGGCACTGATTGAAAGTACACCTCAACATAGGCAGGAGTTGATCTCACAGCATTAGAGGTGAGGGGCACTGATTGAAAGTACACCTCAACATAGGCAGGAGTTGGCCTCACAGCATTAGAGGTGAGGGGCACTGATTGAAAGTACACCTCAACATAGGCAGGAGTTGGCCTCACAGCATTAGAGGTGAGGGGCACTGATTGAAAGTACACCTCAACATAGGCAGGAGTTGGTCTCACAACTTTAGAAGTGAGGGGCACTGATTGAAAGTACACCTTAACATAGGCAGGAGTTGGTCTCACAACATTAGAGGTGAGGGGCAGATTGAAAGTACACCTTAACATAGGCAGGAGTTGGTCTCACAACATTAGAGGTGAGGGGCAGATTGAAAGTACACCTCAACATAGGCAGGAGTTGGCCTCACAGCATTAGAGGTGAGGGGCAGATTGAAAGTACACCTCAACATAGGCAGGAGTTGGCCTCACAGCATTAGAGGTGAGGGGCACTGATTGAAAGTACACCTCAACATAGGCAGGAGTTGATCTCACAGCATTAGAGGTGAGGGGCACTGATTGAAAGTACACCTCAACATAGGCAGGAGTTGGCCTCACAGCATTAGAGGTGAGGGGCACTGATTGAAAGTACACCTCAACATAGGCAGGAGTTGGCCTCACAGCATTAGAGGTGAGGGGCACTGATTGAAAGTACACCTCAACATAGGCAGGAGTTGGTCTCACAACTTTAGAAGTGAGGGGCACTGATTGAAAGTACACCTTAACATAGGCAGGAGTTGGTCTCACAACATTAGAGGTGAGGGGCAGATTGAAAGTACACCTCAACATAGGCAGGAGTTGGCCTCACAGCATTAGAGGTGAGGGGCAGATTGAAAGTACACCTCAACATAGGCAGGAGTTGGCCTCACAGCATTAGAGGTGAGGGGCACTGATTGAAAGTACACCTCAACATAGGCAGGAGTTGATCTCACAGCATTAGAGGTGAGGGGCACTGATTGAAAGTACACCTCAACATAGGCAGGAGTTGGCCTCACAGCATTAGAGGTGAGGGGCACTGATTGAAATTATACCTCAACATAGGCAGGAGTTGGTCTCACAGCATTAGAGGTGAGGGGCACTGATTGAAAGTACACCTCAACATAGGCAGGAGTTGGTCTCACAGCATTAGAGGTGAGGGGCACTGATTGAAAGTACACCTCAACATAGGCAGGAGTTGGCCTCACAGCATTAGAGGTGAGGGGCACTGATTGAAAGTACACCTCAACATAGGCAGGAGTTGGCCTCACAGCATTAGAGGTGAGGGGCACTGATTGAAAGTACACCTCAACATAGGCAGGAGTTGGCCTCACAGCATTAGAGGTGAGGGGCACTGATTGAAAGTACACCTCAACATAGGCAGCAGTTGGTCTCACAGCATTAGAGGTGAGGGGCACTGATTGAAAGTACACCTCAACATAGGCAGGAGTTGGCCTCACAGCATTAGAGGTGAGGGGCACTGATTGAAAGTACACCTCAACATAGGCAGGAGTTGGCCTCACAACATTAGAGGTGAGGGGCACTGATTGAAAGTACACCTCAACATAGGCAGGAGTTGGCCTCACAGCATTAGAGGTGAGGGGCACTGATTGAAAGTACACCTCAACATAGGCAGGAGTTGGCCTCACAACATTAGAGGTGAGGGGCACTGATTGAAAGTACACCTCAACATAGGCAGGAGTTGGTCTCACAGCATTAGAGGTGAGGGGCACTGATTGAAAGTACACCTCAACATAGGCAGGAGTTGGCCTCACAACATTAGAGGTGAGGGGCACTGATTGAAAGTACACCTCAACATAGGCAGGAGTTGGTCTCACAGCATTAGAGGTGAGGGGCACTGATTGAAAGTACACCTCAACATAGGCAGGAGTTGGCCTCACAGCATTAGAGGTGAGGGGCACTGATTGAAAGTACACCTCAACATAGGCAGGAGTTGGTCTCACAACATTAGAGGTGAGGGGCACTGATTGAAAGTACACCTCAACATAGGCAGGAGTTGGCCTCACAGCATTAGAGGTGAGGGGCACTGATTGAAAGTACACCTCAACATAGGCAGGAGTTGGTCTCACAGCATTAGAGGTGAGGGGCACTGATTGAAAGTACACCTCAACATAGGCAGGAGTTGGCCTCACAGCATTAGAGGTGAGGGGCACTGATTGAAAGTACACCTCAACATAGGCAGGAGTTGGTCTCACAACATTAGAGGTGAGGGGCACTGATTGAAAGTACACCTCAACATAGGCAGGAGTTGGCCTCACAGCATTAGAGGTGAGGGGCACTGATTGAAAGTACACCTCAACATAGGCAGGAGTTGGTCTCACAGCATTAGAGGTGAGGGGCACTGATTGAAAGTACACCTCAACATAGGCAGGAGTTGGCCTCACAGCATTAGAGGTGAGGGGCACTGATTGAAAGTACACCTCAACATAGGCAGGAGTTGGCCTCACAGCATTAGAAGTGAGGGGCACTGATTGAAAGTACACCTCAACATAGGCAGGAGTTGGTCTCACAACATTAGAGGTGAGGGGCACTGATTGAAAGTACACCTCAACATAGGCAGGAGTTGGCCTCACAGCATTAGAGGTGAGGGGCACTGATTGAAAGTACACCTCAACATAGGCAGGAGTTGGTCTCACAGCATTAGAGGTGAGGGGCACTGATTGAAAGTACACCTCAACATAGGCAGGAGTTGGCCTCACAGCATTAGAGGTGAGGGGCACTGATTGAAAGTACACCTCAACATAGGCAGGAGTTGGCCTCACAGCATTAGAGGTGAGGGGCACTGATTGAAAGTACACCTCAACATAGGCAGGAGTTGGTCTCACAACATTAGAGGTGAGGGGCACTGATTGAAAGTACACCTCAACATAGGCAGGAGTTGGCCTCACAGCATTAGAGGTGAGGGGCACTGATTGAAAGTACACCTCAACATAGGCAGGAGTTGGCCTCACAGCATTAGAGGTGAGGGGCACTGATTGAAAGTACACCTCAACATAGGCAGGAGTTGGTCTCACAACTTTAGAAGTGAGGGGCACTGATTGAAAGTACACCTTAACATAGGCAGGAGTTGGTCTCACAACATTAGAGGTGAGGGGCAGATTGAAAGTACACCTTAACATAGGCAGGAGTTGGTCTCACAACATTAGAGGTGAGGGGCAGATTGAAAGTACACCTCAACATAGGCAGGAGTTGATCTCACAGCATTAGAGGTGAGGGGCACTGATTGAAAGTACACCTCAACATAGGCAGGAGTTGGCCTCACAGCATTAGAGGTGAGGGGCACTGATTGAAATTATACCTCAACATAGGCAGGAGTTGGTCTCACAGCATTAGAGGTGAGGGGCACTGATTGAAAGTACACCTCAACATAGGCAGGAGTTGGTCTCACAGCATTAGAGGTGAGGGGCACTGATTGAAAGTACACCTCAACATAGGCAGGAGTTGGCCTCACAGCATTAGAGGTGAGGGGCACTGATTGAAAGTACACCTCAACATAGGCAGGAGTTGGCCTCACAGCATTAGAGGTGAGGGGCACTGATTGAAAGTACACCTCAACATAGGCAGGAGTTGGCCTCACAGCATTAGAGGTGAGGGGCACTGATTGAAAGTACACCTCAACATAGGCAGCAGTTGGTCTCACAGCATTAGAGGTGAGGGGCACTGATTGAAAGTACACCTCAACATAGGCAGGAGTTGGCCTCACAGCATTAGAGGTGAGGGGCACTGATTGAAAGTACACCTCAACATAGGCAGGAGTTGGCCTCACAACATTAGAGGTGAGGGGCACTGATTGAAAGTACACCTCAACATAGGCAGGAGTTGGCCTCACAGCATTAGAGGTGAGGGGCACTGATTGAAAGTACACCTCAACATAGGCAGGAGTTGGCCTCACAACATTAGAGGTGAGGGGCACTGATTGAAAGTACACCTCAACATAGGCAGGAGTTGGTCTCACAGCATTAGAGGTGAGGGGCACTGATTGAAAGTACACCTCAACATAGGCAGGAGTTGGCCTCACAACATTAGAGGTGAGGGGCACTGATTGAAAGTACACCTCAACATAGGCAGGAGTTGGTCTCACAGCATTAGAGGTGAGGGGCACTGATTGAAAGTACACCTCAACATAGGCAGGAGTTGGCCTCACAGCATTAGAGGTGAGGGGCACTGATTGAAAGTACACCTCAACATAGGCAGGAGTTGGTCTCACAACATTAGAGGTGAGGGGCACTGATTGAAAGTACACCTCAACATAGGCAGGAGTTGGCCTCACAGCATTAGAGGTGAGGGGCACTGATTGAAAGTACACCTCAACATAGGCAGGAGTTGGTCTCACAGCATTAGAGGTGAGGGGCACTGATTGAAAGTACACCTCAACATAGGCAGGAGTTGGCCTCACAGCATTAGAGGTGAGGGGCACTGATTGAAAGTACACCTCAACATAGGCAGGAGTTGGTCTCACAACATTAGAGGTGAGGGGCACTGATTGAAAGTACACCTCAACATAGGCAGGAGTTGGCCTCACAGCATTAGAGGTGAGGGGCACTGATTGAAAGTACACCTCAACATAGGCAGGAGTTGGTCTCACAGCATTAGAGGTGAGGGGCACTGATTGAAAGTACACCTCAACATAGGCAGGAGTTGGCCTCACAGCATTAGAGGTGAGGGGCACTGATTGAAAGTACACCTCAACATAGGCAGGAGTTGGCCTCACAGCATTAGAAGTGAGGGGCACTGATTGAAAGTACACCTCAACATAGGCAGGAGTTGGTCTCACAACATTAGAGGTGAGGGGCACTGATTGAAAGTACACCTCAACATAGGCAGGAGTTGGCCTCACAGCATTAGAGGTGAGGGGCACTGATTGAAAGTACACCTCAACATAGGCAGGAGTTGGCCTCACAGCATTAGAGGTGAGGGGCACTGATTGAAAGTACACCTCAACATAGGCAGGAGTTGGTCTCACAACATTAGAGGTGAGGGGCACTGATTGAAAGTACACCTCAACATAGGCAGGAGTTGGCCTCACAGCATTAGAGGTGAGGGGCACTGATTGAAAGTACACCTCAACATAGGCAGGAGTTGGTCTCACAGCATTAGAGGTGAGGGGCACTGATTGAAAGTACACCTCAACATAGGCAGGAGTTGGCCTCACAGCATTAGAGGTGAGGGGCACTGATTGAAAGTACACCTCAACATAGGCAGGAGTTGGCCTCACAGCATTAGAAGTGAGGGGCACTGATTGAAAGTACACCTCAACATAGGCAGGAGTTGGTCTCACAACATTAGAGGTGAGGGGCACTGATTGAAAGTACACCTCAACATAGGCAGGAGTTGGCCTCACAGCATTAGAGGTGAGGGGCACTGATTGAAAGTACACCTCAACATAGGCAGGAGTTGGTCTCACAGCATTAGAGGTGAGGGGCACTGATTGAAAGTACACCTCAACATAGGCAGGAGTTGGCCTCACAGCATTAGAGGTGAGGGGCACTGATTGAAAGTACACCTCAACATAGGCAGGAGTTGGCCTCACAGCATTAGAGGTGAGGGGCACTGATTGAAAGTACACCTCAACATAGGCAGGAGTTGGTCTCACAACATTAGAGGTGAGGGGCACTGATTGAAAGTACACCTCAACATAGGCAGGAGTTGGCCTCACAGCATTAGAGGTGAGGGGCACTGATTGAAAGTACACCTCAACATAGGCAGGAGTTGGCCTCACAGCATTAGAGGTGAGGGGCACTGATTGAAAGTACACCTCAACATAGGCAGGAGTTGGTCTCACAACTTTAGAAGTGAGGGGCACTGATTGAAAGTACACCTTAACATAGGCAGGAGTTGGTCTCACAACATTAGAGGTGAGGGGCAGATTGAAAGTACACCTTAACATAGGCAGGAGTTGGTCTCACAACATTAGAGGTGAGGGGCAGATTGAAAGTACACCTCAACATAGGCAGGAGTTGATCTCACAGCATTAGAGGTGAGGGGCACTGATTGAAAGTACACCTCAACATAGGCAGGAGTTGGCCTCACAGCATTAGAGGTGAGGGGCACTGATTGAAATTATACCTCAACATAGGCAGGAGTTGGTCTCACAGCATTAGAGGTGAGGGGCACTGATTGAAAGTACACCTCAACATAGGCAGGAGTTGGTCTCACAGCATTAGAGGTGAGGGGCACTGATTGAAAGTACACCTCAACATAGGCAGGAGTTGGCCTCACAGCATTAGAGGTGAGGGGCACTGATTGAAAGTACACCTCAACATAGGCAGGAGTTGGCCTCACAGCATTAGAGGTGAGGGGCACTGATTGAAAGTACACCTCAACATAGGCAGGAGTTGGCCTCACAGCATTAGAGGTGAGGGGCACTGATTGAAAGTACACCTCAACATAGGCAGCAGTTGGTCTCACAGCATTAGAGGTGAGGGGCACTGATTGAAAGTACACCTCAACATAGGCAGGAGTTGGCCTCACAGCATTAGAGGTGAGGGGCACTGATTGAAAGTACACCTCAACATAGGCAGGAGTTGGCCTCACAACATTAGAGGTGAGGGGCACTGATTGAAAGTACACCTCAACATAGGCAGGAGTTGGCCTCACAGCATTAGAGGTGAGGGGCACTGATTGAAAGTACACCTCAACATAGGCAGGAGTTGGCCTCACAACATTAGAGGTGAGGGGCACTGATTGAAAGTACACCTCAACATAGGCAGGAGTTGGTCTCACAGCATTAGAGGTGAGGGGCACTGATTGAAAGTACACCTCAACATAGGCAGGAGTTGGCCTCACAACATTAGAGGTGAGGGGCACTGATTGAAAGTACACCTCAACATAGGCAGGAGTTGGTCTCACAGCATTAGAGGTGAGGGGCACTGATTGAAAGTACACCTCAACATAGGCAGGAGTTGGCCTCACAGCATTAGAGGTGAGGGGCACTGATTGAAAGTACACCTCAACATAGGCAGGAGTTGGTCTCACAACATTAGAGGTGAGGGGCACTGATTGAAAGTACACCTCAACATAGGCAGGAGTTGGCCTCACAGCATTAGAGGTGAGGGGCACTGATTGAAAGTACACCTCAACATAGGCAGGAGTTGGTCTCACAGCATTAGAGGTGAGGGGCACTGATTGAAAGTACACCTCAACATAGGCAGGAGTTGGCCTCACAGCATTAGAGGTGAGGGGCACTGATTGAAAGTACACCTCAACATAGGCAGGAGTTGGTCTCACAACATTAGAGGTGAGGGGCACTGATTGAAAGTACACCTCAACATAGGCAGGAGTTGGCCTCACAGCATTAGAGGTGAGGGGCACTGATTGAAAGTACACCTCAACATAGGCAGGAGTTGGTCTCACAGCATTAGAGGTGAGGGGCACTGATTGAAAGTACACCTCAACATAGGCAGGAGTTGGCCTCACAGCATTAGAGGTGAGGGGCACTGATTGAAAGTACACCTCAACATAGGCAGGAGTTGGCCTCACAGCATTAGAAGTGAGGGGCACTGATTGAAAGTACACCTCAACATAGGCAGGAGTTGGTCTCACAACATTAGAGGTGAGGGGCACTGATTGAAAGTACACCTCAACATAGGCAGGAGTTGGCCTCACAGCATTAGAGGTGAGGGGCACTGATTGAAAGTACACCTCAACATAGGCAGGAGTTGGTCTCACAGCATTAGAGGTGAGGGGCACTGATTGAAAGTACACCTCAACATAGGCAGGAGTTGGCCTCACAGCATTAGAGGTGAGGGGCACTGATTGAAAGTACACCTCAACATAGGCAGGAGTTGGCCTCACAGCATTAGAGGTGAGGGGCACTGATTGAAAGTACACCTCAACATAGGCAGGAGTTGGTCTCACAACATTAGAGGTGAGGGGCACTGATTGAAAGTACACCTCAACATAGGCAGGAGTTGGCCTCACAGCATTAGAGGTGAGGGGCACTGATTGAAAGTACACCTCAACATAGGCAGGAGTTGGCCTCACAGCATTAGAGGTGAGGGGCACTGATTGAAAGTACACCTCAACATAGGCAGGAGTTGGTCTCACAACTTTAGAAGTGAGGGGCACTGATTGAAAGTACACCTTAACATAGGCAGGAGTTGGTCTCACAACATTAGAGGTGAGGGGCAGATTGAAAGTACACCTTAACATAGGCAGGAGTTGGTCTCACAACATTAGAGGTGAGGGGCAGATTGAAAGTACACCTCAACATAGGCAGGAGTTGGCCTCACAGCATTAGAGGTGAGGGGCAGATTGAAAGTACACCTCAACATAGGCAGGAGTTGGCCTCACAGCATTAGAGGTGAGGGGCACTGATTGAAAGTACACCTCAACATAGGCAGGAGTTGATCTCACAGCATTAGAGGTGAGGGGCACTGATTGAAAGTACACCTCAACATAGGCAGGAGTTGGCCTCACAGCATTAGAGGTGAGGGGCACTGATTGAAAGTACACCTCAACATAGGCAGGAGTTGGCCTCACAGCATTAGAGGTGAGGGGCACTGATTGAAAGTACACCTCAACATAGGCAGGAGTTGATCTCACAGCATTAGAGGTGAGGGGCACTGATTGAAAGTACACCTCAACATAGGCAGGAGTTGGCCTCACAGCATTAGAGGTGAGGGGCACTGATTGAAAGTACACCTCAACATAGGCAGGAGTTGGTCTCACAACTTTAGAAGTGAGGGGCACTGATTGAAAGTACACCTTAACATAGGCAGGAGTTGGTCTCACAACATTAGAGGTGAGGGACAGATTGAAAGTACACCTTAACATAGGCAGGAGTTGGTCTCACAACATTAGAGGTGAGGGGCAGATTGAAAGTACACCTCAACATAGGCAGGAGTTGGCCTCACAGCATTAGAGGTGAGGGGCAGATTGAAAGTACACCTCAACATAGGCAGGAGTTGGCCTCACAGCATTAGAGGTGAGGGGCACTGATTGAAAGTACACCTCAACATAGGCAGGAGTTGATCTCACAGCATTAGAGGTGAGGGGCACTGATTGAAAGTACACCTCAACATAGGCAGGAGTTGGCCTCACAGCATTAGAGGTGAGGGGCACTGATTGAAAGTACACCTCAACATAGGCAGGAGTTGGCCTCACAGCATTAGAGGTGAGGGGCACTGATTGAAAGTACACCTCAACATAGGCAGGAGTTGGTCTCACAACTTTAGAAGTGAGGGGCACTGATTGAAAGTACACCTTAACATAGGCAGGAGTTGGTCTCACAACATTAGAGGTGAGGGGCAGATTGAAAGTACACCTCAACATAGGCAGGAGTTGGCCTCACAGCATTAGAGGTGAGGGGCAGATTGAAAGTACACCTCAACATAGGCAGGAGTTGGCCTCACAGCATTAGAGGTGAGGGGCACTGATTGAAAGTACACCTCAACATAGGCAGGAGTTGATCTCACAGCATTAGAGGTGAGGGGCACTGATTGAAAGTACACCTCAACATAGGCAGGAGTTGGCCTCACAGCATTAGAGGTGAGGGGCACTGATTGAAATTATACCTCAACATAGGCAGGAGTTGGTCTCACAGCATTAGAGGTGAGGGGCACTGATTGAAAGTACACCTCAACATAGGCAGGAGTTGGTCTCACAGCATTAGAGGTGAGGGGCACTGATTGAAAGTACACCTCAACATAGGCAGGAGTTGGCCTCACAGCATTAGAGGTGAGGGGCACTGATTGAAAGTACACCTCAACATAGGCAGGAGTTGGCCTCACAGCATTAGAGGTGAGGGGCACTGATTGAAAGTACACCTCAACATAGGCAGGAGTTGGCCTCACAGCATTAGAGGTGAGGGGCACTGATTGAAAGTACACCTCAACATAGGCAGCAGTTGGTCTCACAGCATTAGAGGTGAGGGGCACTGATTGAAAGTACACCTCAACATAGGCAGGAGTTGGCCTCACAGCATTAGAGGTGAGGGGCACTGATTGAAAGTACACCTCAACATAGGCAGGAGTTGGCCTCACAACATTAGAGGTGAGGGGCACTGATTGAAAGTACACCTCAACATAGGCAGGAGTTGGCCTCACAGCATTAGAGGTGAGGGGCACTGATTGAAAGTACACCTCAACATAGGCAGGAGTTGATCTCACAGCATTAGAGGTGAGGGGCACTGATTGAAAGTACACCTCAACATAGGCAGGAGTTGGCCTCACAGCATTAGAGGTGAGGGGCACTGATTGAAAGTACACCTCAACATAGGCAGGAGTTGGCCTCACAGCATTAGAGGTGAGGGGCACTGATTGAAAGTACACCTCAACATAGGCAGGAGTTGGTCTCACAACTTTAGAAGTGAGGGGCACTGATTGAAAGTACACCTTAACATAGGCAGGAGTTGGTCTCACAACATTAGAGGTGAGGGGCAGATTGAAAGTACACCTCAACATAGGCAGGAGTTGGCCTCACAGCATTAGAGGTGAGGGGCAGATTGAAAGTACACCTCAACATAGGCAGGAGTTGGCCTCACAGCATTAGAGGTGAGGGGCACTGATTGAAAGTACACCTCAACATAGGCAGGAGTTGATCTCACAGCATTAGAGGTGAGGGGCACTGATTGAAAGTACACCTCAACATAGGCAGGAGTTGGCCTCACAGCATTAGAGGTGAGGGGCACTGATTGAAATTATACCTCAACATAGGCAGGAGTTGGTCTCACAGCATTAGAGGTGAGGGGCACTGATTGAAAGTACACCTCAACATAGGCAGGAGTTGGTCTCACAGCATTAGAGGTGAGGGGCACTGATTGAAAGTACACCTCAACATAGGCAGGAGTTGGCCTCACAGCATTAGAGGTGAGGGGCACTGATTGAAAGTACACCTCAACATAGGCAGGAGTTGGCCTCACAGCATTAGAGGTGAGGGGCACTGATTGAAAGTACACCTCAACATAGGCAGGAGTTGGCCTCACAGCATTAGAGGTGAGGGGCACTGATTGAAAGTACACCTCAACATAGGCAGCAGTTGGTCTCACAGCATTAGAGGTGAGGGGCACTGATTGAAAGTACACCTCAACATAGGCAGGAGTTGGCCTCACAGCATTAGAGGTGAGGGGCACTGATTGAAAGTACACCTCAACATAGGCAGGAGTTGGCCTCACAACATTAGAGGTGAGGGGCACTGATTGAAAGTACACCTCAACATAGGCAGGAGTTGGCCTCACAGCATTAGAGGTGAGGGGCACTGATTGAAAGTACACCTCAACATAGGCAGGAGTTGGCCTCACAACATTAGAGGTGAGGGGCACTGATTGAAAGTACACCTCAACATAGGCAGGAGTTGGTCTCACAGCATTAGAGGTGAGGGGCACTGATTGAAAGTACACCTCAACATAGGCAGGAGTTGGCCTCACAACATTAGAGGTGAGGGGCACTGATTGAAAGTACACCTCAACATAGGCAGGAGTTGGTCTCACAGCATTAGAGGTGAGGGGCACTGATTGAAAGTACACCTCAACATAGGCAGGAGTTGGCCTCACAGCATTAGAGGTGAGGGGCACTGATTGAAAGTACACCTCAACATAGGCAGGAGTTGGTCTCACAACATTAGAGGTGAGGGGCACTGATTGAAAGTACACCTCAACATAGGCAGGAGTTGGCCTCACAGCATTAGAGGTGAGGGGCACTGATTGAAAGTACACCTCAACATAGGCAGGAGTTGGTCTCACAGCATTAGAGGTGAGGGGCACTGATTGAAAGTACACCTCAACATAGGCAGGAGTTGGCCTCACAGCATTAGAGGTGAGGGGCACTGATTGAAAGTACACCTCAACATAGGCAGGAGTTGGTCTCACAACATTAGAGGTGAGGGGCACTGATTGAAAGTACACCTCAACATAGGCAGGAGTTGGCCTCACAGCATTAGAGGTGAGGGGCACTGATTGAAAGTACACCTCAACATAGGCAGGAGTTGGTCTCACAGCATTAGAGGTGAGGGGCACTGATTGAAAGTACACCTCAACATAGGCAGGAGTTGGCCTCACAGCATTAGAGGTGAGGGGCACTGATTGAAAGTACACCTCAACATAGGCAGGAGTTGGCCTCACAGCATTAGAAGTGAGGGGCACTGATTGAAAGTACACCTCAACATAGGCAGGAGTTGGTCTCACAACATTAGAGGTGAGGGGCACTGATTGAAAGTACACCTCAACATAGGCAGGAGTTGGCCTCACAGCATTAGAGGTGAGGGGCACTGATTGAAAGTACACCTCAACATAGGCAGGAGTTGGTCTCACAGCATTAGAGGTGAGGGGCACTGATTGAAAGTACACCTCAACATAGGCAGGAGTTGGCCTCACAGCATTAGAGGTGAGGGGCACTGATTGAAAGTACACCTCAACATAGGCAGGAGTTGGCCTCACAGCATTAGAGGTGAGGGGCACTGATTGAAAGTACACCTCAACATAGGCAGGAGTTGGTCTCACAACATTAGAGGTGAGGGGCACTGATTGAAAGTACACCTCAACATAGGCAGGAGTTGGCCTCACAGCATTAGAGGTGAGGGGCACTGATTGAAAGTACACCTCAACATAGGCAGGAGTTGGCCTCACAGCATTAGAGGTGAGGGGCACTGATTGAAAGTACACCTCAACATAGGCAGGAGTTGGTCTCACAACTTTAGAAGTGAGGGGCACTGATTGAAAGTACACCTTAACATAGGCAGGAGTTGGTCTCACAACATTAGAGGTGAGGGGCAGATTGAAAGTACACCTTAACATAGGCAGGAGTTGGTCTCACAACATTAGAGGTGAGGGGCAGATTGAAAGTACACCTCAACATAGGCAGGAGTTGGCCTCACAGCATTAGAGGTGAGGGGCAGATTGAAAGTACACCTCAACATAGGCAGGAGTTGGCCTCACAGCATTAGAGGTGAGGGGCACTGATTGAAAGTACACCTCAACATAGGCAGGAGTTGATCTCACAGCATTAGAGGTGAGGGGCACTGATTGAAAGTACACCTCAACATAGGCAGGAGTTGGCCTCACAGCATTAGAGGTGAGGGGCACTGATTGAAATTATACCTCAACATAGGCAGGAGTTGGTCTCACAGCATTAGAGGTGAGGGGCACTGATTGAAAGTACACCTCAACATAGGCAGGAGTTGGTCTCACAGCATTAGAGGTGAGGGGCACTGATTGAAAGTACACCTCAACATAGGCAGGAGTTGGCCTCACAGCATTAGAGGTGAGGGGCACTGATTGAAAGTACACCTCAACATAGGCAGGAGTTGGCCTCACAGCATTAGAGGTGAGGGGCACTGATTGAAAGTACACCTCAACATAGGCAGGAGTTGGCCTCACAGCATTAGAGGTGAGGGGCACTGATTGAAAGTACACCTCAACATAGGCAGGAGTTGGTCTCACAGCATTAGAGGTGAGGGGCACTGATTGAAAGTACACCTCAACATAGGCAGGAGTTGGCCTCACAGCATTAGAGGTGAGGGGCACTGATTGAAAGTACACCTCAACATAGGCAGGAGTTGGCCTCACAACATTAGAGGTGAGGGGCACTGATTGAAAGTACACCTCAACATAGGCAGGAGTTGGCCTCACAGCATTAGAGGTAAGGGGCACTGATTGAAAGTACACCTCAACATAGGCAGGAGTTGGCCTCACAACATTAGAGGTGAGGGGCACTGATTGAAAGTACACCTCAACATAGGCAGGAGTTGGTCTCACAGCATTAGAGGTGAGGGGCACTGATTGAAAGTACACCTCAACATAGGCAGGAGTTGGCCTCACAACATTAGAGGTGAGGGGCACTGATTGAAAGTACACCTCAACATAGGCAGGAGTTGGTCTCACAGCATTAGAGGTGAGGGGCACTGATTGAAAGTACACCTCAACATAGGCAGGAGTTGGCCTCACAGCATTAGAGGTGAGGGGCACTGATTGAAAGTACACCTCAACATAGGCAGGAGTTGGTCTCACAACATTAGAGGTGAGGGGCACTGATTGAAAGTACACCTCAACATAGGCAGGAGTTGGCCTCACAGCATTAGAGGTGAGGGGCACTGATTGAAAGTACACCTCAACATAGGCAGGAGTTGGTCTCACAGCATTAGAGGTGAGGGGCACTGATTGAAAGTACACCTCAACATAGGCAGGAGTTGGCCTCACAGCATTAGAGGTGAGGGGCACTGATTGAAAGTACACCTCAACATAGGCAGGAGTTGGTCTCACAACATTAGAGGTGAGGGGCACTGATTGAAAGTACACCTCAACATAGGCAGGAGTTGGCCTCACAGCATTAGAGGTGAGGGGCACTGATTGAAAGTACACCTCAACATAGGCAGGAGTTGGTCTCACAGCATTAGAGGTGAGGGGCACTGATTGAAAGTACACCTCAACATAGGCAGGAGTTGGCCTCACAGCATTAGAGGTGAGGGGCACTGATTGAAAGTACACCTCAACATAGGCAGGAGTTGGCCTCACAGCATTAGAAGTGAGGGGCACTGATTGAAAGTACACCTCAACATAGGCAGGAGTTGGTCTCACAACATTAGAGGTGAGGGGCACTGATTGAAAGTACACCTCAACATAGGCAGGAGTTGGCCTCACAGCATTAGAGGTGAGGGGCACTGATTGAAAGTACACCTCAACATAGGCAGGAGTTGGTCTCACAGCATTAGAGGTGAGGGGCACTGATTGAAAGTACACCTCAACATAGGCAGGAGTTGGCCTCACAGCATTAGAGGTGAGGGGCACTGATTGAAAGTACACCTCAACATAGGCAGGAGTTGGCCTCACAGCATTAGAGGTGAGGGGCACTGATTGAAAGTACACCTCAACATAGGCAGGAGTTGGTCTCACAACATTAGAGGTGAGGGGCACTGATTGAAAGTACACCTCAACATAGGCAGGAGTTGGCCTCACAGCATTAGAGGTGAGGGGCACTGATTGAAAGTACACCTCAACATAGGCAGGAGTTGGCCTCACAGCATTAGAGGTGAGGGGCACTGATTGAAAGTACACCTCAACATAGGCAGGAGTTGGCCTCACAGCATTAGAGGTGAGGGGCACTGATTGAAAGTACACCTCAACATAGGCAGGAGTTGGTCTCACAACATTAGAGGTGAGGGGCACTGATTGAAAGTACACCTCAACATAGGCAGGAGTTGGCCTCACAGCATTAGAGGTGAGGGGCACTGATTGAAAGTACATCTCAACATAGGCAGGAGTTGGTCTCACAACATTAGAGGTGAGGGGCACTGATTGAAAGTACACCTCAACATAGGCAGGAGTTGGCCTCACAGCATTAGAGGTGAGGGGCACTGATTGAAAGTACACCTCAACATAGGCAGGAGTTGGCCTCACAGCATTAGAGGTGAGGGGCACTGATTGAAAGTACACCTCAACATAGGCAGGAGTTGGCCTCACAGCATTAGAGGTGAGGGGCACTGATTGAAAGTACACCTCAACATAGGCAGGAGTTGGTCTCACAACATTAGAGGTGAGGGGCACTGATTGAAAGTACACCTCAACATAGGCAGGAGTTGGCCTCACAGCATTAGAGGTGAGGGGCACTGATTGAAAGTACATCTCAACATAGGCAGGAGTTGGTCTCACAACATTAGAGGTGAGGGGCACTGATTGAAAGTACACCTCAACATAGGCAGGAGTTGGCCTCACAGCATTAGAGGTGAGGGGCACTGATTGAAAGTACACCTCAACATAGGCAGGAGTTGGCCTCACAGCATTAGAGGTGAGGGGCACTGATTGAAAGTACACCTCAACATAGGCAGGAGTTGGCCTCACAGCATTAGAGGTGAGGGGCACTGATTGAAAGTACACCTCAACATAGGCAGGAGTTGGTCTCACAACATTAGAGGTGAGGGGCACTGATTGAAAGTACACCTCAACATAGGCAGGAGTTGGCCTCACAACATTAGAGGTGAGGGGCACTGATTGAAAGTACACCTCAACATAGGCAGGAGTTGGCCTCACAACATTAGAGGTGAGGGGCACTGATTGAAAATGTATAGGTAAATCCAACTACTATATCATCATGGCCACAATGTCATTTAGAAAATAACAGTATAAGAACCAAAAATCATCTTTCAACCTATCACTGATTTTATGGTATAGCTTTAAGAAAAATTTAGAAACTACATGGGAAAGCATGCATAAAATATGTACGATACTGAAAAAAACTAAAACAAATGCAGAATTGAAGGAATACATTACTGTAAATTTTCAAGTAACCAACGGTTTACTTTGCAATAAACAAAATACAGTATTCAAGTTATCTGAGGGAAAATCAAGTGCTTGAGTTAAAATAATACAGATGGGTTTTTCAATATAAAGTCAAAAGTTCACTTTGAAAACTGGAGAAAGTTGTTGTTAAGTTTGCTAATAAGTATCTTTTATGAGTTTTTTGTTTTGTTTGAAGGTCTTATCTAGTCCTTTGTGTCTTGTATCTTAAAGGCATACAGGCTGTCAGAATTGATTTTTCTTTAAATATTAAAAGTTGCCAATATTCAATGTTTTATACTAATTGCAGTTGAAGTTTTTCATAATATCATATGTAAATAGCCTAGAACGAAGGAAATATGTCGCTGTTTGATTTTCTTGCATCCAGTAAAGAATTCAATGTTGACCCACGCAATATTCATATGACCTGACAGTGAACTAATTCGGGAAAGCGCTTGCACATGTGTGAAATTGTTTGTTTATGAAGAAAATGTGGGATGTGCACAAATTGAATTGCGGAAGAACAAAAACATTGATGGATTCTACACGAAAATGACACAAAAATGTGGATTCAGCAAGCTTTGAGTAAAAATCAAAAAAGATGTTATACCGACATATTCCATTTTTCAATACGTAAGCATAATTTAGTATCTTTTTTCGGCCGAATCGTATTTTGACAGTAGAATTGCATCAATTCTTTTTTCAGGACAAAACGCTAGGTGATATCTCTTTTAAATTAGAGACTAACATAATGAGCTTGATGTCTTGTTTTTTTTCTAAAAAAATATAATGAAGACAACTCAAGTGTTGTCAATAATATGCAATACAATTTGCTTACAATTTTCCCTTTGCAGTTTGCGTTTGTTTTTTATTGATTTCATCACGTATTTCCGATTTTAAGTGTCATTCTTACTAAATACCATTATATAATATTAACTGATTACCCCGGGATCCAATTTCATAGATATATTTCTTAAATTATATTAATTCTAACGAATATACATGCAACATGCTTCCTCGGTTATTCATAGCAGTTATCAGTTTTCGGCAAACTTCGGAACTGCAGCCGATTTATAATTAGGTTGTGTTAATGGCGATTCCACCAACAGACATTCAAATTCTTTTCACTAATTACGACATTATAAAATATTTTTTAAACCTGGCTTTTTGTTCAGAACATTTTATTAGTATAAAACATTGAATATTAGCAACTTTTAATATAAACAACAAAATTCAATTCTGATAGCCTGTATTAAGTTGTAGTTTGGGAAAAGGTCCTTTACAACCTTAGTTAGAAATTGTATAGTTATTTTAAATTCATTATTTTTTTGAAAGATTTTTTTTTTTTTACATCAGAACATACTTTTAGTATTATCAGCTTAAGGAGAACATAATAACTAAAGTCATAGTTCACTTGTTGTCTAGAGAATACTATAACATAGACTACATTTTTACATCCAGTTTTCCAAACATTTGTTTTGTTGAATGATGTACTATAAAGCTACAGATACACTGTACTTATGTTAATTTTGTTAAAGCTAGCATTCTCATGCAATATGAGAAAAAATACTTATTAAAAAACTGTTGTAATCAAATTAAATTTATAAATCCATAGCTAGTATATACCAAATTAAGCATAAAAAATAAATGAGATTGTACGAGACGCTTGCTTAAAGGCGTACAGAATTGATTTTTTTTATTTTATCAAAAGTTGCCAATATTCGATGTTTTATGCTGATTGCAGTTGAAATTTTTCATAATATCATACGTAAATAGCCTAGAAATACGTCGCTGTTTGATTCTCTTGTATCCAGTAAAATTTCAATGTTGACACACGCAATATTCATACGCCCTGACGGTGAACTCATTCGGGAAAGCGCTTGGGCATGTGCGAATTTGTTAAATTGTTTGTTGATTGAAGAACACGTGCTCAAATCGAATCGTGGAAGCAAAAAAACGTTGACAATCCGAAGGCTACACGAAAACGACACAAAAAGGTGGATTCAGCAAGCTTTGTGTAAAAATTATAAAAAATATGTTATACCGACCTACTCCATTTTTCAACACATATACGGTGAGGATAATTTAGTATCCTTTAACGGCAGAATCATATTTTGACAGCAGAATTGCATCGCAGTTTTTTTTATATATTCTTTTTTTCAGGAGAAAATGCTAGGTGATATCTCTTTTAAATTAGAGACTAAAATAATTAACTTCACGTCTGTTTTTTTCTAAAAAAACATAATGAAGAAACTCAAATGTTGTCAATAATATGCAATACAATTTGTTTACAATTTTCCCTTTATCGGACCCCTTTGCACAGTTTGGGTTTGTTTTTATTGATTTCATCACATATTTCCGATTTTAAGTGTCATTCTTACTAAATACCATTAACTGATTACCCCGGGATCCAATTTCATAGATATATTTCTTAAATTATATCAATTCTAACGAATTTACATGCAACATGCTTCCTGGTTATTAATAGCAGTTATCAGTGTCCGGCAAACTTAGGAAAAGCAGCCGACTTATAATTAGGTGTGTTAATGGCAATTTCACCAACAAACATTCAAATTCTTTTCACTAATTACGACATTATAACATATTTTTTAAACCTGTTTTTTTGTTCAGAACAATTTATTAGTATAAAACATCGAATAGTGGCAACTTCTAATATAAACAAAACTAGAGGCTCAGTGGGTTGAGCCTGTGTCGCTCACCTTTCATTCTGCTTTGAGGAAACTTAACACAGAACCTTCCATAGGTGCTTCCCACCAAATTTCGGTTCATTTGGCTAAGCAGTTTCTGAGAAGATTTTTAGAAATCGACCACCCAGAAACAAGAAATTCCTATGGCAGCCATGTTTGTTAACGGATCGGGACAAAATTAGCAATCTTTACAGAGGACCTTCCAAAGATGCTTTCTACCAATTTTCGGTTCATTTGGCAATACAGTTTCAGAGAAGAAGAATTTTAAAAATCAGCCAATCAGAAACAAGAATCGTCTGTGGTGGCTATGTTTGTTAACGGATCGGGACAACATGAGCATCTTTACATAGGACTTTCCATAGATGCTTCCTACCAAGTTTTGGTTCATTTGGCCAAGATTTATAAAAATCGGCCAATCAGAAACAAGAATTGTCTTTGGCGGCCATGTTTGTTAATGGATCGGGACAAGATGAGCAAACTTTATAGAGGACCTTCCATAGATGCTTCCTACCAAGTTTCAGTTCATTTGGCTAAGGGGTTTCAGAGGAGAAGATTAAAATGTGAAAAGTTAAAGGACGACAGACGACGGACGACGGATGCCAAGTGATGGCAAAAGCTCACGTTGCCTTTGGCAAGGTGAGCTAAAAATTCAATTCTGACAGCCTGTATGCCTTTAACAACTTTTTATAAGAACTTTCTAAAAATACAAAATATCATTTATTAAAAAATATTGAAAATACAACCCGTTTTTTTCTTAATTATAAAATTGCATCAGAATGATTGAAAAATAAGTTAGTCCCCCTACCTCCACTTCCTGTGGTTTCTCCTTGACCTCTGACACTTGAACTGTGACCTCAGCTTCTTGGTCCTCTTCTGGTTTAATATCAAATGATGTAACATCTTGTTCTACTTCCTTTGGTTGTGGAGATTCTTCCCCTTCAATTAATTCTAAAATTTAAGATAAATATTCTCGTAATTTGTTTTTACCAAACACTGTCTAACCTCATTTTGTCAAAGTTGAAGGGATAAATCAAGTATTCAAGATATACAATGTAAATTAGGCCAACAATACAATGAACAAATTAAATTACCTTATTTTGTATTCATATCATGTAAAATAATAATAAACATTTGACCAATATTTTAAAGAATGATGGCAATAAAATTAATTGTTTGTAACCTACCATTAACAGTGAGTAAGGCTGTAGCCTCAGCTTGACCAACTTCATTTACTGCCTTAACAGTATACACACCACTGTCTTCTGGGAAAGCTTCAGATAGTAATAGAGTGCTCTCCCCTTCTTCACCAGGTATCACCTGATATACTTCATCAGTTGTGATTAGTTCATTGTTAACAAACCATTGAATCTCTGGAGCTGGTTGACCTTTGGCCTTCACAGTAAATGTGGTTGACTCGCCTTCTTGAACTTTGATGTCACCAATGCTGATGACAAACTCTGGTGAAATCATTTCCTCGGGTTGTTTCTGTTAATTAAAATATTAAATACATTTCAGCTGACAAAATACTGTATTGATAAAGATATGTAGATATTGTGGACTATGTTGACTGCAAACATAACTACCATAAGCTCATACCATAAGCTCATTATTTATTATAGAGAAAACATCCTTTGAGGTAAAAGACAAACAAATTTCAATATTTTAAAGTCTCAAAAATACAGCAATGATGTCTCAATCTGTTAATAGTGTAAAAAATATGGTTTAAACTTGCTGTAACTGTTAACAGTACTAGTGTAAATGTATGGTTTAAACTTGTGGTAACTGTTAATAGTGTAAAAGTATCATTTAAACTTCCTGTAACTGTTAACTGTGTAAAAGTATCATTTAAACTTGCTGTAACTGTTAACTGTGTAAATGTATGGTTTAAACTTGCTGTAACTGTTAACAGTGTAAAAAATATGGTTTAAACTTGTTGTAAGTGTTAACTGTGTAAAAGTATCGTTTAAACTTGCTATAACTGTTAACAACTTGTAAAAGTATCATTTAAATTTGTTGTAACTGTTAACAGTGTAAACGTATTATTTACACTTGCTGTAACTGTTAACAGTGTAAAAATATGGTTTAACAATAACATTGCTGTAACTGTTATCAGTGTAAAAATATGGTTTAAATTTGCTGTAACTGTTAAGTGTAAAAATATGGTTTAAACTTGCTGTAACTGTTAACAGTGTAAAAATATGGTTTAAATTTGCTGTAACTGTTAACAGTGTAAAAATATGGTTTAAATTTGCTGTAACTGTTAACAGTGTAAAAGTATCGTTTAAACTTGCTGTAACTGTTAACAATGTAAAAGTATCATTTAAACTTGCTGTAACTGTTAACAGTGTACACATATAGTTTAAACTTGCTGTAACTGTTATCAGTGTAAAAGTATGGTTTAAATTTGCTGTAACTGTTAACAGTGTACACATATGGTTTAAACTTGCTGTAACTGTTAACAATGTAAAAGTATCATTTAAACTTGTGTAACTGTTAACAGTGTAAAAATATGGTTTAAACTTGCTGTAACTGTCATATAAATGAAATCATCCCCCTTATACAAGTAAAACAATTCTGGTGCAGTCTGTGGCTACTTTATAGAAGGTTAATTTTATTCTTCATATCATCTAACTTAATTTATTTAATGGATACCTTTTGGAGAACTTCTCTGAAATCAACTTGTTCAGCTTCATACACAGTTTCAGTTGTTTCAATCTGTGTCACATCCTCAGAGAATTTTCTGAAATATTTAAATGAGCATCATCCACACCATTTTCAGCAAAGCAATAATTAATTTATTTATGATAATGAGAAAATTTCAAATAAATCCAAATATAATTGCTACAATTTTGTTTAAAAATCAGACTACAAAATAATATTATAACATTTTACAAACAGGCAAAAAGATAACAACTCATATTATATAGTAATAATTTTTTCCCTATTTAATCCTTTAAGAAACATCGTGCAATATATTCTCATATTTTACTCCTTGTCTCGCTCTTCTTTATAAATTCAGTGAAAAATACGGATGCGTTCTGAACGTCGATTCTCATATTTTACAACTTGTCGTCTGTAAACAAAAGATGGCGGAAGAAGACATCGTATATCTTCTAAGCAGAGGGGAATTAGCCGGACCCCTTGAAACTGAACAATCTGAAATCAATAGGCTTGTTGATAAAAGCAAAGTGAAAGATTTTATCGATCAACAAAAAAAGAAGTCAACGGTAAATTGCACGAAAAGAGACTTAAACATTGTTTACAAGTGGCTCGTTTCCAAAAATGAACTGAGATTGATAGAAACTATACCTGCAACAGAATTAGATACATATCTAGCCGAATTCTATGTAAATGTTAAAAAGGACAATGGATCAGAATATGAACCTGGATCAATAGACTCAATTCGTGCCAGTGCCAGTGCCAGGCACCTATGTGAATCGGAATACCCACATTCTTTGAGGGACAAAGTATTTGATTTTTCAATGAGGGCACTGATGCCACTGTCTGCCAAAAAATTCAGTTAAAAAAACTTGGAAAAGGACAAAAACCAAAAGCAGCGAAAGCAGTAAGTGCTGATGAGGAGAACCTTATGTGGGAAAAAGGTCAACCAGGAGATAGTAGTCCAAGAACTTTAATATTTTCTGTTTGGTATTACTTTACGAAGTGCTTTGGTCTTTGAGGTCGAAATGAACATCGACAGCTTTTGTTAGGAGATGTTGTGTTAAAGAAGGACCCTGTAAATGGACGAGAATTTTTGGAATATTCTGAACGAATGACAGAAACGTGAGATGGGACAGGTAAAGATAATAGAAAAGTAAAACCGAGATTATATGGAAATGGAACAGAACGTGATCCCTTGGAATTATATAAAATTTATTTGGAACGTCGTCCAGAAAAGGAAATGAATCCGGACTCACCGTTTTATTTAATGTGTATTCCATGGACTCAAATTGATTCTGACATTTGATATTTTCCTAGACCAATGGGACAAAATACATTGGGAAATCTCATGCCAATGGCAGCTGAAGAGTGTGGTATGGACAGAAAAACAAACCACAGTGTTCGCAAGACTACAATTAAAACACTTAGAAAAGCTGGTGTCGCAAGAGATAAGATAAAACATGTTACAGGACACAAAAGTACGATATGATGACAGACTTTCTGATGATGAACAATGTGATTATTCTGATGTGTTAACTGGTGCCAAATCGACTATTGTACCAGTCACCAAACAATCAATAAAGGTAATAACAAAATTACCGAACTCCGAACAATCTTACAAAGGGAAAGTCAAAACTCATAATTATATAAACAGACAAAATCAGTCAACAACCGGAAAACTGTGAAAACCGTAATGACCCTGACTTGGTACAGGCATTTCTAAAGAAATGGTGGGTTGAATCAGATTTTAAGGCGCCAAACCTCCCGCTCTCATTACGGTTCAAAGGTTCCGGCTGTCACTGTAACAGTATTTAAATACAGGAACAAAATAGGTAAAATAGTTGTCAAAGCAGTACCATATTCGGTGACGTAAATGTCAAAAATACTTTTACGTCACACATTGACAAAAAAATTATTGACATTTGCGACTTCTTTATCTTTATACATTTTCACTATATGAAAATGCATCGCTTATAATTTTTTCTGCAGAGACGGAATATATTTCGACAAGATATTGGTATCGGAATATAAACTTTTTAAGAGATCGAATAAGGCGAATCTTTTTATAGCCCTGGTCCAGTAGCCTGTTTCTCAGATGAAGATGACGTTTCAGGAAATCAGAATAATTGCTACTGGCCCTTGCATAGCGAATCAATTGCGAGATGTAAACACCATATGCAGGAGAAGCTGGTATATTGCTGCACATGTTTGGAAAATTTATGATTTTAAAATTGAAGTCGTCCTGCTTATCATAAATTTTAGTACTGAGTTGACCACTGTCGTCAAATTCGAGGTATAAGTCCAAAAATGATGCGGACGAAGCTGTATCGGTGGTCTCTTTAACTTCCAGCTCTGGAGGATATATCAATGGAAGAAATTCTGCAAATCTAGAATTATTGATAGATAAAACGTCATCAATATACCTGTATGTGAAATTAAAGGCTCTAGCCTCATGAATCTTCTTATCTTTTACAAGCTTTTGAAGAAACTCCGACTCATATGAGTATAAAAATAAATCGGCTAGAAGAGGGGCACAATTCGTACCCATTGGTATGCCGACGACCTGCTGAAACAGTGTCCCTCCAAAGGAGACAAATATGTTATCGATGAGGAACTCCAGCATACTGATCACTTGTTCCTCGGAGTAGCATGTTTTACCTTTATGAATTTTGTTTGAAAAATATGTGGAATTGTAGCCTAACACAACAAATTTTGAGCCATAGTTTCTATGACTAAAAGCTTTATGAATTGTTTCTTTTAAGCGGGTTTTTAATTTGTCATGCGGTAGGGTGGTATATAGAGTTGAAAAATCAAATGTTTTGATGGAGGATACCTGAGAGAAAGATCTTGATTTCAGGTTATCCAAAAGATCTTTAGATGAACTTGTTTCTAAGAAATCGTCTACTATTACAAAAGAACCAAATATTGGAACAAATAATTTCAACACTGCCATAAGTACACCTTCAGTACAACCTGCTTCCATTATGTCAGAAAAACCTAAAACCTCAAATTCTTTGTCAAACTTGAACGACTTATTTGGACAAGGATTGGTATTGAATAACTGTACATTCAACATAAATTTTAATGTTCCAACAATGTCACAGCCGTCTTGTGATTATAATCCACCAAGAAAATACAGGAAGATTTTACCAATTGACTCCTCTGATAGTTCACAGGACTAAGCGATTATATTATTGTTGAAGTTTATCATGTTTATTATTCATGTTTCAGTTACAATATTAAATGAATCAATTAAATAATATGTATTCATAATATTTTTCTAGTTTTCCCAAAACATCATATTACACTAGTGCAAATATCAAATATTTGACCTAGTGCAATATAAGAACAATACACGAAAACTTACATTTCAGCAGGTAAATAATACTTTAGGAATGCAAGAAAATTATTACTAAATAATAAAAGGGTTATTGCATGAATATTGGTGAATATTGTCCCTCGCAGTGTATCATATTGCACTGCTCAGGACAATATTCACCAATATTCATGCAATAACCCTATATTATAACACAAATACAGGATTTTGGTTTTGCATACTTTTGAAGGTATTTAAATGTGAATACAAAACTATGATCTTATTTTCAATGGAATGAGAGTATTAGAGGACAATATATTACCTGGATTTAACTGTGGTAGTTTTAAGTACAGTTCTGAAGTCAAGCTGTTCAGATGAGTATTGTACACCAACTTTGGTTTTTCTAAACATGCAATAACAAAACAATACAAGACATGTTAATACTGTTTTCTATAATGTTCAAACTGACATTCACATTTTCTTTCCAAAATCAGCAAATTGCAAAAATATTTTGAAAAAAATAAAGACATGTTCATAAGTAACTCATGCAATCATCAAATTACAAGCAATAGACTCCAAAAGGTTCACACAAATCACCAATGCAGCACTTACAGTGATAAAATAGTAGTTTTGTTCCAATATTACTTTTTAAACACTATTTTATTAAATTTTTATTTCTGTATCTACAAATGACTAAAAAGTACAATATGAGACATATTTCTTCAAAGTATTTTTTAAAAGAAAAACACTGAATTCAACAATTAATGGAGTCAAAAATTAATAAAAAAGAGAAACAAATATTAAAATAAATGTATCTAGCCAAAGACATTTTATGAGTGGTCAAATGTGAAGAACCAAAAATAATAATTTAGTAACTCAACCATTTTATTATTACTTCTACAAAACAAATGGTGGGGTTGTAATTGAAATCGAATTTAAAAGTGGTTTTTTTATAATTTTTCAAAATAATTTATCTGCTCCTAATGTTTCATAAGAATAAAACACATGCATAAATAACCTGAGACTTAATATCACTTCATGCATTATAACATAACACAATTTAATGGGGGTATGAAACCATCTCCCACATACTCTTTCTACTAAATAAATATTGCATAATGTTATCTGATTTTCGGTTTCATAATTTGTTTAATCGAAATGAAATTTAAAAAAAATGGCCACCAGCTATATACAAAATAATTTACGTTAATCATGCTCTCATAAGACACACTATAAATAACTTTCAATACTCATTCCACATAACAGAACTTGTATGTACTGCACTCAAACCTTGTTAGGTAAAATTAAACAAATAATTTATTTCCGATTCAACAAATTCTTGAATCAACAGTAGTGACTTATTGCCAAACTTTCTCGGAATTGTTCATCTCATGTTCATTATTGACTGTCAAACTCAAAGGAATTGATTCAGTTGGAACTTTTATCAATACAATCAAAGATAACATGTTTATCTGTTAGAGTTACCTAAAAATACCATACCAATGTTGGTACAAACAAGGTTTGTTTGTAAATAATAAAACACACACACACACACATCTATCATCAAGATTCAAGCATGCATTGTTTTGAGATTGTCTGACTTACACTTTAGATTTGAGAACATCCCTGAAGTCTAGTTGTTCAGCGTCCAGTTCAGGTGCAAGTTCTACTTTCTCTATACTTTCTGGCTTGGGAGTTTCCTCTACATTACCAGCATCTAATTCATCTTCTGTAATTAAAGTGTACAGACTGGTGAAACTATGAAAAATTACCTAAATTGTACAGACTGGTGAAACTATGAAAAATTACCTATCATGTCTTACAAGTAATTAAAGTGTACAGACTGGTGAAACTATGAAAAATTACCTATCATGTCTAACAAGTATTTAAAGTGTACAGACTGGTGAAACTATGAAAAATTACCTAAAGTGTACAGACTGGTGAAACTATGAACAATTACCTATCATGTCTTACAAGTAATTAAAGTGTACAGACTGGTTAATGAACAATTACCTATCATGTCTAACAAGTAATTAAAGTGTACAGACTGGTGAAACTATGAAAAATTACCTATCATGTCTAACAAGTAATTAAAGTGTACAGACTGGTGAAACTATGAAAAATTACCCATCATGTCTTACAAGTAATTAAAGTGTACAGACTGGTTAAACTATGAACAATTACCTATCATGTCTTACAAGTAATTAAAGTGTACAGACTGGTGAAACTATGAAAAATTACCTAAAATGTACAGACTGGTGAAACTATGAACAATTACCTATCATGTCTAACAAGTAATTAAAGTGTACAGACTGGTTAAACTATGAAAAATTACCCATCATGTCTAACAAGTAATTAAAGTGTAGACTGGTGAAACTATGAACAATTACCTATCCTGTCTTACAAGTAATTAAAGTGTACAGACTGGTTAAACTATGAACAATTACCTATCATGTCTTACAAGTAATTAAAGTGTACAGACTGGTGAAACTATGAAAAATTACCTAAAATGTACAGACTGGTTAAACTATGAAAAATTACCTATCATGTCTTACAAGTAATTCAAGTGTAGACTGGTGAAACTATAAAAAATTACCTAAAGTGTACAGACTGGTGAAACTATGAACAATTACCTATCATGTCATACAAGTAATTAAATTGTACAGACTGGTTAAACTATGGACAATTACCTATCATGTCTTACAAGTAATTAAAGTGTACAGACTGGTGAACCTATGAAAAATTACCTATCATGTCTAACAAGTATTTAAAGTGTACAGACTGGTTAAACTATGAACAATTACCTAAAGTGCACAGACTGGTGAAACTATGAACAATTACCTATCATGTCTTACAAGTAATTAAAGTGTACAGACTGGTGAAACTATGAAAAATTACATATCATGTCTAACAAGTAATTAAAGTGTACAGACTGGTTAAACTATGAACAATTACCTAAAGTGTACAGACTGGTGAAACTATGAACAATTACCTATCATGTCTTACAAGTAATTGAAGTGTACAGACTGGTGAAACTATGAAAAATTACCTATCATGTCTAACAAGTATTTAAAGTGTACAGACTGGTGAAACTATGAAAAATTACCTAAAGAGTACAGATTGGTGAAACTATGAACAATTACCTATCATGTCTTACAAGTAATTAAAGTGTACAGACTGGTTAATGAACAATTACCTATCATGTCTAACAAGTAATTAAAGTGTACAGACTGGTGAAACTATGAAAAATTACCTATCATGTCTAACAAGTAATTAAAGTGTACAGACTGGTGAAACTATGAACAATTACCTATCATGTCTTACAAGTAATTAAAGTGTACAGACTGGTTAAACTATGAAAAATTACCTATCATGTCTTACAAGTAATTAAAGTGTACAGACTGGTGAAACTATGAAAAATTACCTAAAGTGTACAGACTGGTGAAACTATGAACAATTACCTATCATGTCTTACAAGTAATTAAAGTGTACAGACTGGGAAAACTATGAAAAATTACCTAAAGTGTACAGACTGGTGAAACTATGAAAAATTACCTATCATGTCTTACAAGTAATTAAAGTGTACAGACTGGTTAAACTATGAAAAAATACCTAAAGTGTACAGACTGGTGAAACTATGAAAAATTACCTATCATGTCTTACAAGTAATTAAAGTGTACAGACTGGTGAAACTATGAAAAATTACCTATCATGTCTAACAAGTAATTAAAGTGTACAGACTGGTTAAACTATGAACAATTACCTAAAGTGTACAGACTGGTGAAACTATGAACAATTACCTATCATGTCTTACAAGTAATTAAAGTGTACAGACTGGTGAAACTATGAAAAAATACCTAAAGTGTACAGACTGGTGAAACTATGAAAAATTACCTATCATGTCTTACAAGTAATTAAAGTGTACAGACTGGTGAAACTATGAACAATTACCTATCATGTCTTACAAGTAATTAAAGTGTACAGACTAGTGAAACTATGAACAATTACCTATCATGTCTTACAAATTATAAGTCAGTGTCTTTTGACATTGAGAAGTTGTTTTTTACCATGTTATGTGACATTCCCTTTCTTTGCAAGGATCATGATTTTTAATCTTTCCAAATGTTTAACATACCTGTAATGACTATAAGAACTGCTGAACATAAAGCTCTACCAGCCTCATTCTCTGCTTGAACTGTATATTTCCCAGAATCCTCTGGGAAGGCTTCAGGAAGTAGAAGGGTGTTCTCTCCTTCTTCACCTGGCATGATCTTGTAGATATCATTTGATATAATTGGTTTGTCATCATGAAACCATGTGACTGTTGGTTCAGGTTGACCTGTAACCTTTGTCACAAATTTAGCTTCGTCACCTTCATTAACCTCAGTACTTTTGATGGTCTGTGCAAATTCAGGGGCAACAAGTGTTGGTTTCTCAACCTACAGATATAGTAAAATAGGCATAATAAATAATGATTTCCCCCTACCTACCAATCAAAAACTGACCCTGTTAAAACATATCGTGTAATTTCAATTATTACAAAAATGATATAATTGATTGGGTGATCAAAATATACCATTGATATCCATCCTAGGTATCAACTTATAGATTATACTGTGAACAGAAAACCAATATGTATCCTTTCTGTAATAGAAGTGATCTCAAAAGAGGAGGGATCTCTGGTAGTGTGATGAGATGACCTTACAATTTACAAACACGATAAAATAATTGTCCTATCAAATATGTGTTATATGATCATCAAAATGAAACAATGAAAAATGGTCACATAAGACAGGCAACCTCTAATTACTGATAAAGACTCTCACAGCAGACACAAGATCACTTTATATTCTTAAGAATTCTATGAGCCTGAATAAAGGGCTCACTAATCAGACAGATTAAGACACTCATAGAAGATAAAAGATCATCTTACCGTCTTAAGAATGTCTCTGAAGTCTTTTTGTTCTGCTTCATCGATTTCCAATATCTCTTCACCAGTAATGTCTTGCTCAAATTTCCTAATATCGAAAAAGTATGTATTCTTTATTTGTTAAATGTAAAAATGTAAAGAAACGACTATAAAATTGAATATTAACAATCATTGATATTAATATTTTTGATAAACTGCCATGTGCAGTGAAAATTTTGCTGTAAAACAAAATATGATTATAATCTAACGATTATGAAGTCTCCCAAACTGGCCAGGCAACAGGTTTAAATGAACACTTTGCATTGTGACAAATTCTGAGCTTGAATTTTTGCGGTATTGTGGAGTCCATTTTGAAAATGGAGCCTGGTAGAAATTTTTCGATGTCGGGAATCAATTCAGGATATCATAATCTACCTACATATAAAATGTCGTTGAAATCGGACAATGTTGAATTTTTGCTATTTTGTTGCAGCCATTTTGAAAATGGCAATCGGTAAACATTTTTCGATGTCAGGAATCAATTCAGGACATCATAATCTACCTACATATGAAATGTCGTTGAAATCGGACAATGTTGAATTTGTGTGGTATTGTGGTGGCCATTTTGAAAATGGCGACCGGTAGAAATCGTTCAATGTCAGGAATCAATTTGGAACATCATTATCTACCCACATATCAAATGTTGATGATATCGGACAATGCTGAATTTTTACCGCCAATTTTTTATGCCGTGTTTTGGCAGCCATTTTGAAAATTTTGAAGATGCAGAATTGCTCTTCTAATGGTGACCTATCACTATGTTAAATTGTATGTCTCTATCATTATCCATTTAGAAGTTATCAACATTAATGTACGAAATTTCAACTTTCCCATAGGATTCTATAGTAAACCCCACCCCCTTTGAACCCCTCAAAATATGACTTTAATCCCCTTTACCACAAAGCTGAAAACTTTAGGACCAACTAGAAACATATATCTATAACTCCACCAAGTTTCATGAAATTCTGTCCTGTAGCCCCTGAGATCTGCCATGGACACGTTCATGTCTCACAGAAAGAAAGGAGAATAATAATAATAATAATAATAAGAAACAGAGCAAAAACAATAAGTCTCCAAACAACGTTTGGGAGACTTAATAAACACATTTAGAAAAATATCAGATTATTCAGGTTAGTTCAACACATTTTCATTTTTCCTCACATAACTATCTTATCATTTGGCTTTTCAATCTTGTGTTACTGACCATACCTGATGAAGGTTATTCCAGAAACCTGTCTCGTGCACTAAATTTGATATCTACATTTTTACTAGTTATATGAACAAAAGTAACATAACTACTTACAAATAGCTGTGTTATGATTACTACAAGTTAAAAGTTATAAGTTACAGCTGGTAATCAATGACTAACATTGTACTAAATATTGTCTAATATACATAGAGAGTTACATCTAAATTTGTACATAACATTGTCTAATACCTTGTAAAACAGGGACAATTAGTAGAAGATTTATACACGAAAGGCTTCATAAAATACACATAATGGAGAACTTTATGTGTTCAATGTGACACCCATTTTATTATAAAGGAGGTGCATTTTCATAAAAGAATTTTTCCACACCCTGAGTACTGAGATAAAACTGATAACTTACTTTGATTTAACTGTAGATTTGTATATTACATTACTGTGTTGAGTACTGAGATAAAACTGACAACTTACTTTGATTAACTGTAGATTTTTATATTACATTACTGTGTTGAGTACTGAGATACAACTGACAACTTACTTTGATTTGACTGTAGATTTGTATATTACATTACTGTGTTGAGTACTGAGATACAACTGACAACTTACTTTGATTTGACTGTAGATTTTTATATTACATTACTGTGTTGAGTACTGAGATAAAACTGACAACTTACTTTGATTAACTGTAGATTTTTATATTACATTACTGTGTTGAGTACTGAGATACAACTGACAACTTACTTTGATTTGACTGTAGATTTGTATATTACATTACTGTGTTGAGTACTGAGATAAAACTGACAACTTACTTTGATTAACTGTAGATTTGTATATTACATTACTGTGTTGAGTACTGAGATAAAACTGACAACTTACTTTGATTAACTGTAGATTTTTATATTACATTACTGTGTTGAGTACTGAGATACAACTGACAACTTACTTTGATTTGACTGTAGATTTGTATATTACATTACTGTGTTGAGTACTGAGATACAACTGACAACTTACTTTGATTTGACTGTAGATTTTTATATTACATTACTGTGTTGAGTACTGAGATAAAACTGACAACTTACTTTGATTAACTGTAGATTTTTATATTACATTACTGTGTTGAGTACTGAGATAAAACTGACAACTTACTTTGATTTGACTGTAGATTTTTATATTACATTACTGTGTTGAGTACTGAGATAAAACTGACAGTTTCCTTTGATTTGACTGTAGATTTTTATATTACATTACTGTGTTGAGTACTGAGATAAAACTGATAACTTACTTTGATTTGACTGTAGATTTTTATAGTACATTACTGTGTTGAGTACTGAGATAAAACTGATAACTTACTTTGATTTGACTGTAGATTTTTATATTACATTACTGTGTTGAGTACTGAGATAAAACTGATAACTTACTTTGATTTGACTGTAGATTTTTATATTACATTACTGTGTTGAGTACTGAGATACAACTGACAACTTACTTTGATTTGACTGTAGATTTGTATATTACATTACTGTGTTGAGTACTGAGTTAAAACTGACAACTTACTTTGATTTGACTGTAGATTTTTATATTACATTACTGTGTTGAGTACTGAGATAAAACTGAGAACTTACTTTGATTTGACTGTAGATTTTTATATTACATTACTGTGTTGAGTACTGAGATAAAACTGACAGCTTACTTTGATTTAACTGTAGATTTTTATATTACATTACTGTGTTGAGTACTGAGATAAAACTGAGAACTTACTTTGATTTGACTGTAGATTTTTATATTACATTACTGTGTTGAGTATGGAGATAAAACTGATAACTTACTTTGATTTGACTGTAGATTTTTATATTACATTACTGTGTTGAGTACTGAGATACAACTGACAACTTACTTTGATTTGACTGTAGATTTGTATATTACATTACTGTGTTGAGTACTGAGTTAAAACTGACAACTTACTTTGATTTGACTGTAGATTTTTATATTACATTACTGTGTTGAGTACTGAGATAAAACTGAGAACTTACTTTGATTTGACTGTAGATTTTTATATTACATTACTGTGTTGAGTACTGAGATAAAACTGATAACTTACTTTGATTTGACTGTAGATTTGTATATTACATTACTGTGTTGAGTACTGAGATAAAACTGAGAACTTACTTTGATTTGACTGTAGATTTTTATATTACATTACTGTGTTGAGTACTGAGATAAAACTGATAACTTACTTTGATTTGACTGTAGATTTTTATATTGCATTACTGTGTTGAGTACTGAGATACAACTGACAACTTACTTTGATTTAACTGTAGATTTTGATATTACATTACTGTGTTGAGTACTGAGATAAAACTGACAACTTACTTTGATTTGACTGTAGATTTTTATATTACATTACTGTGTTGAGTACTGAGATAAAACTGAGAACTTACTTTGATTTAACTGTAGATTTGTATATTACATTACTGTGTTGAGTACTGAGATAAAACTGAGAACTTACTTTGATTTGACTGTAGATTTTTATATTACATTACTGTGTTGAGTACTGAGATAAAACTGACAACTTACTTTGATTTGACTGTAGATTTTAATAGTACATTACTGTGTTGAGTACTGAGATAAAACTGACAACTTACTTTGATTTGACTGTAGATTTCTATATTACATTACTGTGTTGAGTACTGAGATACAACTGACAACTTACTTTGATTTGACTGTAGATTTTTATATTACATTACTGTGTTGAGTACTGAGATAAAACTGACAGCTTACTTTGATTTGACTGTAGATTTTTATATTACATTACTGTGTTGAGTACTGAGATAAAACTGACAACTTACTTTGATTTAACTGTAGATTTGTATATTACATTACTGTGTTGAGTACTGAGATAAAACTGATAACTTACTTTGATTTGACTGTAGATTTGTATATTACATTACTGTGTTGAGTACTGAGATACAACTGACAACTTACTTTGATTTGACTGTAGATTTTTATAGTACATTACTGTGTTGAGTACTGAGATAAAACTGAGAACTTACTTTGATTTGACTGTAGATTTTTATAGTACATTACTGTGTTGAGTACTGAGATAAAACTGACAGCTTACTTTGATTTGACTGTAGATTTTTATATTACATTACTGTGTTGAGTACTGAGATACAACTGACAACTTACTTTGATTTAACTGTAGATTTTGATATTACATTACTGTGTTGAGTACTGAGATAAAACTGATAACTTACTTTGATTTGACTGTAGATTTTTATATTACATTACTGTGTTGAGTACTGAGATAAAACTGATAACTTACTTTGATTTGACTGTAGATTTTTATATTACATTACTGTGTTGAGTACTGAGATAAAACTGATAACTTACTTTGATTTGACTGTAGATTTTTGTAACAGATTACGGAAGTCAACCTGCTCAGCTTTGAATTTAACTCCAACTTTAGTTTTCCTGCAGCACACAATAATAAAACAATATTTACATGCATCATATCCATGCCAAAATCAACATAAATAAGGTTTAAAGCTATCCTAACAATCTGTCTTAATTGAACCTCATGCCATGTTTTAAATCTCCTTTTTAAATATTTGGGATTTTTTGTATTTGAATGTAAGAAATGTGCATAGATGCTATATATTCTTAAATCATGAAAATCAGGTCCCTTTATCAAGATTTAAATACAGTAAAATCTATCTGTTCTAAGAAACAGAAATATTTTACATAGAAAGATTTCACTTTTTTACCAGTAAGAACTCATCTACAATAACTATAACATGTTAGTCTTTACAGCTGAAACCCATTATCTCTGTATTAACAAATATTTGTTACTGCTTACAAAACCCAAATACTGAATATATACAGTTGTCATAGCAATTTTTCTTGCTTACATTCAGTTAAATCTATATTTTCAACATTTATTCTTATTTTGTTCCATTGATAGTTTTGAAATTTTTTCATGGTTTAATTAAACATTTTTTTAAACATTTTTATTAAACGTTTTTTTTTTATCCTTTAGCTTCCATGTTGTAAGATTTAGTTGGATCATAAAATAAACATCAATGTTACACAATAGTTTTCTGTTTCATGCTTGTTAATTTCTCAACTAAGCTAAACACAAAATTGACATGTTTATTTCAAAGTTTTCTTGTAATTATCATGCTAAGTTAATACAATTATCAATTCATTTGATTTACTAAACTTTTCTATAAAGTGCATTATCTTTGTCCTAAAAATAATATGGAGTAGGCATTGCCTAGATGCAAGCACAGCATTTCTGTCTGGCCAGTGTGTATATATTTGAGTGAAAGTTGAATATCACAAAATAATATGAGTAGGCATGGCCTATAGAGAGGACATTAGTATTTGAAATTAAATGATATCCCCTATGACATCCATTGGAAAGTTAAATGAAGTAGAATAGAAAAGTATGAGAAAAAAGTATGGAATCTTTTATTGTTGGACTAGGGACAGTGCAAACATTGAAGACTAACTAGTACTAGTACGCGGGTGGTATCAACCATTATAAAGCCTAAAGGGGGTAGTAGACGCCGGTGTCTGTAAAATGAAAGTATGGTCTTTTAAGTCATAAGAAAAGAGTTTGATTACGAAAATATCAATTAATGCAACCAACATACATAAGCAATATTGGCCTATACCATGCTATGTACAGTCGATATATATTCATGAAGTGTAAATGATGAATGACGTACGGTCAGGGCCGTCTTGTCAGCAATATAGGCCCCGGTCAAAGCAGTGCACTGAAGCCCATATCAATACAAACACTCACAGAAATAAAATTATAAATGGTCGATAAAATTAAACATATATTTCTTGTATTGATACTTCCAACAAAATCAGTGTTTAAAAATTAAAAATGATGCCGTATTTTAGCATAGATTAGCATGGGGTTCATTTGCTTGTGGGACCACCGGGCAACTGTCCATTGTGCCCATACATAAGACCGCACTGCGTACAGTTACTTTAATACGGATAATCTTCATTTCGACATTTTAAAGTACGTGTATGTGTATTTGGGCCTATATTATGCTATCTCCAAGTGAACAAAATAGTTTTTAATTTTAAAAGAATTATATAGGTACCGCTTTCATCAGACATGTCTCTGCTTTCACATACAAAATATTTATCAATATTCAATATTTTTTTTATTGGAAAAAGCACAGTAGAGGCGTGATATATATATTAAGGCAATATTCAGTATCGAAATCATACTCTTTAAAATTATCTGTGACAAGATTATACAGACATATATTCCTTCTTGTGTAATGTTATTACCTTTTAAAGTTTCAACAACAAGCTGGTTAATAATTGTATAGCATTTATTTCAGAAAGACTGAGTTTAATAAATAATAACAGATATACTAGTTAAATAAATAAAATTCATTGTGTCTTACTATTCTAAACCATTGTCGGCAGATGTTGGGAGTATTCAAATATTTTGTAGGATCAGACTGACGGAAAATTTAAGATGAATAAACAAATGGGTACTGATAAAAATAATTAACACTAACAGAAATAAGGAAAAAGTCATGCATTCCTTGCTCCTTGCAAGCACATCATGGTTAGAAAATGTTTGTTACTTAGCCGGTGGCAAGGGGAAGGGGAACATGCCTTCTCCTCCCCCCCCCCCTTTGGCAAAATTTAAAAAAGCTGGATTTTTTAGTATACTTTAGGATTTTTGTGATATTTATTTGGAATTACCATTATTCAACACAACTAAACCGTACGAAGGTAGGAATTAAGTATAAATATGAACAGGTGTCATCCCTTGTGATATTTTAGTACCGCACATTGATAGTAGGGTTAAAATTATTAATAACGAAAGGCCGGGAGCAGGTCCCTGTGATCTCCTCCTAGTTATTGTACGTGTACTATAGATGCGCATTAAAAAATATTGATGACATTGTCATCTTTGCGTGTCAGTTGTGACCCAAATACGATTTCAATGCTGACCTTTACTTGTTGCAACGTAAAATATGACGTGATAAAAAAAATATTAACATGACGATGAATGGTGGCCAGATTCGTTTTTATTTATGCATTTATTGTAGAACTTTAGGAATATTGTGGTACATGTACAAATAATCTTGGAGACAGGAATTGTGTTTGGATTTCTTTTAAACTGATAAGTCATATATACAGTAACGAAATGTCAATATAAATCTGGAGTTCGACAGTGAAATGCAGTTGGGCGTGACATGAAATGTCCATACGTCAAAAAATGACCAGATGCGTGTTGTCTTAAAGAGTCATTCACAGTGATAAAAAAATGAACAGTTGTTGTCCTTAACCTGATAGTCCATGTTAACATAAAGTCCTTTCAGTACACCAGTGTTGTATTAATCAAAGTTTTGATTGATCCGAGTAAATATTTAGACCACCCGCGTAGATTCTGCAAAAAATAAAACAAAACTAAAACACACCAAGGCGAGTTTTTCTACATTGGCAGCAAATGGTCCAAAAAATAAATTTGATATTTTCTGAAAATATTGTAGTTCAAAATTAAGTCAAATTTATTCTATAATTATCTTTTACTAATCCGTAACTAGAAAGGTTTTTATCTAATAATCTGGACACGCTTGAAAAAAGTGCTGTGTTTGTTTACATGTCGTCACGATTTACGGAATTGACGCAGTTGTAAATGAAATAGATGTCGTTTTGAAATGTTTTGACTCGGGAATGAAAATACAAGATTTTAATTAAAATTCCGTGAAATGTTGTTGACGACTTTGACCTATGTCTATGAATAACATGACGTCATGACTTTGATAGCGAGATGTCATTCTGATTAATTTAACAATGTAAGCACCTTTTATTGTCTTTTGTTACTTAAATACGATTTTTAGAAGTTCATGATATCATTTTAGTTTTAAAATCATTTATTGGAGACTTTTTTTTTTATTTTTGGCATTCTCTCCAGGGCTGCCAATTTTTTATCAATTTCCGGACGAAAGGATTTCAATCTCATCATAAGGAAGATTGTGTATTCAATGCGCATGCCCATGTTGCTGTAGAGCTCTCTGTGCTCGCTATTAATTAAATCAGAAATAATGTCATGCAACTAAGAGGGAAACGATTCACTGTATGTACCGAAATCGCGATTATTTTGGGGACGGTTCGGTTCACGATATGTGGAGGCCGCTTACGATACAAACGATATGATGCTCATTTTTGGAAAAAAAATTAGTGTTGAACTTCCGTTTTCTTCTTTTGGTGATCATTTAATTAATATTTTGAGAAAAGTGAATCGATTAATGTATGCTTTTAAAATTAATTAATCAAATATCAAATATTTATAATTTCCGCTAGTACGTAAGCGACCTCATATAAAAAAAAACATGGCAGCGTCCATGTCGACCAGCATGGACTTCAAGGAATACTTAGTTTCCTATAAAACGTATCATGATACGCATCGTAATACGTATCAAATATCGCGATACGTATCGCTTATGGAAAAAGTGTATCGTTACACCCCTACATGCAACAGAAGTCTAATGACAAAATGATACTTCATTTACATACATTCGTCATCAAACAAATACAAACAATTTTTCCACCTGTCAAAATGCAAGAAACAAAGTAAGCATAGGTATTGGTCATAAACCTCACAATTGCTTTTATCAATATGAAGAAAATTAGGGCAGACTTACACTTCTGTTTTCAGTTCTGTCCTAAAGTCAGTTTGTTCAGGTCCAGTTGGTTCTGAAAATAAATTGGTAAATTAAAATATATACAACTATTAACAACAAGGGTTAGGGCTATGGTGCTTAATGCCACTTTCAACAATATTTCATCAGTTATATTGTGGAATTCAGTTTTATTGATGGAGGAAATCTGAGTACCCGGATAAAACCATCGACCTGTGACAAGTCACTGACAAATTGTATCACATAATGTTGTATCAAGTACTTACAACTTTAGTGGTGATATGCACTGGCTGCACAGGTTAATCCGACTGCTATACAATCATGATTACAACAGTCCTGTTTACAATAAGATATTGAATCACACGACAGTGTGTTGCATAAAACGGAATTACCATTTCAAAATATCTAGTTTAAATTATTAAATAAGCCAAAATTCAAGTTAAACAAACAAATGTTCTAATAATGAATTTAAGCTTGTTTTGATAGACACAGGCTTGGCCTTTTTGTCACTAAGTTTTGATAGACACAGGCTTGGCCTTTTTGTCACTAAGTTTTGATAGACACAGGCTTGACCTTTTTGTCACTAAGTTTTGATAGACACAGGCTTGGCCTTTGTGTCACTAAGTTTTGATAGACACAGGCTTGACCTTTTTGTCACTAAGTTTTGATAGACACAGGCTTGGCCTTTGTGTCACTAAGTTTTGATAGACACAGGCTTGACCTTTTTGTCACTAAGTTTTGATAGACACAGGCTTGGCCTTTGTGTCACTAAGTTTTGATAGACACAGGCTTGGTCTTTGTGTCACTAAGTTTTGATAGACACAGGTTTGACCTTTTTGTCACTAAGTTTTGATAGACACATGCTTGACCTTTTTGTCACTAAGTTTTGATAGACACAGGCTTGGCCTTTGTGTCACTAAGTTTTGATAGACACAGGCTTGGTCTTTGTGTCACTAAGTTTTGATAGACACAGGCTTGGCCTTTTTGTCACTAAGTTTTGATAGACACAGGCTTGACCTTTTTGTCACTAAGTTTTGATAGACACAGGCTTGACCTTTTTGTCACTAAGTTTTGATAGACACAGGCTTGGCCTTTGTGTCACTAAGTTTTGATAGACACAGGCTTGGCCTTTGTGTCACTAAGTTTTGATAGACACAGGCTTGGCCTTTGTGTCACTAAGTTTTGATAGACACAGGCTTGGCCTTTTTGTCACTAAGTTTTGATAGACACAGGCTTGACCTTTTTGTCACTAAGGTTTGATAGACACAGGCTTGACCTTTTTGTCACTAAGTTTTGGTAGACACAGGCTTGACCTTTTTGTCACTAAGTTTTGATAGACACAGGTTTGACCTTTTTGTCACTAAGTTTTGATAGACACAGGCTTGACCTTTTTGTCACTAAGTTTTGATAGACACAGGCTTGACCTTTTTGTCACTAAGTTTTGATAGACACAGGCTTGACCTTTTTGTCACTAAGTTTTGATAGACACAGGCTTGACCTTTTTGTCACTAAGTTTTGAGACACAGGCTTGACTTTGTGTCACTAAGTTTTGATAGACACAGGCTTGACTTTTTTGTCACTAAGTTTTGATAGACACAGGCTTGGCCTTTGTGTCACTAAGTTTTGATAGACACAGGCTTGACCTTTTTGTCACTAAGTTTTGATAGACACAGACTTGACCTGTTTGTCACTAAGTTTTGATAGACACAGACTTGGCCACAAAAACTCCTAAAATAATGAATTCTCTCTTATTACCACCCCCCTTATTTTTTGTCTTTGATTTTCTGTCAATATTTACAAATCTAAGTATTTATGACACTTGTTAAGAATTTTTACAATAACATGACAAAAGTAAAAGAATTAGTGTGAAGTAAACTTACTTTTGACCAGTAAGCATACTGAGACACTTAATTTTGACCAGTAAGGATACTGAGACACCTATGACTAGTAAGGATACTGAGACACTTACTTTTGACCAGTAAGGATACTGAGACACTTACTTTTGACCAGTAAGGATACTGAGACACTTACTTTTGACCAGTAAGGATACTGAGACACATATGACCAGTAAGCAGACTGAGACACTTAATTTTGACCAGTAAGGATACTGAGACACCTATGACTAGTAAGGATACTGAGACACTTACTTTTGACCAGTAAGGATACTGTAACACTTACTTTTGACCAGTAAGGATATTGAGACACTTACTTTTGACCAGTAAGGATACTGAGACACATATGACCAGTAAGCAGACTGAGACACTTAATTTTGACCAGTAAGGATACTGAGACACTTACTTTTGACCAGTAAGAATACTGAGACACCTATGATCAGTAAGGATACTGAGACACTTATTTTTGACCAATAAGCAGACTGAGACACTTACTTTTGACCAGTAAGGATACTGAGACACATATGACCAGTAAGCAGACTGAGACACTTACTTTTGACCAGTAAGGATACAGAGACACTTACTTTTGACCAGTAAGGATACTGAGACACTTACTTTTGACCAGTAAGCAGACTGAGACACTTACTTTTAACCAGTAAGCAGACTGAGACACTTACTTTTGACCAGTAAGAATACTGAGACAATACACTTACTTTTGACCAGTAAGGATACTGAGACACTTACTTTTGACCAGTAAGCAGACTGAGACACTTACTTTTAACCAGTAAGGATACTGAGACACTTATGACCAGTAAGGATACTGAGACACTTACTTTTGACCAGCAAGCAGACTGAGACACTTACTTTTGACCAGCAAGCAGACTGAGGCACATATTTTTGACCAGTAAGGATACTGAGACACTTTTGACCAGTAAGGATACTGAGACACTTATGACCAGTAAGGATACTGAGACACTTACTTATGACCAGTAAGGATACTGAGACACTTACTTTTGACCAGCAAGCAGACTGAGACACTTACTTTTGACCAGTAAGGAGACTGATACATTAGCTTCTCCATATTCATTCTTGGCTGTTACTTTGTATGTACCAGCATCTTCAGCAGGAACATTGTTGAGCTGTATTGTAGTATGATAAAGATGGTCATCTTGTACAGTCTCAATCTGGATTTTCTTGTCACTGGTCAATGGCATATCATTCCTCGACCAATGGATCTGATCAAACAAAATATGTTCTCATTAATTTGGTTTTTAAACATTTTTTGGTTTTCTTAAATCAATATGGTTGTTGATATGTTTTTGTTTTTTAAGACTTATTATGGTATTATGTGTTCTCTAATAAAGTTTTTGTCAATTTTGGTTGTACTGGGAATGACAGTGCAGCTAAATTAAACATATTATTTTGTCTTTTGTATTGTACAATCCTTTCAATGATCAATGATGCTAATCAACCAACAATCAACCAAACCAGAGTCTCTCAAGAGTCTGTATTGTTCACTTGATGCATAAGGGCAATTAATAAATCTGAAAATGAATATTGTCCTGGAAAAATAATCACTAGGTAGAATCAGTTTGAAAAGTACAGGAAGAAATTTCATAAGGAAATTAAACTAGAGGCTCAGGTGAGCCTGTATCGCTCACCTGACATAAATAAGTCCTCTTAAGAATGTCTGCATGCTGAATACATCTAAGTTACTATTCAAATCCCATACTGCCATAGGGTTCTATGTTAAAACTATGTCTGCTCATGGCAGCCATCTTGGATGGAGGTCGTGGTCACCGGACACAATTTTGAAAGTATACTACCCAAGGACCATCCATGCCATGTTTGCTTTAAATTGGCTGACTGGTTTCAGAAGAGAAGACTTTTAAACAATTTTCCCATAGGGTCCTATGTTAAAACTATGTCTGCTGACGGCTGCCATTTTGAACCGAGATCGGGATCACTGAACACAATTTTGGAAGTTGACCACCTAAGGACCATCGATGACATGTTTGCTATATTGGCTTACTAGTTTCAGAGGAGAAGATTTTAAAACATTTTTTCCCATAGGGTCCTATGTTAAAACTACAGTATGTCTGCTGAAGGTGGCCATCTTGGATGGAGGTCAAGGGTCACTGGACACAATTTTGAAAATTGACAACTTAAGGACCATCCATGCCATGTTTGCTTTAAATTGGCTGACTGGTTTCAGAGAAGAAGATTTTTAAATATATTTCCCATAGGGTCCTATGTTAAAACTATGTCTGCTGACGGCTGCCATTTTGAACCGAGATCGGGATCACTGAACACAATTTTGGAAGTTGACCACCTAAGGACCATCGATGACATGTTTGCTATATTGGCTTACTAGTTTCAGAGGAGAAGATTTTAAAACATTTTTTCCCATAGGGTCCTATGTTAAAACTACAGTATGTCTGCTGAAGGTGGCCATCTTGGATGGAGGTCAAGGGTCACTGGACACAATTTTGAAAATTGACAACTTAAGGACCATCCATGCCATGTTTGCTTTAAATTGGCTTACTGGTTTCAGAGAAGAAGATTTTTAAATATATTTCCCATAGGGTCCTATGTTAAAACTATGTTCGCTGATGGTTGCCATCTTGGATGGAGGTCGGGGTCACAGGACATAATTTTGAAAGTTGACCACCTAAGGACCATTCAACCCATGTTTGCTTTAAACTGACTTACTAGTTTCAGAGGAGAAGACTTTTAAACATTTTTTCCATAGGGTCCTATGTTAAAATTAAGTCGAGTCATGGTGGCCATCTTGAATTTCCGATCAGCAAACGATTCACAAGTTTAGTACAGGACCACCCAATGATCATTCCTGCAAAGCCACAATTCAATTGGCTTAGTGGTTTTTAACAAGAAGATTTTTAAAATTTCGACCAATCAGAACACATTATAGGCCCTGGCAGCCATGTTGGATTTCCGATCAGCACCAAAAACACAATCTTGTATATGACCATCCAATGAACATTTCTGCCAAGTTTGGTTCAAATCTGTTTTGTGGTTTCAGAAAAAAAGATGAAAATGTGAAATTCCCATAGGTTCCAATGTTAAACTAAGTCGAGTCATGGCGGCCATCTTGAATTTCCGATTGGCAAACGATTCAAAAGTTTAGTACAGGACCACCCAATGATCATTCCTGCAAAGTCACAATTCAATTGGCTTAGTGGTTTCTAACAAGAAGATTTTTTAAATTTCGACCAATCAGAACACATTATGGGCCCTGGCAGTCATGTTGGATTTCCGATCAGCGCCAAAAACAAAAATCTTGTATATGACCATCCAATGAACATTTCTGCCAAGTTTGATTCAAATCTGTTTTGTGGTTTCAGAAAAAAAGATGAAAATGTGAAATTCCCATAGGGTCCAATGTTAAACTAAGTCGAGTCATGGCGGCCACCTTGAATTTCCGATCGGCAAACGATTCACAAGTTTAGTACAGGACCACCCAATGATCATTCCTGCAAAGTCACAATTCAATTGACTTAGTGGTTTCTGACAAGAAGATTTTTAAAATTTCAGCCAATGAGAACACATTATGGACCCTGGCAGCCATGTTGGATTTCAAATCAGCACCAAAAACACAAATCTGGTAGAGGACCATCCAGTGAACATTTCTGGTCAGCGGTTTCAGAGAAGAAGATTTAAATGTGAAAAGCTAACGGACGGACGACGGACGCTTACCCATGACAAAAGCTCATATGGCCTATGGCCAGGTGTGCTAAAAAGACCTTAAAAGACAGTTTCATAAGTAACATCTAGAAAAAACAAGATGAACTGTGAGCTAATGCTCACGTATGATACCCCCACTCTTCGGCAACCAGGAAGTAGGAATCTGACGGGTCAAAAAACGCTTCCCACGATATGGGGTACCTATATGAAGCTTGTGACCAAATATCAGATTTCTGCCATCAATAGTTGCTGAGAAAAATGCGACAAAAAATGAGCATATATGTTCAATGTATATAAAAATCAACAAAGTTTGGGAAACAGGAAGTAGAAATCTGATGGGTCCAAAAACGCTTCCCACGATATGAAGCTTGTGACCAAATATCAGATTTGTGTCATCAATAGTTGCTGAGAAAAATGCGACGAAAAATATGCATATATGTTCAATGTATATACAAACCAACTAAGTCGGCAAACAGGAAGTAGGAATCTGACGGGTCCAAAATCGCTACCCACAATATGGCATACCTATATGAAGATTGGGATCAAATATCAGATTTCTGCCATTGATAGTTGCTGAGAAAAATGTGACGAAAAATATCTTGGACGGACGGAAGGACGGACAGAGGTAAAACAGTATACCACCCTTCCCCTCCGGGGAGCGGGGGTATAAAAATCTAATTTTGTTTAAAAATAAACGTCCACATACAAAAAGAGAAGACATTCTTTTGACACCTTTGGACCTCTTGGCCTTGGGAGTTTCTGATTGAAAAAAAATCATAAACCTTTTAGAGAACCATCAAATGAGCATTCCTAACAAGTTTAGTTCCAACTGGCCCACTGGTTTCAGAGAACAAGATTAACATATGAAAAGTTTACAGGTGACAGATGAAGACAACAACGTCAATTGCAAAGTGATGACAGTAGCTGTCACATGACTTTTGGGTCAGGGGAGATAAAAATGAATGTACTAATTACTATTCCGGAATTAACATTAATTTGTTTAAATAATCATTAGCAACTTATAAGCCAATCAAATTACACCATTTCATCATTAGCAGCTCATTTACCTATTCCAATTTCTGTTTTGGGGTAGATGATCTTATGCCAGCAGATATATAACATTTAACAGGTTTTTTTTCAAACATGTTAAAATTCTGTATAAGTGAAAAAGATGAAAATTGATATTCATTGATAATTGTTCTAAGTGAATAAATATATTTTCAGTAAACATTCTCATAAAATAATGTACCTGTGGTCCTGGGTTAGCAACAATTTTAGCTTCAAACATTACATTTTGTCCAACATCTACTGTCTGGAACTTGGGTTTCTGTATAAATGATGGTGCCAACCATTCTGGTTCTTCTATTGTCTCTTCAGGGGCTACAATAGGGGAAATATAATATAACAGTAGGTTACTTCAGGGGCTATACAATAGGGGAAATATAATATAATAGTAGGTTACTACAGGGGCTATACAATAGGGGAAATATAATATAATAGTAGGTCTCTTCAGGGGCTATACAATAGGGGAAATATAATATAACAGTAGGTTACTTCAGGGGCTATACAATAGGGGAAATATAATATAACAGTAGGTTACTTCAGGGGCTACAATAGGGGAAATATAATATAACAGTAGGTTACTTCAGGGGCAAAAATAGGGAAAATATAATATAACAGTAGGTTCCTTCAGGGGCTATACAATAGGGGAAATATAATATAATAGTATGTCTCTTCAGGGACTACAATAGGGAAAATATAATATAACAGTAGGTTACTTCAGGGGCTACAATAGGGGAAATATAATATAACAGTAGGTTACTTCAGGGGCTACAATAGGGGAAATATAATATAACAGTAGGTTACTTCAGGGGCTACAATAGGGGAAATATAATATAACAGTAGGTTACTTCAGGTGCTACAATAGGGGAAATATAATATAACAGTAGGTTACTTCATGGGCAACAATAGGGAAAATATAACATAACAGTAGGTTACTTTGGGGTCTATAATAGGGAAAATAAAATATAAGATATTTGGGGGCAACAATAGGTAAAATATAATATAATGGTTATGTTACTTTGGGGCCTGTAATAGGGAAAATAATACAGGGTATTTTGGGGCCTATAATAGGAAAGTATTATATTGATTACTTCTGAGGCAACAGAAGAGTAAACATAATAATGGTTTCTTCGGTGACTACAGTAGGGATGGTTTGGTTTATTAATGGTTTCTTCTGTAACTACAGTAGGGATGGTTTGGTTTATTAATGGTTTCTTCTGTAACTACAGTAGGGATGGTTTGGTTGGTTTGGTTTATTAATGGTTTCTTCTGTAACTACAGTAGGGATGGCTTGGTTTATTAATGGTTTCTTCTGTAACTACAGTAGGGATGGTTTGGTTGGTTTGGTTTATTAATGGTTTCTTCTGTAACTACAGTAGGGATGGTTTGGTTTATTAATGGTTTCTTCTGTAACTACAGTAGGGTTGGTTTGGTTTATTAATGGTTTCTTCTGTAACTACAGTAGGGATGGTTTGGTTGGTTTGGTTTATTAATGGTTTCTTCTGTAACTACAGTAGGGATGGTTTAGTTGGTTTGGTTTATTAATGGTTTCTTCTGTAACTACAGTAGGGATGGCTTGGTTTATTAATGGTTTCTTCTGTAACTACAGTAGGGATGGTTTGGTTTATTAATGGTTTCTTCTGTAACTACAGTAGGGATGGTTTGGTTTATTAATTGTTTCTTCTGTAACTACAGTAGGGATGGTTTGGTTGGTTTGGTTTATTAATGGTTTCTTCTGTAACTACAGTAGGGATGGTTTGGTTTATTAATGGTTTCTTCTGTAACTACAGTAGGGATGGTTTGGTTGGTTTGGTTTATTAATGGTTTCTTCTGTAACTACAGTAGGGATGGTTTAGTTGGTTTGGTTTATTAATGGTTTCTTCTGTAACTACAGTAGGGATGGCTTGGTTTATTAATGGTTTCTTCTGTAACTACAGTAGGGATGGTTTGGTTTATTAATGGTTTCTTCTGTAACTACAGTAGGGATGGTTTGGTTTATTAATTGTTTCTTCTGTAACTACAGTAGGGATGGTTTAGTTGGTTTGGTTTATTAATGGTTTCTTCTGTAACTACAGTAGGGATGGCTTGGTTTATTAATGGTTTCTTCTGTAACTACAGTAGGGATGGTTTGGTTTATTAATGGTTTCTTCTGTAACTACAGTAGGGATGGTTTGGTTTATTAATGGTTTCTTCTGTAACTACAGTAGGGATGGTTTGGTTTATTAATGGTTTCTTCTGTAACTACACTAGGGATGGTTTGGTTTATTAATGGTTTCTTCTGTAACTACAGTAGGGATGGTTTGGTTGGTTTGGTTTATTAATGGTTTCTTCTGTAACTACAGTAGGGATGGTTTAGTTGGTTTGGTTTATTAATGGTTTCTTCTGTAACTACAGTAGGGATGGTTTGGTTTATTAATGGTTTCTTCTGTAACTACAGTAGGGATGGTTTGGTTTATTAATGGTTTCTTCTGTAACTACAGTAGGGATGGTTTGGTTGGTTTGGTTTATTAATGATTTCTTCTGTAACTACAGTAGGGATGGTTTGGTTTATTAATTGTTTCTTCTGTAACTACAGTAGGGATGGTTTGGTTGGTTTGGTTTATTAATGGTTTCTTCTGTAACTACAGTAGGGATGGTTTGGTTTATTAATGGTTTCTTCTGTAACTACAGTAGGGATGGTTTGGTTGGTTTGGTTTATTAATGGTTTCTTCTGTAACTACAGTAGGGATGGCTTGGTTAGTTTGGTTTATTAATGGTTTCTTCTGTAACTACAGTAGGGATGGTTTGGTTTATTAATGGTTTCTTCTGTAACTACAGTAGGGATGGTTTGGTTGGTTTGGTTTATTAATGGTTTCTTCTGTAACTACAGTAGGGATGGTTTGGTTTATTAATGGTTTCTTCTGTAACTACAGTAGGGATGGTTTGGTTTATTAATGGTTTCTTCTGTAACTACAGTAGGGATGGTTTAGTTGGTTTGGTTTATTAATGGTTTCTTCTGTAACTACAGTAGGGATGGTTTCTTCTGTAACTACAGTAGGGATGGTTTGGTTTATTAATGATTTCTTCTGTAACTACAGTAGGGATGGTTTGGTTGGTTTGGTTTATTAATGGTTTCTTCTGTAACTACAGTAGGGATGGTTTGGTTTATTAATGGTTTCTTCTGTAACTACAGTAGGGATGGTTTGGTTGGTTTGGTTTATTAATGGTTTCTTCTGTAACTACAGTAGGGATGGCTTGGTTGGTTTGGTTTATTAATGGTTTCTTCTGTAACTACAGTAGGGATGGTTTGGTTTATTAATGGTTTCTTCTGTAACTACAGTAGGGATGGTTTAGTTGGTTTGGTTTATTAATGGTTTCTTCTGTAACTACAGTAGGGATGGTTTCTTCTGTAACTACAGTAGGGATGGTTTGGTTTATTAATGATTTCTTCTGTAACTACAGTAGGGATGGTTTGGTTGGTTTGGTTTATTAATGGTTTCTTCTGTAACTACAGTAGGGATGGTTTGGTTTATTAATGGTTTCTTCTGTAACTACAGTAGGGATGGTTTGGTTGGTTTGGTTTATTAATGGTTTCTTCTGTAACTACAGTAGGGATGGCTTGGTTGGTTTGGTTTATTAATGGTTTCTTCTGTAACTACAGTAGGGATGGTTTGGTTTATTAATGGTTTCTTCTGTAACTACAGTAGGGATGGTTTGGTTGGTTTGGTTTATTAATGGTTTCTTCTGTAACTACAGTAGGGATGGTTTGGTTTATTAATGGTTTCGTCTGTAACTACAGTAGGGATGGTTTGGTTGGTTTGGTTTATTAATGGTTTCTTCTGTAACTACAGTAGGGATGGTTTGGTTTATTAATGGTTTCTTCTGTAACTACAGTAGGGATGGTTTGGTTTATTAATGATTTCTTCTGTAACTACAGTAGGGATGGTTTGGTTGGTTTGGTTTATTAATGGTTTCTTCTGTAACTACAGTAGGGATGGTTTGGTTTATTAATGGTTTCTTCTGTAACTACAGTAGGGATGGTTTGGTTGGTTTGGTTTATTAATGGTTTCTTCTGTAACTACAGTAGGGATGGTTTGGTTTATTAATGGTTTCTTCTGTAACTACAGTAGGGATGGAATGGTTTATTAATAGTTTCTTCTGTAACTACAGTAGGGATGGTTTGGTTTATTAATGGTTTCTTCTGTAACTACAGTAGGGATGGTTTGGTTGGTTTGGTTTATTAATGGTTTCTTCTGTAACTACAGTAGGGATGGTTTGGTTTATTAATGGTTTCTTCTGTAACTACAGTAGGGATGGTTTGGTTTATTAATGGTTTCTTCTGTAACTACAGTAGGGATGGTTTGGTTTATTAATGGTTTCTTCTGTAACTACAGTAGGGATGGTTTGGTTTATTAATGGTTTCTTCTGTAACTACAGTAGGGATGGTTTGGTTTATTAATGGTTTCTTCTGTAACTACAGTAGGGATGGTTTGGTTGGTTTGGTTTATTAATGGTTTCTTCTGTAACTACAGTAGGGATGGTTTGGTTTATTAATGGTTTCTTCTGTAACTACAGTAGGGATGGTTTGGTTGGTTTGGTTTATTAATGGTTTCTTCTGTAACTACAGTAGGGATGGTTTGGTTGGTTTGGTTTATTAATGGTTTCTTCTGTAACTACAGTAGGGATGGTTTGGTTTATTAATGGTTTCTTCTGTAACTACAGTAGGGATGGTTTGGTTTATTAATGGTTTCTTCTGTAACTACAGTAGGGATGGTTTGGTTGGTTTGGTTTATTAATGGTTTCTTCTGTAACTACAGTAGGGATGGTTTGGTTTATTAATGGTTTCTTCTGTAACTACAGTAGGGATGGTTTGGTTTATTAATGGTTTCTTCTGTAACTACAGTAGGGATGGTTTGGTTGGTTTGGTTTATTAATGGTTTCTTCTGTAACTACAGTAGGGATGGTTTGGTTGGTTTGGTTTATTAATGGTTTCTTCTGTAACTACAGTAGGGATGGTTTGGTTGGTTTGGTTTATTAATGGTTTCTTCTGTAACTACAGTAGGGATGGTTTGGTTTATTAATGGTTTCTTCTGTAACTACAGTAGGGATGGTTTGGTTGGTTTGGTTTATTAATGGTTTCTTCTGTAACTACAGTAGGGATGGTTTGGTTTATTAATGGTTTCTTCTGTAACTACAGTAGGGATGGTTTGGTTTATTAATGGTTTCTTCTGTAACTACAGTAGGGATGGTTTGGTTGGTTTGGTTTATTAATGGTTTCTTCTGTAACTACAGTAGGGATGGTTTGGTTTATTAATGGTTTCTTCTGTAACTACAGTAGGGATGGTTTGGTTGGTTTGGTTTATTAATGGTTTCTTCTGTAACTACAGTAGGGATGGTTTGGTTTATTAATGGTTTCTTCTGTAACTACAGTAGGGATGGTTTGGTTGGTTTGGTTTATTAATGGTTTCTTCTGTAACTACAGTAGGGATGGTTTGGTTCGTTTGGTTTATTAATGGTTTCTTCTGTAACTACAGTAGGGATGGTTTGGTTTATTAATGGTTTCTTCTGTAACTACAGTAGGGATGGTTTGGTTTATTAATGGTTTCTTCTGTAACTACAGTAGGGATGGTTTGGTTTATTAATGGTTTCTTCTGTAACTACAGTAGGGATGGTTTGGTTGGTTTGGTTTATTAATGGTTTCTTCTGTAACTACAGTAGGGATGGTTTGGTTCGTTTGGTTTATTAATGGTTTCTTCTGTAACTACAGTAGGGATGGTTTGGTTTATTAATGGTTTCTTCTGTAACTACAGTAGGGATGGTTTGGTTGGTTTGGTTTATTAATGGTTTCTTCTGTAACTACAGTAGGGATGGTTTGGTTTATTAATGGTTTCTTCTGTAACTACAGTAGGGATGGTTTGGTTGGTTTGGTTTATTAATGGTTTCTTCTGTAACTACAGTAGGGATGGTTTGGTTGGTTTGGTTTATTAATGGTTTCTTCTGTAACTACAGTAGGGATGGTTTGGTTTATTAATGGTTTCTTCTGTAACTACAGTAGGGATGGTTTGGTTGGTTTGGTTTATTAATGGTTTCTTCTGTAACTACAGTAGGGATGGTTTGGTTTATTAATGGTTTCTTCTGTAACTACAGTAGGGATGGTTTGGTTGGTTTGGTTTATTAATGGTTTCTTCTGTAACTACAGTAGGGATGGTTTGGTTTATTAATGGTTTCTTCTGTAACTACAGTAGGGATGGCTTGGTTGGTTTGGTTTATTAATGGTTTCTTCTGTAACTACAGTAGGGATGGTTTGGTTTATTAATGGTTTCTTCTGTAACTACAGTAGGGATGGTTTGGTTTATTAATGGTTTCTTCTGTAACTACAGTAGGGATGGTGTGGTTTATTAATGGTTTCTTCTGTAACTACAGTAGGGATGGTTTGGTTGGTTTGGTTTATTAATGGTTTCTTCTGTAACTACAGTAGGGATGGCTTGGTTGGTTTGGTTTATTAATGGTTTCTTCTGTAACTACAGTAGGGATGGTTTGGTTGGTTTGGTTTATTAATGATTTCTTCTGTAACTACAGTAGGGATGGTTTGGTTTATTAATGGTTTCTTCTGTAACTACAGTAGGGATGGTTTGGTTTATTAATGGTTTCTTCTGTAACTACAGTAGGGATGGTTTGGTTGGTTTGGTTTATTAATGGTTTCTTCTGTAACTACAGTAGGGATGGTTTGGTTTATTAATGGTTTCTTCTGTAACTACAGTAGGGATGGTTTGGTTTATTAATGGTTTCATCTGTAACTACAGTAGGGATGGTTTGGTTTATTAATGGTTTCTTCTGTAACTACAGTAGGAATGGTTTGGTTTATTAATGGTTTCTTCTGTAACTACAGTAGGGATGGTTTGGTTTATTAATGATTTCTTCTGTAACTACAGTAGGGATGGTTTGGTTGGTTTGGTTTATTAATGGTTTCTTCTGTAACTACAGTAGGGATGGTTTGGTTTATTAATGGTTTCTTCTGTAACTACAGTAGGGATGATTTGGTTGGTTTGGTTTATTAATGGTTTCTTCTGTAACTACAGTAGGGATGGTTTGGTTGGTTTGGTTTATTAATTGTTTCTTCTGTAACTACAGTAGGGATGGTTTGGTTGGTTTGGTTTATTAATGGTTTCTTCTGTAACTACAGTAGGGATGGTTTGGTTGGTTTGGTTTATTAATGGTTTCTTCTGTAACTACAGTAGGGATGGTTTGGTTTATTAATGGTTTCTTCTGTAACTACAGTAGGGATGGTTTGGTTGGTTTGGTTTATTAATGGTTTCTTCTGTAACTACAGTAGGGATGGTTTGGTTTATTAATGGTTTCTTCTGTAACTACAGTAGGGATGGTTTGGTTGGTTTGGTTTATTAATGGTTTCTTCTGTAACTACAGTAGGGATGGTTTGGTTTATTAATGGTTTCTTCTGTAACTACAGTAGGGATGGTTTGGTTTATTAATGATTTCTTCTGTAACTACAGTAGGGATGGTTTGGTTGGTTTGGTTTATTAATGGTTTCTTCTGTAACTACAGTAGGGATGGTTTGGTTTATTAATGGTTTCTTCTGTAACTACAGTAGGGATGGTTTGGTTGGTTTGGTTTATTAATGGTTTCTTCTGTAACTACAGTAGGGATGGTTTGGTTTATTAATGGTTTCTTCTGTAACTACAGTAGGGATGGAATGGTTTATTAATAGTTTCTTCTGTAACTACAGTAGGGATGGTTTGGTTTATTAATGGTTTCTTCTGTAACTACAGTAGGGATGGTTTGGTTGGTTTGGTTTATTAATGGTTTCTTCTGTAACTACAGTAGGAATGGTTTGGTTGGTTTGGTTTATTAATGGTTTCTTCTGTAACTACAGTAGGGATGGTTTGGTTTATTAATGGTTTCTTCTGTAACTACAGTAGGGATGGTTTGGTTTATTAATGGTTTCTTCTGTAACTACAGTAGGGATGGTTTGGTTGGTTTGGTTTATTAATGGTTTCTTCTGTAACTACAGTAGGGATGGTTTGGTTTATTAATGGTTTCTTCTGTAACTACAGTAGGGATGGCTTGGTTGGTTTGGTTTATTAATGGTTTCTTCTGTAACTACAGTAGGGATGGTTTGGTTTATTAATGGTTTCTTCTGTAACTACAGTAGGGATGGTTCGGTTTATTAATGGTTTCTTCTGTAACTACAGTAGGGATGGTTTGGTTTATTAATGGTTTCTTCTGTAACTACAGTAGGGATGGTTTGGTTGGTTTGGTTTATGGTGTTTAATGCCACTTTCAACAATATTTCAGTTACAAGTGGATGGACTTTTGGGGCTTCAGTGGTGTAAATATTAATTTTAATTCTTGAGGAATCACAAGAGACAGATAACCTAACTTATTACTCCTACAGATAATGTAAAATAGGGACTACAATAGGTTACACATAATTAAAAGATGATGAATTTAAGATTGATTACTCATTAGACTAATTAAGGAGAACAGTTTAAATTGGTATTATTAAGGGGTGCAGTAAGGTTAATTTCAAATTTGAAACTTATGGGGTTATAATAAGAAAAACATAAAATTGACCATATTTGTTTTCAAGAGAACATAAAACTGGTGATTTCTGGTGTTATTTGACCACTACATTGTAATATCTCCATGAAATTATAATTCAACAGAAAAAGATATAAAATGAGTTTCACAAAATCAATTGTACACTTCACTTATTAATGCCTACCCAAGACAGTCAAGTCACATGTTGTTGTAACTGTTCCCACATCATTTTTAGCAACAACTTTGTAATGTCCTGCATCTTCAGGATACACATCGGCAATGACAAGAGTACACTCGTCACCTTCGTAGGAAAGTTTAAATTCCTCTGAAGGATAGATAACCTCATCCTCTTTGTACCAAGTAACGGATGGGCGTGGCAAACCTGTAACTTTACACACAAGCTTGGTCTGGCTGCCATCTTGTGTCGAGATGTCTTGTAAGTATTGAACAATTTCTGGAGATTTGGTTACTTCTTTTTCTTCAACAGCTGGAAAGCAAGAGTTGACTGATATATTGTTTTTGCAGAAAAAAAGAAGAAAATTTTGAAGATGCCAAAGAGGTAATCAGCAGCCGTAAATCGAAGAACAGACAATACAATGGCCAATAGAAAAAAGACAAAAGGACAAACAATGATACATAAAACAAAAGATTGAGCAACTCGAACCCCACTAAAAACTGGGATGAACTCGGAAAGGATTAGCAGTTCCTGCTCTACTAGTGCCACTAGTGTTTAATACCAAGTGAGCAATGTTTCAGCTATACCATGGTGGGAACAAGTAACATTTCGATGACATGCTGATGTTGTCTGCTTTGTACTAAACCAACACGCCAAGTTAGATTTTTATAGAGCTATCTTAGTGAAACAACAGTACGCAGGTAAACATTTCGCTCCACTCAAACATATTGCTCTTACCCCTTAATTCTGTGTGCTTAAAGGAGCAGCAGCAAATACCAATTTTATAGTCGTTGGTTTGACCTGACCAGGGGTAGAACCCACAATCTACCCCATTCGACATAGGAATGCTTACTAGTGCACCACTGTTGGAGTTGAAATCAAGTATTTTATAAACAGCATAGACTACATTTTATAATAATAATAAAAAAAATTATAGCTACAGTTTAAATCAATATATACATGTTATAGGAAGGACACCAGTGTATCATTAATTATTCATAAATGAAATAGTTTTGAGTTATTTGATGTCAATATTAAGTCCTACAATATATCATTGCATTACCAACAAAACTTGAGGCTCAGTGGGCTGAGCCTGTGTCACTCACCTTTCTTTCTGCTTTGAGGAAACTTAATACAGAACCTTCCATAGATGCTTCCCACCAAATTTCGGTTCATTTGGCAAAGCAGTTTCAGAGAAGAAGATTTTTAGAAATCGCCCAATCTGAAACAAGAATTGCCTGTGGCGGCCATGTTTGTTAATAGATCAAAACAAAATGAGCATTCCCTATAGATGACCTTCCATAGATGCTTCCTACCAAGTTTCAAATCATTTGGCCAAGCGGTTTCAGAGGAGAAGATTTTTAGAAATTGACCAATCAGAAACAAGAATTGCCTGTGGCGCCATATTTGTTAATGGATCAGGACAAAATGAGCAATCTTTATAGAGGACCACCCCTAGATGCATCCTATCAAGTTTCCGTTCATTTGACAAAGCGGTTTCAGAGGAGAAGATTTTTTAGAAATCAACCAATCAGAAACAAGAATTGTGTGTCAGGTGGCCATGTTTGTTAACGGATCGGTACGAAATGAGCAATCTTTAGAGGACCTTCCATAGATGTTTTCTACCCAGTTTCACTTCATTTGGCCAAACGGTTTCAGAGGAGAAGATTAAAATGTGAAAAGTTAACGGATATAACCAGTACTGGTTATATCAACACATAATGGTATATAATATTCAATTGTGGTCTATTTCTCTCAGATTTCACCTTAGTGAAATATTTGTTTTAATCTCCTTTAAAACTGACTGAAAATAGAAGATTTAACCTGCTTAGGGTAAACCATTGTAGTTTTAGCAAGACACTTACTAATGGTTACTGGAGATTCTGGCAGTTCTGCTGTCACAACAGCTTTTTCTTCAATCTCTTCTTCAGAAGAAACTGACAATGATCTTCTTTCTTCATCAGAAATTCTCTCCTTTTCTTCTTCTGGAAAATACATAAATTTTCTGTTATTGGCATTCACAGATCAAAGTGATGAGTGCAATTACTAATTGATGCTTAAACATGTTAGTAATAATGGTGTTTACTAATTGATGTTTAAACATGTTAGTAATAATGGTGTTTACTAATTGATGCTTAAACATGTTAGTAATAATGGTGTTTACTAATTGATGTTTAAACATATTAGTATTAATGGTGTTTACTAATTGATGCTTAAACATGTTAGTATTAATGGTGTTTACTAATTGATGTTTAAACATATTAGTATTAATGGTGTTTACTAACTGTTGTTTAAACATGTTAATATTAATGGTATTTATTGTCACTCTCAGTAATTTGTTCAGCTATATTATGGAAACAAGACTGCAAGGAAACGAAGGACTGTACAGATATAACAAACTGATTGACGATTTATTAACGATTTAAAAATTGTTCCTATGAAAGTTTAAATCTTGATTGACAATTTATTATTGACTGAGAAGATTTCTCTACTGATTACATGTAGATACTAAATATAAGTGGTAAGTCTAGAATTCAACTTTATTAACAACAATTTATTTAAAGGTGTTATTAATAATAAAGGGACTTGTAGTAAGTCTACCCATCAGGTGAAAACAGAGATGGTCATAAATTCTATAAATCATGAACAACACCTCTGCCATACACTGAAACCCCAATTTTCACCAAATAGCAGCATACTTTACCTGCAGTGAGCCTCTCCTTTTCTGATAAGTCCTCACCCAATGAAAATTCAGCTTCAACATCTTCAATTTGAGTGTCTGTTAAAGACACAAAAAAAGAACTTGAGTCAAGATTTAAGTTCTATCACAATAAAATCAGAGATAAGAACTATGACCCTATCACTACCATCTATAATGTAAATATTACAACTAAATATAGATCTTATTTACCCAATCTGATTACTAGTATATTTAAAAATAGATTTAATCTCTCATCCATGTATATATTGCATGTTATACTGTCAAATTTTCGACAGCAGCATTTCCATTGGTTAATCTAAATATCACCAGGATGTAAGTTTAAATTTAGTTGTTCAACCAGTACAGAATATTTAACATTATCATTTTAACACATTATTTTTTTTTGCAATCAACATACTAATACAAATTGTAAATTTATAAATAAAATGTTAACATCTACCAGAAAGAATAACTAAAAAGATGAAAATATAAGACAGAAGAGGTGGCTTAGCTTTCTACTGTAAAAACTGAACTAATAAAAACGTAGATATCAAATGTACATGGCACGTTTCTGTATTAACCTTCATCAGATACAGTCAAAGTCAAACACCAAGACAAAACAGATGGCTTTTATACAGTAAAAACTTAACTAACTAGAACTCAATAATATGTATTACATGGCCAGTATTCCCCTCAATAATATGTATTACATGGCCAGTATTCCCTTTCAATCATATTCAAATGATATTACAATGGTTGAGTTACAAGAATATATAGATATGTATTATTTCTTTTTGTGTGTAGTCAAACATCGTTGTGGCAAAGGTCAAATGGATCCACTATTATTGGTTGAATTATCAGAGTATTGGAGTTACACTTACTTACAATGACTATGAATGGATCATACAATTTCATCAAAATTAGTTGATATTTAACTGGAATTTATCATAGTCCATTGTATTTATATACCAATAATTATCTGAAGTCAATAGAATGAAATGTGTGCAAGAAAAATAATTAGCTACATCACTGTTTGTTATAACCAATGTTTACCTTATCAAAAATGGCAAAATAATAATAAAAACAATAGAACTTGATAAAGTCATGTCCTTCTCATCAAAATCTGGAAATCTTGTCTAGGTAATGATTTTTATATCATTTGAATATGAAGAAGAAGGACTCATACTGGTTCATTTATTCTTTTGATTATTTTCATGTATTTTAATAGAATTAAAACAAAGATATAAAAATCCATTCCTTAAAATAGCTAGCTGTACAATTGCTCTGGTATATAACTGGCTGGCAAAAAGCATATTGTCAAAACAGCTTCATTTATTTTATTTTGTTAATAATTTATAACATATTTTTCATACTGCTTTCTTAAATTTAAAGTCTTCTTTTTTTGCCATACATGCTCTACCTTGAAAACCAACAGAACTGCTCATGCTTCATCCATGGATTTTATCACACCATGCAAACATTAAATTGTATAACCATCTCACTTTTGAAACAGAGCCAATTATAAATAGTACTACGACTCAAGAATACGCTTATTTCCTTTGAAAATATATTACAAACCTATGTGTGTATCATACTTTTTATTTTCATGAAAAAAAATATCAAATAAATTCCATTAAGTGTGTATGTGTATTGAAAGCAGGTATGACATTGTTCTTGAATTTTGTTTGTAGATGATATAGGATTAACACAGACTACCCAAGTCTATAAAATATCTGAAAATGAAGACTTATGTATTTATCTTAAATTGATGTTTTAATTGATTGATTGTATGTAGCAACACTTCAGCTTTTAAATTTCAAAGAATGATTTAAGTGGCATATGTAAAACTATAGGAAACTGGGTATTCTTAATGACATGAGGAAATTGTTGCTTCATTCATCCAACCAAATATATCCTTATATGTTAAAACAAATTGCCAAAAAAACACATTCGAAGCTCATGCATGTGTTTTTCATGCAAAACATGTATTGCATCATTTATATTCATAACTTTTCATGTCAGTTTAAAAATACATAATTTTAATACAATAATTTTTAAACTGTAGACAAGAAAGTTTGGATTAAAAAAAGTGATGCCAAAAGAGGAAGCTGTGCGTTAGCATTGGGTCATTAAATAGCATACACAGCTCCAAAGTCTAGCACCAACACTTGACAATTAAAAATCTATTTCTCACACTTATACCTGTACATACATCAGCTGCAAGACTCAATAATACAAAAAATCTTGACCAAAAAAGTATTTCTTCAATCACTTCTTCAATATAAATACATTGATAGTGATTGAGATTTAATTCCTCAATAGATCTTTGTTGTTTAAGACATCTGCTGACAAGTAGTACAAAGGTATATAAGTAATTCAGAAATTAACATACAGAACATTGAGATATTAATGGGGCCGTAGCTATAATCCGACAGTCCGACAGTCCGATAGTCCGACAAATGCTTTAAACTGATGAAAGTTTTGAAAAATAACATCTCTCACTTGTTCCCCCTTTTACTGATAGGTCACGTCGTGACATACATTGTATTGATAAAAGGGGGAGCAAGTGAGAGGTGTGATTTTAGTCAGTTTGGAAAACGCCAGTTATCTTATGGTATATACAATTAATTTGTTTAAAAAATGCAGCATATTAATTACTGTTCTCACGCTGAGCAACTGACCTTCAATTGTCACAAAGGGGGGTGGGATGGGGGTGGGGGGGGGGGGGGGGGGGGGGAGGGGCGTATCATGGCACAGTTGTTTATTTTGTCATATTCCGATGCTGTTTCTTTCCGTGATATAAGGGGTCACTTAGGGACAATTCCTTCAATTGTAACTTTTTATATATGCGCTTGTCGTAGAAGGCGACTATAGCAGGGTCAACCGTCGGAATCCCGGGGAATAAAAATAGGACCAACTTGTCGTCGGAAGAGACAGAAAAACATGTTCTCGTGTTAAGTCGTTGCCCATGTTGACCCATTCCAGAGTCCCCTCTTTCTTATTTTTTGTTTACAAACTTTTCTCATCCTGAATATGACTGAAATATTGCTTGCTGGACTTTAAGCAATCAATCAATCAATCAATCAATTCGCACACATTATTGCATCCAGCTCTATTGATGTGTCGACATTGCTTTTTAACATAAATATTCCATGATAAAGGGCGGGGGACACTGGCACGCTCTTCTTTTTGTCTTTTCCTTTTTTTTGTATTCATTTATTTTATCTTTCTTTTCAATAGTGACTTTTCTTGGCTGGACTCGGCTATACGCTACTTGAATAAAGCCTGAAGTAGTCGCTACTAAAAAATATAAGGGACACTTACACTACCGGTTCATCACGACTGGATCCAGGTTTTTATGGAGTCTGTGTTGTTCATATATGTGGTTTTTTGAGTTCTTGTGTGTCCCTGCCAATTGTTTGCCCGTCTATGATATCGTGTTTCCGATGTTCTGGACCTTTCTTTGGTGAGTAAACGGTTCGGTTTCTGGCCCCATATTACACATGTTATAGTGTTAACTTTCAAAGAAATAAAGCATTTGTCGGACTATCGGACTGTCGGATTATAGGTCGGACCCCGATATTAATCTCTCTAATTCTTGAAAATTCATCAATTCCTGAAATTACTCTTAAAAACAGACATAAATTGTTAATGTCAAGTATTTTGCTTCGATTGACATATGAATACTACCTGTATCTGACTGCTGTTTCACCTCTGTATGAGTTAAAACCTCAGTTGAAACAAGTTCAAGGTCAGAAATATCATTTTTCATGTCATTTTGACCAGAAGAAACCATATCACAAGGTACTAATAGCTCACTTTCTTCATCTTTCTGTGACAAAGTTTCAATCTCTGAAATTCCAGGTTTTTCTTCCTCCAAAATCATTTTTGATGCAACAATTTTATCTGCTTCAGTAGTTATTTCTGTTTTTTCTGGTTTTCCAACCTCTGATTCTACAAGAGTTTTTGAAATGTCTGGTTTTTCATCAGAAATAACTGTTATCTTAGTTTCCTCAACTTCTACAGTCAAATCAGATTCTGTGGATATTTCTTCTGATAGAGTTTCAGCAATTTCAGATTTCTCTTGTTCAGGAATAACTTCTGGGATAACAATTTTCTCTGCCTCAACAGAATCTTTGATTTCCTCTTCAACTTTTATAACAGTTTCAACATCTATTTCAGTAATATCAGGTTTTTCTTTCTCTATTTCAATCTCAGTAATTTCTGGTTTCTCTTCCTCTGGTATTAGTTCTGATATTTCAATTTTATTGGATTCAATCGTTAATTCTGTTTCTTCTGGTTTCTCCACCTTTGTTTTAATAACAATCTCTGAAATTCCAGGTTTTTCCTTTTCAACAGTAATCTCAGTAATTTCTGGTTTTTCCTCCTCTGGTATCAGTTCTGATATTTCAATTTTATCAGATTCAATCGTTAATTCTGTTTCTTCTGGTTTCTCAACCTTTGTTTCAATAACAATCTCTGAAATACCAGGTTTTCCTTTTTCAACAGTAATCTCAGTAATTTCTGGTTTTTCCTCCTCTGGTATTAGTTCTGATATTTCAATTTGATCAGATGCAATAGTTAATTCTGTTTCTTCTGGTTTCTCAACCCTTGTTCCGATAACAATTTCTGAAATACTAGGTTTTTCATTTTCAACAGTAATCTCAGTAATTTTTGGTTTTTCCTCAGAAATAACTTCAGTTGTTTTAGTTTCCTCAACTTCTACAATTAAATCAGATTCTGTGGATATCTCTTCTGATAGAGTTTCAGCAATTTCAGATTTCTCTTGTTCAGGAATAACTTCTGGGATAACAACTTTCTCTCCCTCAACAGAATCTTTGATTTCCTCTTCAACTTTTATAACAGTTTCAACATCTATTTCAGTAATATCAGGTTTTTCTTTCTCTATTTCAATCTCAGTAATTTCTGGTTTTTCCTCCTCTGGTATTAGTTCTGATATTTCAATTTGATCAGATTCAATAGTTAATTCTGTTTCTTCTGGTTTCTCAACCTTTGTTTTGATAACAATTTCTGAAATTCCAGGTTTTTCCTTTTCAACAGTAATCTCAGTAATTTCAGGTTTCTCCTCCTCTGGTATTAGTTCTGATATTTCAATTCTATCGGATTCAATAGTTAATTCTGTTTCTTCTGGTTTCTCCACTTTTGTTTCAATAACAATTTTTGAAATTCCAGATTTTTCGTTTTCAACAGTAATCTCAGTAATTTCTGGTTTTTCCTCCTCTGGTATTAGTTCTGATATTCCAATTTGATCAGATTCAATAGTTAATTCTGTTTCTTCTGGTTTCTCAACCTTTGTTTCAATAACAATCTCTAAAATATCAGGTTTTTCCTTTTCAACAGTAATCTCAGTAATTTCTGGTTTTTCCTCCTCTGGTATTAGTTCTGATATTTCAATTTGATCAGATTCAATAGTTAATTCTGTTTCTTCTGGTTTCTCAACCTTTGTTTCAATAACAATTTCTGAAATTCCAGGTTTTTCCTTTTCAACAGTAATCTCAGTAATTTCTGGTTTTTCCTCCTCTGGTATTAGTTCTGATATTTCAATTTGATCGGATTCAATAGTTAATTCTGTTTCTTCTGGTTTCTCCACCTTTGTTTCAATAACAATTTTTGAAATTCCAGATTTTTCCTTTTCAACAGTAATCTCAGTGATTTTTGGTTTTTCCTCAGAAATAACTTCAGTTGTTTTAGTTTCCTCAACTTCTACAATTAAATCAGATTCTGTGGATATCTCTTCTGATAGAGTTTCAGCAATTTCAGATTTCTCTTGTTCAGGAATAACTTCTGGGATAACAACTTTCTCTCCCTCAACAGAATCTTTGATTTCCTCTTCAACTTTTATAACAGTTTCAACATCTATTTCAGTAATATCAGGTTTTTCTTTCTCTATTTCAATCTCAGTAATTTCTGGTTTTTCCTCCTCTGGTATTAGTTCTGATATTTCAATTTGATCAGATTCAATAGTTAATTCTGTTTCTTCTGGTTTCTCCACCTTTGTTTTGATAACAATTTCTGAAATTCCAGGTTTTTCCTTTTCAACAGTAATCTCAGTAATTTCAGGTTTCTCCTCCTCTGGTATTAGTTCTGATATTTCAATTCTATCGGATTCAATAGTTAATTCTGTTTCTTCTGGTTTCTCCACTTTTGTTTCAATAACAATTTTTGAAATTCCAGATTTTTCGTTTTCAACAGTAATCTCAGTAATTTCTGGTTTTTCCTCCTCTGGTATTAGTTCTGATATTCCAATTTGATCAGATTCAATAGTTAATTCTGTTTCTTCTGGTTTCTCAACCTTTGTTTCAATAACAATCTCTAAAATATCAGGTTTTTCCTTTTCAACAGTAATCTCAGTAATTTCTGGTTTTTCCTCCTCTGGTATTAGTTCTGATATTTCAATTTGATCAGATTCAATAGTTAATTCTGTTTCTTCTGGTTTCTCAACCTTTGTTTCAATAACAATTTCTGAAATTCCAGGTTTTTCCTTTTCAACAGTAATCTCAGTAATTTCTGGTTTTTCCTCCTCTGGTATTAGTTCTGATATTTCAATTTGATCGGATTCAATAGTTAATTCTGTTTCTTCTGGTTTCTCCACCTTTGTTTCAATAACAATTTTTGAAATTCCAGATTTTTCCTTTTCAACAGTAATCTCAGTGATTTTTGGTTTTTCCTCAGAAATAACTTCAGTTGTTTTAGTTTCCTCAACTTCTACAATTAAATCAGATTCTGTGGATATCTCTTCTGATAGAGTTTCAGCAATTTCAGATTTCTCTTGTTCAGGAATAACTTCTGGGATAACAACTTTCTCTCCCTCAACAGAATCTTTGATTTCCTCTTCAACTTTTATAACAGTTTCAACATCTATTTCAGTAATATCAGGTTTTTCTTTCTCTATTTCAATCTCAGTAATTTCTGGTTTTTCCTCCTCTGGTATTAGTTCTGATATTTCAATTTGATCAGATTCAATAGTTAATTCTGTTTCTTCTGGTTTCTCCACCTTTGTTTTGATAACAATTTCTGAAATTCCAGGTTTTTCCTTTTCAACAGTAATCTCAGTAATTTCAGGTTTCTCCTCCTCTGGTATTAGTTCTGATATTTCAATTCTATCGGATTCAATAGTTAATTCTGTTTCTTCTGGTTTCTCCACTTTTGTTTCAATAACAATTTTTGAAATTCCAGATTTTTCGTTTTCAACAGTAATCTCAGTAATTTCTGGTTTTTCCTCCTCTGGTATTAGTTCTGATATTCCAATTTGATCAGATTCAATAGTTAATTCTGTTTCTTCTGGTTTCTCAACCTTTGTTTCAATAACAATCTCTGAAATATCAGGTTTTTCCTTTTCAACAGTAATCTCAGTAATTTCTGGTTTTTCCTCCTCTGGTATTAGTTCTGATATTTCCATTTGATCAGATTCAATAGTTAATTCTGTTTCTTCTGGTTTCTCAACCTTTGTTTCAATAACAATTTCTGAAATTCCAGGTTTTTCCTTTTCAACAGTAATCTCAGTAATTTCTGGTTTTTCCTCCTCTGGTATTAGTTCTGATATTTCAATTTGATCGGATTCAATAGTTAATTCTGTTTCTTCTGGTTTCTCCACCTTTGTTTCAATAACAATTTTTGAAATTCCAGATTTTTCCTTTTCAACAGTAATCTCAGTGATTTCTGTTTTTTCCTCCTCTGGTATTAGTTCTGATATTTCAATTCTATCGGATTCAATAGTTAATTCTGTTTCTTCTGGTTTCTCCACCTTTGTTTCAATAACAATTTTTGAAATTCCAGATTTTTCGTTTTCAACAGTAATCTCAGTGATTTCTGGTTTTTCCTCCTCTGGTATTAGTTCTGATATTTCAATTCTATCGGATTCAATAGTTAATTCTGTTTCTTCTGGTTTCTCAACCTTTGTTTCAATAACAATCTCTGAAATATCAGGTTTTTCCTTTTCAACAGTAATCTTAGTAATTTTTGGTTTCTCCTCCTCTGGTATTAGTTCTGATATTTCAATTTGATCAGATTCAATCGTTAATTCTGTTTCTTCTGGTTTCTCAACCTTTGTTTCGATAACAATTTCTGAAATATCAGGTTTTTCCTTTTCAACAGTAATCTCAGTTATTTCTGGTTTTTCCTCAGAAATAACTTCAGTTGTTTTAGTTTCCTCAACTTCTACAATTAAATCAGATTCTGTGGATATCTCTTCTGATAGAGTTTCAGCAATTTCAGATTTCTCTTGTTCAGGAATAACTTCTGGGATAACAATTTTCTCTGCCTCAACAGAATCTTTGATTTCCTCTTCAACTTTTATAACAGTTTCAACATCTATTTCAGTAATTTCACGTTTTTCTTTCTCTATTTCAATCTCAGTAATTTCTGGTTTCTCCTCCTCTGGTATTAGTTCTGATATTTCAATTTGATCAGATTCAATAGTTAATTCTGTTTCTTCTGGTTTCTCCACCTTTGTTTTGATAACTATTTCTGAAATTCCAGGTTTTTCCTTTTCAACAGTAATCTCAGTAATTTCTGGTTTCTCCTCCTCTGGTATTAGTTCTGATACTTCAATTTGATCAGATTCAATAGTTAATTCTGTTTCTTCTGGTTTCTCAACCTTTGTTTCAATAAAAATCTCGGAAATTCCAGGTTTTTCCTTTTCAACAGTAATTTCAGTAATTTCTGGTTTTTTCTCCTCTGGTATTAGTTCTGATATTTCAATTTTATCGGATTCAATCGTTAATTCTGTTTCTTCTGTTTTCTCAACCTTTGTTCCGATAACAATTTCTGAAATACCAGGTTTTTCCTTTTCAACAGTAATCTCTGGTTTTTCCTCCTCTGGTATTAGTTCTGATATTTCAATTTGATCAGATTCAATAGTTAATTCTGTTTCTTCTGGTTTCTCAACCTTTGTTTCAATAACAATCTCTGAAATTCCAGGTTTTTCCTTTTCAACAGTAATCTCAGTAATTTCTGGTTTCTCCTCCTCTGGTATTAGTTCTGATACTTCCATTTGATCAGATTCAATCGTTAATTCTGTTTCTTCTGGTTTCTCAACCTTTGTTTCAATAAAAATCTCGGAAATTCCAGGTTTTTCCTTTTCAACAGTAATTTCAGTAATTTCTGGTTTTTCCTCCTCTGGTATTAGTTCTGATATTTCAATTTTATCGGATTCAATCGTTAATTCTGTTTCTTCTGGTTTCTCAACCTTTGTTTTGATAACAATTTCTGAAATTCCAGGTTTTTCCTTTTCAACAGTAATCTCAGTAATTTCTGGTTTTTCCTCCTCTGGTATTAGTTCTGATACTTCAATTTGATCAGATTCAATAGTTAATTCTGTTTCTTCTGGTTTCTCAACCTTTGTTTCAATAACAATCTCTGAAATATCAGGTTTTTCCTTTTCAACAGTAATCTCAGTAATTTCTGGTTTTTCCTCCTCTGGTATTAGTTCTGATACTTCCATTTGATCAGATTCAATAGTTAATTCTGTTTCTTCTGGTTTCTCAACCTTTGTTTCAATAAAAATCTCGGAAATTCCAGGTTTTTCCTTTTCAACAGTAATTTCAGTAATTTCTGGTTTTTCCTCCTCTGGTATTAGTTCTGATATTTCAATTTTATCGGATTCAATCGTTAATTCTGTTTCTTCTGGTTTCTCCACCTTTGATTTGATAACTATTTCTGAAATTCCAGGTTTTTCCTTTTCAACAGTAATATCAGTAATTTCTGGTTTCTCCTCCTCTGGTATTAGTTCTGATATTTCAATTTGATCGGATTCAATAGTTAATTCTGTTTCTTCTGGTTTCTCAACCTTTGTTTCAATAACAATTTTTGAAATTCCAGATTTTTCCTTTTCAACAGTAATCTCAGTGATTTCTGGTTTTTCCTCCTCTGGTATTAGTTCTGATATTTCAATTCTATCGGATTCAATAGTTAATTCTGTTTCTTCTGGTTTCTCAACCTTTGTTTCAATAACAATCTCTGAAATATCAGGTTTTTCCTTTTCAACAGTAATCTCAGTAATTTTTGGTTTCTCCTCCTCTGGTATTAGTTCTGATATTTCAATTTGATCAGATTCAATCGTTAATTCTGTTTCTTCTGGTTTCTCAACCTTTGTTTCGATAACAATTTCTGAAATATCAGGTTTTTCGTTTTCAACAGTAATCTCAGTAATTTTTGGTTTTTCCTCAGAAATAACTTCAGTTGTTTTAGTTTCCTCAACTTCTACAATTAAATCAGATTCTGTGGATATCTCTTCTGATAGAGTTTCAGTAATTTCAGATTTCTCTTGTTCAGGAATAACTTCTGGGATAACAACTTTCTCTGCCTCAACAGAGTCTTTGATTTCCTCTTCAACTTTAATAACAGTTTCAACATCTATTTCAGTAATTTCAGGTTTTTCTTTCTCTATTTCAATCTCAGTAATTTCTGGTTTTTCCTCCTCTGGTATTAGTTCTGATACTTCAATTTGATCAGATTCAATAGTTAATTCTGTTTCTTCTGGTTTCTCCACCTTTGTTTTGATAACTATTTCCGAAATTCCAGGTTTTTCCTTTTCAACAGTAATCTCAGTAATTTCTGGTTTTTCCTCCTCTGGTATTAGTTCTGATACTTCAATTTGATCAGATTCAATAGTTAATTCTGTTTCTTCTGGTTTCTCAACCTTTGTTTCAATAACAATTTCTGAAATACCAGGTTTTTCCTTTTCAACAGTAATCTCAGTAATTTCTGGTTTCTCCTCCTCTGGTATTAGTTCTGATACTTCAATTTGATCAGATTCAATAGTTAATTCTGTTTCTTCTGGTTTCTCAACCTTTGTTTCAATAAAAATCTCGGAAATTCCAGGTTTTTCCTTTTCAACAGTAATTTCAGTAATTTCTGGTTTTTCCTCCTCTGGTATTAGTTCTGATATTTCAATTTTATCGGATTCAATCGTTAATTCTGTTTCTTCTGGTTTCTCAACCTTTGTTCCGATAACAATTTCTGAAATACCAGGTTTTTCCTTTTCAACAGTAATCTCTGGTTTTTCCTCCTCTGGTATTAGTTCTGATATTTCAATTTGATCAGATTCAATAGTTAATTCTGTTTCTTCTGGTTTCTCAACCTTTGTTTCAATAACAATCTCTGAAATTCCAGGTTTTTCCTTTTCAACAGTAATCTCAGTAATTTCTGGTTTCTCCTCCTCTGGTATTAGTTCTGATATTTCAATTTGATCAGATTCAATAGTTAATTCTGTTTCTTCTGGTTTCTCAACCTTTGTTTTGATAACAATCTCTGAAATTCCAGGTTTTTCCTTTTCAACAGTAATCTCAGTAATTTCTGGTTTTTCCTCCTCTGGTATTAGTTCTGATACTTCAATTTGATCAGATTCAATAGTTAATTCTGTTTCTTCTGGTTTCTCAACCTTTGTTTCAATAACAATCTCTGAAATATCAGGTTTTTCCTTTTCAACAGTAATCTCAGTAATTTCTGGTTTTTCCTCCTCTGGTATTAGTTCTGATACTTCAATTTGATCAGATTCAATAGTTAATTCTGTTTCTTCTGGTTTCTCAACCTTTGTTTCAATAACAATCTCTGAAATATCAGGTTTTTCCTTTTCAACAGTAATCTCAGTAATTTCTGGTTTTTCCTCCTCTGGTATTAGTTCTGATACTTCCATTTGATCAGATTCAATAGTTAATTCTGTTTCTTCTGGTTTCTCAACCTTTGTTTCAATAAAAATCTCGGAAATTCCAGGTTTTTCCTTTTCAACAGTAATCTCAGTAATTTCTGGTTTTTCCTCCTCTGGTATTAGTTCTGATACTTCAATTTGATCAGATTCAATAGTTAATTCTGTTTCTTCTGGTTTCTCAACCTTTGTTTCAATAACAATCTCTGAAATATCAGGTTTTTCCTTTTCAACAGTAATCTCAGTAATTTCTGGTTTTTCCTCCTCTGGTATTAGTTCTGATACTTCCATTTGATCAGATTCAATAGTTAATTCTGTTTCTTCTGGTTTCTCAACCTTTGTTTCAATAACAATCTCTGAAATATCAGGTTTTTCCTTTTCAACAGTAATCTCAGTAATTTCTGGTTTTTCCTCCTCTGGTATTAGTTCTGATACTTCCATTTGATCAGATTCAATAGTTAATTCTGTTTCTTCTGGTTTCTCAACCTTTGTTTCAATAACAATCTCTGAAATATCAGGTTTTTCCTTTTCAACAGTAATTTCAGTAATTTCTGGTTTTTCATCCTCTGGTATTAGTTCTGATATTTCAATTTTATCGGATTCAATCGTTAATTCTGTTTCTTCTGGTTTCTCCACCTTTGTTTTGATAACTATTTCTGAAATTCCAGGTTTTTCTTTTTCAACAGTAATATCAGTAATTTCTGGTTTTTCCTCCTCTGGTATCAGTTCTGATATTTCAATTTGATCAGATTCAATAGTTAATTCTGTTTCTTCTGGTTTCTCAACCTTTGTTTCAATAACAATCTCTGAAATACCAGGTTTTCCTTTTTCAACAGTAATCTCAGTAATTTCTGGTTTTTCCTCCTCTGGTATTAGTTCTGATATTTCAATTTGATCAGATGCAATAGTTAATTCTGTTTCTTCTGGTTTCTCAACCCTTGTTCCGATAACAATTTCTGAAATACTAGGTTTTTCATTTTCAACAGTAATCTCAGTAATTTTTGGTTTTTCCTCAGAAATAACTTCAGTTGTTTTAGTTTCCTCAACTTCTACAATTAAATCAGATTCTGTGGATATCTCTTCTGATAGAGTTTCAGCAATTTCAGATTTCTCTTGTTCAGGAATAACTTCTGGGATAACAACTTTCTCTGCCTCAACAGAGTCTTTGATTTCCTCTTCAACTTTTATAACAGTTTCAACATCTATTTCAGTAATATCAGGTTTTTCTTTCTCTATTTCAATCTCAGTAATTTCTGGTTTTTCCTCCTCTGGTATCAGTTCTGATATTTCAATTTGATCAGATTCAATAGTTAATTCTGTTTCTTCTGGTTTCTCAACCTTTGTTTTGATAACAATTTCTGAAATACCAAGTTTTTCCTTTTCAACAGTAATTTCAGTAATTTCTGGTTTTTCCTCCTCTGGTATTAGTTCTGATATTTCAATTTTATCGGATTCAATCGTTAATTCTGTTTCTTCTGTTTTCTCAACCTTTGTTCCGATAACAATTTCTGAAATACCAGGTTTTTCCTTTTCAACAGTAATCTCAGTAATTTCTGGTTTTTCCTCCTCTGGTATTAGTTCTGATACTTCAATTTGATCAGATTCAATAGTTAATTCTGTTTCTTCTGGTTTCTCAAACTTTGTTTCAATAACAATCTCTGAAATATCAGGTTTTTCCTTTTCAACAGTAATCTCAGTAATTTCTGGTTTTTCCTCCTCTGGTATTAGTTCTGATATTTCCATTTGATCAGATTCAATAGTTAATTCTGTTTCTTCTGGTTTCTCAACCTTTGTTTCAATAAAAATCTCGGAAATTCCAGGTTTTTCCTTTTCAACAGTAATTTCAGTAATTTCTGGTTTTTCCTCCTCTGGTATTAGTTCTGATATTTCAATTTTATCGGATTCAATAGTTAATTCTGTTTCTTCTGTTTTCTCAACCTTTGTTCCGATAACAATTTCTGAAATACCAGGTTTTTCCTTTTCAACAGTAATATCAGTAATTTCTGGTTTCTCCTCCTCTGGTATTAGTTCTGATATTTCAATTTGATCAGATTCAATAGTTAATTCTGTTTCTTCTGGTTTCTCAACCTTTGTTTCAATAACAATCTCTGAAATACCAGGTTTTCCCTTTTCAACAGTAATCTCAGTAATTTCTGGTTTTTCCTCCTCTGGTATTAGTTCTGATATTTCAATTTGATCAGATTCAATAGTTAATTCTGTTTCTTCTGGTTTCTCAACCCTTGTTCCGATAACAATTTCTGAAATACTAGGTTTTTCATTTTCAACAGTAATTTCAGTAATTTCTGGTTTTTCCTCAGAAATAACTTCAGTTGTTTTAGTTTCCTCAACTTCTACAATTAAATCAGATTCTGTGGATATCTCTTCTGATAGAGTTTCAGTAATTTCAGATTTCTCTTGTTCAGGAATAACTTCTGGGATAACAACTTTCTCTCCCTCAACAGAGTCTTTGATTTCCTCTTCAACTTTTATAACAGTTTCAACATCTATTTCAGTAATATCAGGTTTTTCTTTCTCTATTTCAATCTCAGTGATTTCTGGTTTTTCCTCCTCTGGTATCAGTTCTGATATTTCAATTTGATCAGATTCAATAGTTAATTCTGTTTCTTCTGGTTTCTCAACCTTTGTTTCAATAACAATTTCTGAAATTCCAGGTTTTTCCTTTTCAACAGTAATCTCAGTAATTTCTGGTTTCTCCTCCTCTGGTACAATTTCTGATACTTCAATTTGACCAGCAATATTTATTTCCATTTCTTCTGATTTTTCAATCTTTGCTACAATAACAGTTTTTGATATTTCTGGTTTATCCTTTTTAACAGTGACATTGGTAATTTCTGTTTTCTCAGCTAATACCTGTGATATGGGTATTTGATCATATGACAAAACTTCACTTATAATTTGACTATTGTCTTCCAAAGAAATCTGACTTTGATCTTTCTCTTCAAAATGAGATTTTTTCTCATGAATCTCTGCCTCAATATCTGCGATACAATGGGAAAATACATGGAAAAACGGTTCAATCTTACTTGGAAAACATATAGCATTATACAAATGAAATGGTGGAAATACTGTCTTTGTAGATTGGAACATTTTATTAAAAAGGCACATTAGTCCAAAACAACTGAATAGGAATAGAGCATGTTTGACTTGTTTGAACCTGACATAACTTAAAATGTTAAACTACACCTGACATATATTAAAGGGTTAAACTACACCTGACATATCTTAAAGGGTTAAACTACACCTGACATATATTAAAGGGTTAAACAACACCTGACATATATTAAAGGGTTAAACTACACCTGACATATCTTAAAGGGTTAAACTACACCTGACATATATTAAAGGGTTAAACAACACCTGACATATATTAAAGGGTTAAACTACACCTGACATATCTTAAAGGGTTAAACTACACCTGACATATATTAAAGGGTTAAACAACACCTGACATATATTAAAGGGTTAAACTACACCTGACATATCTTAAAGGGTTAAACAACACCTGACATATATTAAAGGGTTAAACTACACCTGACATATATTAAAGGGTTAAACTACACCTGACATATATTAAAGGGTTAAACTACACCTGACATATCTTAAAGGGTTAAACTACACCCGACATATCTTAAAGGGGTAAACTACACCTGACATATCTTAAAGGGTTAAACAACACCTGACATATCTTAAAGGGTTAAACTACACCTGACATATATTAAAGGGTTAAACTACACCTGACATATATTAAAGGGTTAAACTACACCTGACATATCTTAAAGGGTTAAACTACACCTGACATATCTTAAAGGGTTAAACTACACCTGACATATATTAAAGGGGTAAACTACACCTGACATATATTAAAGGGGTAAACTACACCTGACATATATTAAAGGGTTAAACTACACCTGACATATCTTAAAGGGTTAAACTACACCTGACATATCTTAAAGGGTTAAACTACACCCGACATATCTTAAAGGGGTAAACTACACCTGACATATCTTAAAGGGTTAAACTACACCTGACATATCTTAAAGGGTTAAACTACACCTGACATATATTAAAGGGTTAAACTACACCTGACATATCTTAAAGGGTTAAACTACACCTGACATATCCTAAAGGGTTAAACTACACCTGACATATTTTAAAGGGTTAAACTACACCTGACATATCTTAAAGGGTTAAACTACACCTGACATAGTTTAAAGGGTTAAACTACATCTGACATATCTTAAAGGGTTAAACTACACCTGACATATCTTAAAGGGTTAAACTACATCTGACATATCTTAAAGTGTTAAACTGAACCTGACATATCTTAAAGGGTTAAACTACATCTGACATTTCTTAAAGTGTTAAACTGAACCTGACATATCCTAAAGTGTGAAACTACACCTGACATATCTTAAAGTGTTAAACTGAACATCACATATCTTAAAGGATTAAACTACACCTGACATATCTTAAAGTGTTAAACTGAACCTGACATATCTTAAAGGGTTAAACTGAACCATACATATCTTAAAGTGTTAAACTGAACATGACATATCTTAAAGTGTTAAACTGAACCTGACATATCTTAAAGTGTTAAACTGAACCTGACATATCTTAAAGTGTTAAACTGAACCTGACATATCTTCAAGTGTTAAACTGAACCTGACATATCTTAAAGTGTTAAACTGAACCTGACATATCTTAAATTGTTAAACTACACCTGACATATCTTAAAGTGTTAAACTGAACCCGACAAATCTTAAAGTGTTAAACTGAACCTGACATATCTTAAAGTGTTAAACTGAACCTGACATATCTTAAAGTGTAAAACTGAACATGACATATCTTAAAGTGTTAAACAGAACCTGACATATCTTAAAGTGTTAAACTGAACCTGACATATCTTAAATTGTTAAACTGAACCTGACATATCTTAAAGTGTTAAACTGAACCTGACATATCTTAAAGTGTTAAACTGAACCTGACATATCTTAAATTGTTAAACTGAACCTGACATATCTTAAATTGTTAAACTGAACCTGACATATCTTAAAGTGTTAAACTGAACCTGACATATCTTAAAGTGTTAAACTGAACCTGACATATCTTAAAGAGTTAAACTGAACCTGACATATCTTAAAGAGTTAAACTGAACCTGACATATCTTAGTGTTAAACTGAACCTGACATATCTTAGTGCTACACTGAACATCACATATCTTAAAGTGTTAAACTACACCTGACATATCTTAAAGTGTTAAACTACACCTGACATATCTTAAAGTGTGAAACTGAACCTAACATATCTTCAAGTGTTAAACTGAACCTGACATATCTTAAAGTGTTAAACTACACCTGACATATCTTAAAGTGTTAAACTGAACCTGACATATCTTAAAGTGCTAAGCTGAACCTGACATATCTTAAAGTGTTAAACTGAACCTGACATATTTTAAAGTGTTAAACTGAACATGACATATCTTAAAGTGTTAAACTGAACCTGATATATCTTAGTGTTAAACTGAACCTGACATATCTTAAAGTGTTAAACTGAACATCACATATCTTTAAGTGTTAAACTGAACCTGACATATCTTCAAGTGTTAAACTGAACCTGACATATCTTAGTGTTAAACTGAACCTGACATATCTTAGTGCTACACTGAACATCACATATCTTAAAGTGTTAAACTACACCTGACATATCTTAAAGAGTTAAACTGAACCTGACATATCTTAGTGTTAAACTGAACCTGACATATCTTAGTGCTACACTGAACATCACATATCTTAAAGTGTTAAACTACACCTGACATATCTTAAAGTGTGAAACTGAACCTAACATATCTTCAAGTGTTAAACTGAACCTGACATATCTTAAAGTGTTAAACTACACCTGACATATCTTAAAGTGTTAAACTGAACCTGACATATCTTAAAGTGCTAAGCTGAACCTGACATATCTTAAAGTGTTAAACTGAACCTGACATATTTTAAAGTGTTAAACTGAACATGACATATCTTAAAGTGTTAAACTGAACCTCATATATCTTAGTGTTAAACTGAACCTGACATATCTTAAAGTGTTAAACTGAACATCACATATCTTTAAGTGTTAAACTGAACCTGACATATCTTCAAGTGTTAAACTGAACCTGACATATCTTCAAGTGTTAAACTGAATCTGACATATCTTAAAGTGTTAAACTGAACCTGACATATCTTAAATTGTTAAACTACACCTGACATATCTTAAAGTGTTAAACTGAACCCGACAAATCTTAAAGTGTGAAACTGAACATGACATATCTTCAAGTGTTAAACTACACCTGACATATCTTAAAGTGTAAAACTGAACATGACATATCTTAAAGAGTTAAACTGAACCTGACATATCTTAAAGTGTTAAACTGAACCTGACATATCTTAAAGTGTTAAACTACACCTGACATATCTTAAAGTGTTAAACTGAACCTGACATATCTTCAAGTGTTAAACTACACCTGACATATCTTAAAGTGTTAAACTACACCTGACATATCTTAAAGTGTTAAACTACACCTGACATATCTTAAAGTGTTAAACTACACGTAACAAATCTTGTAAATGGATAAAATCAAAATTGTTTCAAGAAAAAGAAATGGCAATATTTGTGTTTCCTCACATCACAAGTCTTAATAGCTAATCTACAAGAGAAAACAGTTGATAAAGGGTTGAAAAATAACATAACAAGGGAAACAATTAGCTTTTTGACAAAAGATAAGTATGCACTAATACTCTCTATCTGTATCAGGTTTTTAATATAGTTGTCTTCCATTATATCTTAAGTACTTTCACAGTAGACATAATTCATTATAAAGATGGTCAGCAACTTTTTCTTTTGACCAAAAGATAATCAATTGAAGGTAAAGAGGTATAACATGGGGAGAAACTCCAGGATTGTTTTATCTATGGATCTTACAGGGAATAAAGAATAACAAAACCACACAGCAACCAGTACACGGCTCACTTCAACAGGAATTTGGCAACCATCAAGGGAGTCTTAAAGATTAAAAGTGGAAATATACTACTGTGTAAAACAGTTTTTTGTAATTTTACACAAACCTTGTGTTGGCTTCTCCTGAATGTCAATTTGGAAATCAGCTGAAACATCCTCTCTTTCTTCAACTGGCTTATCTTCATCCAGAGCTACAAAAACAATAAAACAATTTATTTTTAGTCAAGTATTTGAAAAGGACCGGAAAAAGAAATCATGTAGTATATTTTTATTGAATTCCAAGTTAGATTTATACATTATTTAAAGCATAGGTCTAAAGCTTAATAAATAAGTCATTTTTACATTTCTGTGGTAAAAACAAAAAACATCTTTTGTTTTCATTTCTTTTTGTCTTTTTCTCCATCAAGTCAGACATTTTTAGCTTTTCATAACATTCAGGTAAGGAGTAGAAAATGTTTATGCTTTTTCATTAATCTTACAGTATAATGCCATTTACTATGTCATACAAACAATTTACTAATTTTAAATATCTGGGGTTTTTTCTTCAAATATATATTTATTATTTTATTTTTAGAAGAAAAATCATGCATAAAACATGCAACTTAAATAAACAGTCTTACACTTTAAGCCAACTATTCACTCAAAAAATATTTATAGTTTTAAAAATTAATCTTGCAGCTTTTCGTGCAATTTAAAAGAGCAACTGTTTGTTTTAATCTTTATTATGATTCAGAATTTCGTGCATTTTTGCATTCAAATACAAAAAAAAGTCTCACCAATATCTTGTTTTCCATTTAATCTTAATCTTAATTAAATTCAAAACTGAAGCATACTGTTAGTTGAATTGAAATTTAAAGAAAAACAAACAAATGGTTCAAGGAACACACACACACTTCAAAATGCATTCAAAAGTCAATGACTGTACAATAAAGTGGCATGACTAAAGCTTTTTGGCAATTCTGTCCTTCATGCATTTTGTAGAGGGTTTGGATAGAAGGGTTTGATCTTTTCATGGCCAAATTCGACATCTTACACCTCTTGCAATTTAAAAGATTGGTATTGTTTCATTTCCTTGCATCCTCTAAAATTTCATGATATTACAACATATTAATATTTCCCCCCCAAACATATCACTTTTAATTTAGTAATCACAGTCCTTGTCACAAAAATATCATATCTTAATGCTGTGGAAGGTTGAATATAAACATGATCAGACTATCATCTGGTTTAAAATCATTGCTAAATATAATGCAGTGTGTTACTTTTGTTTTCTGATTTATGGCTGATATTTACAAATCTTTATCAAAGATGTATCCTGACTATCTTTATCTAACAGCTACAGAATTACATGGAATTAAACTATTTTTGTATTAGAGTTCAATCTGTCAAAGTTTTCTTCTTTGTAATACAATCTGAATAATGAAGTCCATGTATCATGTATAATAAAATAATTTTAGTTACTGAAATGTTAGATAAAGATCAAACTTTTGGGAACAATTTTTCTACTCATACTCAAAATATATCTAATCAGACCTCTATATCCAGGCATATGATACATATAACACAGGGGAGATGATTTTAGGTACAGATTGAGAATCCAATGATCTGGTTGAATTAATTTGGAGTATGAAAATATGACTGTGGCCAGGTTGCATGTGTTTATAAAACAACATATTCTCCCCGATAACAAGATTTACAAATATATGTGTATTTCTCCGTGGTTTTCTCCACTAACAAAACTGACTGTCACGATAAAATTGAGGTGAAAGTAAACAATCACAACCTTAACATTATCTAATAAAAGACATAAAAATATCCAAATTTGATTTTTTCATTACAACAATTTTGATTAAAACATCAGTAATTAATGAACAAATTGGGACTATGGGTGTCTTAAGCCACTTTTCATAATATTTCATTCATATCAAGGTGCTCAGTTATTTCAGTGAAGAAAACCAGATCACCCCCAATGTTTTATCAGTCTACCCTTTACTCTCCCTCATCATTCATTATAACATTATTTTACATTGCAGAAGCATTGAAGATTAAGACATGCTGCCTGCTATATATTAATATCCACCAGCAGACAAGTACCTTTTATCCCAGGTATTATTGCCTCTGTCTCTCTTTGATCTTCAATTATGACATCAATACCTTGGAGCATAACATCACCTGCTACCTGTTTGAGTTCAGCATCTTTAGGATGCAGTTTATCTATTTCTGATGCGACGTCTTCTGTCAAACCAGTAGTTGAGATTTCTGCAGTTTTTGAAGTTTTTGTATCAGAAATAGGGATTGAAATAACAGTTTCATCACTTGTACCTGTTAGCTTATCAATATCTTCAGAAGGTTGTACTTCTTCAGGTTTTATCACAGTCAAAACTTCTATTTCTGGTTTTTCTTTAGATAATGATATGTCGACTACTTCCGGTTTATTTTCCATGATTTTAAATTCTTCCTCTATCAATACACCTATAGCCTCTTCTTCTGGGATATCATACTGATCTTCCAATGTCTCCTCAATCTCTTCTGGATATTCAATGACATATTCCTCTCCAGTTTCAAGATTTTCTCCTACAATTTCAATAGCTTCTTCTAACTTTTCTTCTTCACTTTCATAGTCAGAAAAGTCATCTGGAGCTTCCATTACAAATCCTTCAGCCTCTGACCCTTCAGTATCTAGTTCATCATCTGTGACGTCGATGATATCCGACACAGATCCATAAATTTCAGACTCTTCTTCTATGCCATATTCATGGTTAGTCTCTTCAGTGACATTTGCCATTTCTTCATTCTCAACAAAAATAGCAGCTTCTTCAAATTTTATTTCATCAACTTGAGGTACATGCTCAGCTGTAATATCAAGTTTGACTTCTTCAAGTTCAGGTTTCTTTTCAATTTCAATTGATTCCTTGAAGATTTCTTCAGTGGTTTCATCTTCTGGTTTCAATTCTATTTCAGTCCTGAATGACTCTTCTGGTTTCTCTTCAACTTTTTCAATAGGTTTCTCTTCTGGTTGTTCAATAATTATTTCTTCCTTTTCTTCAGGTTTCTCAGTTATTTCTAGTGTTTCCCTCTCCGTAACGATAACTTCTTCCTCAGGCCCGACAAGATCAACCTCTTCAACACTTTCAGTGGTAATTTCTGACACTTCAGTGACAGTTTCTGTAATTGTTTTGTCAACAGTAATATCGAGTTTGACTTCTTCAAGTTCAAGTTTCTTTTCAATTTCAATTGATTCCTTGAAGATTTCTTCAGTGGTTTCATCTTCTGGTTTCAATTCTATTTCAGTCCTGAATGACTCTTCTGGTTTCTCTTCAACTTTTTCAATAGGTTTCTCTTCTGGTTGTTCAATAATTATTTCTTCCTTTTCTTCAGGTTTCTCAGTTATTTCTAGTGTTTCCCTCTCCGTAACGATAACTTCTTCCTCAGGCCCGACAAGATCAACCTCTTCAACACTTTCAGTGGTAATTTCTGACACTTCAGTGACAGTTTCTGTAATTGTTTTGTCAACAGTAATATCGAGTTTGACTTCTTCAAGTTCAAGTTTCTTTTCAATTTCAATTGATTCCTTGAAGATTTCTTCAGTGGTTTCATCTTCTGGTTTCAATTCTATTTCAGTCCTGAATGACTCTTCTGGTTTCTCTTCAACTTTTTCAATAGGTTTCTCTTCTGGTTGTTCAATAATTATTTCTTCCTTTTCTTCAGGTTTCTCAGTTATTTCTAGTGTTTCCCTCTCCGTAACGATAACTTCTTCCTCAGGCCCGACAAGATCAACCTCTTCAACACTTTCAGTGGTAATTTCTGACACTTCAGTGACAGTTTCTGTAATTGTTTTGTCAACAGTAATATCGAGTTTGACTTCTTCAAGTTCAGGTTTCTTTTCAATTTCAATTGATTCCTTGAAGATTTCTTCAGTGGTTTCATCTTCTGGTTTCAATTCTATTTCAGTCCTGAATGACTCTTCTGGTTTCTCTTCAACTTTTTCAATAGGTTTCTCTTCTGGTTGTTCAATAATTATTTCTTCCTTTTCTTCAGGTTTCTCAGTTATTTCTAGTGTTTCCCTCTCCGTAACGATAACTTCTTCCTCAGGCCCGACAAGATCAACCTCTTCAACACTTTCAGTGGTAATTTCTGACACTTCAGTGACAGTTTCTGTAATTGTTTTGTCAACAGTAATATCGAGTTTGACTTCTTCAAGTTCAAGTTTCTTTTCAATTTCAATTGATTCCTTGAAGATTTCTTCAGTGGTTTCATCTTCTGGTTTCAATTCTATTTCAGTCCTGAATGACTCTTCTGGTTTCTCTTCAACTTTTTCAATAGGTTTCTCTTCTGGTTGTTCAATAATTATTTCTTCCTTTTCTTCAGGTTTCTCAGTTATTTCTAGTGTTTCCCTCTCCGTAACGATAACTTCTTCCTCAGGCCCGACAAGATCAACCTCTTCAACACTTTCAGTGGTAATTTCTGACACTTCAGTGACAGTTTCTGTAATTGTTTTGTCAACAGTAATATCGAGTTTGACTTCTTCAAGTTCAAGTTTCTTTTCAATTTCAATTGATTCCTTGAAGATTTCTTCAGTGGTTTCATCTTCTGGTTTCAATTCTATTTCAGTCCTGAATGACTCTTCTGGTTTCTCTTCAACTTTTTCAATAGGTTTCTCTTCTGGTTGTTCAATAATTATTTCTTCCTTTTCTTCAGGTTTCTCAGTTATTTCTAGTGTTTCCCTCTCCGTAACGATAACTTCTTCCTCAGGCCCGACAAGATCAACCTCTTCAACACTTTCAGTGGTAATTTCTGACACTTCAGTGACAGTTTCTGTAATTGTTTTGTCAACAGTAATATCGAGTTTGACTTCTTCAAGTTCAGGTTTCTTTTCAATTTCAATTGATTCCTTGAAGATTTCTTCAGTGGTTTCATCTTCTGGTTTCAATTCTATTTCAGTCCTGAATGACTCTTCTGGTTTCTCTTCAACTTTTTCAATAGGTTTCTCTTCTGGTTGTTCAATAATTATTTCTTCCTTTTCTTCAGGTTTCTCAGTTATTTCTAGTGTTTCCCTCTCCGTAACGATAACTTCTTCCTCAGGCCCGACAAGATCAACCTCTTCAACACTTTCAGTGGTAATTTCTGACACTTCAGTGACAGTTTCTGTAATTGTTTTGTCAACAGTAATATCGAGTTTGACTTCTTCAAGTTCAGGTTTCTTTTCAATTTCAATTGATTCCTTGAAGATTTCTTCAGTGGTTTCATCTTCTGGTTTCAATTCTATTTCAGTCCTGAATGACTCTTCTGGTTTCTCTTCAACTTTTTCAATAGGTTTCTCTTCTGGTTGTTCAATAATTATTTCTTCCTTTTCTTCAGGTTTCTCAGTTATTTCTAGTGTTTCCCTCTCCGTAACGATAACTTCTTCCTCAGGCCCGACAAGATCAACCTCTTCAACACTTTCAGTGGTAATTTCTGACACTTCAGTGACAGTTTCTGTAATTGTTTTGTCAACAGTAATATCGAGTTTGACTTCTTCAAGTTCAGGTTTCTTTTCAATTTCAATTGATTCCTTGAAGATTTCTTCAGTGGTTTCATCTTCTGGTTTCAATTCTATTTCAGTCCTGAATGACTCTTCTGGTTTCTCTTCAACTTTTTCAATAGGTTTCTCTTCTGGTTGTTCAATAATTATTTCTTCCTTTTCTTCAGGTTTCTCAGTTATTTCTAGTGTTTCCCTCTCCGTAACGATAACTTCTTCCTCAGGCCCGACAAGATCAACCTCTTCAACACTTTCAGTGGTAATTTCTGACACTTCAGTGACAGTTTCTGTAATTGTTTTGTCAACAGTAATATCGAGTTTGACTTCTTCAAGTTCAGGTTTCTTTTCAATTTCAATTGATTCCTTGAAGATTTCTTCAGTGGTTTCATCTTCTGGTTTCAATTCTATTTCAGTCCTGAATGACTCTTCTGGTTTCTCTTCAACTTTTTCAATAGGTTTCTCTTCTGGTTGTTCAATAATTATTTCTTCCTTTTCTTCAGGTTTCTCAGTTATTTCTAGTGTTTCCCTCTCCGTAACGATAACTTCTTCCTCAGGCCCGACAAGATCAACCTCTTCAACACTTTCAGTGGTAATTTCTGACACTTCAGTGACAGTTTCTGTAATTGTTTTGTCAACAGTAATATCGAGTTTGACTTCTTCAAGTTCAAGTTTCTTTTCAATTTCAATTGATTCCTTGAAGATTTCTTCAGTGGTTTCATCTTCTGGTTTCAATTCTATTTCAGTCCTGAATGACTCTTCTGGTTTCTCTTCAACTTTTTCAATAGGTTTCTCTTCTGGTTGTTCAATAATTATTTCTTCCTTTTCTTCAGGTTTCTCAGTTATTTCTAGTGTTTCCCTCTCCGTAACGATAACTTCTTCCTCAGGCCCGACAAGATCAACCTCTTCAACACTTTCAGTGGTAATTTCTGACACTTCAGTGACAGTTTCTGTAATTGTTTTGTCAACAGTAATATCGAGTTTGACTTCTTCAAGTTCAGGTTTCTTTTCAATTTCAATTGATTCCTTGAAGATTTCTTCAGTGGTTTCATCTTCTGGTTTCAATTCTATTTCAGTCCTGAATGACTCTTCTGGTTTCTCTTCAACTTTTTCAATAGGTTTCTCTTCTGGTTGTTCAATAATTATTTCTTCCTTTTCTTCAGGTTTCTCAGTTATTTCTAGTGTTTCCCTCTCCGTAACGATAACTTCTTCCTCAGGCCCGACAAGATCAACCTCTTCAACACTTTCAGTGGTAATTTCTGACACTTCAGTGACAGTTTCTGTAATTGTTTTGTCAACAGTAATATCGAGTTTGACTTCTTCAAGTTCAGGTTTCTTTTCAATTTCAATTGATTCCTTGAAGATTTCTTCAGTGGTTTCATCTTCTGGTTTCAATTCTATTTCAGTCCTGAATGACTCTTCTGGTTTCTCTTCAACTTTTTCAATAGGTTTCTCTTCTGGTTGTTCAATAATTATTTCTTCCTTTTCTTCAGGTTTCTCAGTTATTTCTAGTGTTTCCCTCTCCGTAACGATAACTTCTTCCTCAGGCCCGACAAGATCAACCTCTTCAACACTTTCAGTGGTAATTTCTGACACTTCAGTGACAGTTTCTGTAATTGTTTTGTCAACAGTAATATCGAGTTTGACTTCTTCAAGTTCAAGTTTCTTTTCAATTTCAATTGATTCCTTGAAGATTTCTTCAGTGGTTTCATCTTCTGGTTTCAATTCTATTTCAGTCCTGAATGACTCTTCTGGTTTCTCTTCAACTTTTTCAATAGGTTTCTCTTCTGGTTGTTCAATAATTATTTCTTCCTTTTCTTCAGGTTTCTCAGTTATTTCTAGTGTTTCCCTCTCCGTAACGATAACTTCTTCCTCAGGCCCGACAAGATCAACCTCTTCAACACTTTCAGTGGTAATTTCTGACACTTCAGTGACAGTTTCTGTAATTGTTTTGTCAACAGTAATATCGAGTTTGACTTCTTCAAGTTCAGGTTTCTTTTCAATTTCAATTGATTCCTTGAAGATTTCTTCAGTGGTTTCATCTTCTGGTTTCAATTCTATTTCAGTCCTGAATGACTCTTCTGGTTTCTCTTCAACTTTTTCAATAGGTTTCTCTTCTGGTTGTTCAATAATTATTTCTTCCTTTTCTTCAGGTTTCTCAGTTATTTCTAGTGTTTCCCTCTCCGTAACGATAATTTCTTCCTCAGGCCCGACAAGATCAACCTCTTCAACACTTTCAGTGGTAATTTCTGACACTTCAGTGACAGTTTCTGTAATTGTTTTGTCAACAGTAATATCGAGTTTGACTTCTTCAAGTTCAGGTTTCTTTTCAATTTCAATTGATTCCTTGAAGATTTCTTCAGTGGTTTCATCTTCTGGTTTCAATTCTATTTCAGTCCTGAATGACTCTTCTGGTTTCTCTTCAACTTTTTCAATAGGTTTCTCTTCTGGTTGTTCAATAATTATTTCTTCCTTTTCTTCAGGTTTCTCAGTTATTTCTAGTGTTTCACTCTCTGTAACGATAACTTCTTCCTCAGGCCCGACAAGATCAACCTCTTCAACACTTTCAGTGGTAATTTCTGACACTTCAGTGACAGTTTCTGTAATTGTTTTGTCAACAGTAATATCGAGTTTAACTTCTTCAAGTTCAAGTTTCTTTTCGATTTCAATTGATTCCTTGAAGATTTCTTCAGTGGTTTCATCTTCTGGTTTCAATTCTATTTCAGTCCTGAATGACTCTTCTGGTTTCTCTTCAACTTTTTCAATAGGTTTCTCTTCTGGTTGTTCAATAATTATTTCTTCCTTTTCTTCAGGTTTCTCAGTTATTTCTAGTGTTTCCCTCTCCGTAACGATAACTTCTTCCTCAGGCCCGACAAGATCAACCTCTTCAACACTTTCAGTGGTAATTTCTGACACTTCAGTGACAGTTTCTGTAATTGTTTTGTCAACAGTAATATCGAGTTTGACTTCTTCAAGTTCAGGTTTCTTTTCAATTTCAATTGATTCCTTGAAGATTTCTTCAGTGGTTTCATCTTCTGGTTTCAATTCTATTTCAGTCCTGAATGACTCTTCTGGTTTCTCTTCAACTTTTTCAATAGGTTTCTCTTCTGGTTGTTCAATAATTATTTCTTCCTTTTCTTCAGGTTTCTCAGTTATTTCTAGTGTTTCCCTCTCCGTAACGATAACTTCTTCCTCAGGCCCGACAAGATCAACCTCTTCAACACTTTCAGTGGTAATTTCTGACACTTCAGTGACAGTTTCTGTAATTGTTTTGTCAACAGTAATATCGAGTTTGACTTCTTCAAGTTCAGGTTTCTTTTCGATTTCAATTGATTCCTTGAAGATTTCTTCAGTGGTTTCATCTTCTGGTTTCAATTCTATTTCAGTCCTGAATGACTCTTCTGGTTTCTCTTCAACTTTTTCAATAGGTTTCTCTTCTGGTTGTTCAATAATTATTTCTTCCTTTTCTTCAGGTTTCTCAGTTATTTCTAGTGTTTCCCTCTCCGTAACGATAACTTCTTCCTCAGGCCCGACAAGATCAACCTCTTCAACACTTTCAGTGGTAATTTCTGACACTTCAGTGACAGTTTCTGTAATTGTTTTGTCAACAGTAATATCGAGTTTGACTTCTTCAAGTTCAGGTTTCTTTTCAATTTCAATTGATTCCTTGAAGATTTCTTCAGTGGTTTCATCTTCTGGTTTCAATTCTATTTCAGTCCTGAATGACTCTTCTGGTTTCTCTTCAACTTTTTCAATAGGTTTCTCTTCTGGTTGTTCAATAATTATTTCTTCCTTTTCTTCAGGTTTCTCAGTTATTTCTAGTGTTTCCCTCTCCGTAACGATAACTTCTTCCTCAGGCCCGACAAGATCAACCTCTTCAACACTTTCAGTGGTAATTTCTGACACTTCAGTGACAGTTTCTGTAATTGTTTTGTCAACAGTAATATCGAGTTTGACTTCTTCAAGTTCAGGTTTCTTTTCAATTTCAATTGATTCCTTGAAGATTTCTTCAGTGGTTTCATCTTCTGGTTTCAATTCTATTTCAGTCCTGAATGACTCTTCTGGTTTCTCTTCAACTTTTTCAATAGGTTTCTCTTCTGGTTGTTCAATAATTATTTCTTCCTTTTCTTCAGGTTTCTCAGTTATTTCTAGTGTTTCCCTCTCCGTAACGATAACTTCTTCCTCAGGCCCGACAAGATCAACCTCTTCAACACTTTCAGTGGTAATTTCTGACACTTCAGTGACAGTTTCTGTAATTGTTTTGTCAACAGTAATATCGAGTTTGACTTCTTCAAGTTCAAGTTTCTTTTCAATTTCAATTGATTCCTTGAAGATTTCTTCAGTGGTTTCATCTTCTGGTTTCAATTCTATTTCAGTCCTGAATGACTCTTCTGGTTTCTCTTCAACTTTTTCAATAGGTTTCTCTTCTGGTTGTTCAATAATTATTTCTTCCTTTTCTTCAGGTTTCTCAGTTATTTCTAGTGTTTCCCTCTCCGTAACGATAACTTCTTCCTCAGGCCCGACAAGATCAACCTCTTCAACACTTTCAGTGGTAATTTCTGACACTTCAGTGACAGTTTCTGTAATTGTTTTGTCAACAGTAATATCGAGTTTGACTTCTTCAAGTTCAGGTTTCTTTTCAATTTCAATTGATTCCTTGAAGATTTCTTCAGTGGTTTCATCTTCTGGTTTCAATTCTATTTCAGTCTTGAATGACTCTTCTGGTTTCTCTTCAACTTTTTCAATAGGTTTCTCTTCTGGTTGTTCAATAATTATTTCTTCCTTTTCTTCAGGTTTCTCAGTTATTTCTAGTATTTCATTGCCTGTAACGATAACTTCTTCCTCAGGCCAGACAAAATCAACCTCTTCAACACTTTCAGTGGTAATTTCTGACACTTCAGTGACAGTTTCTGTAATTGTTTTGTCAACAGTAATATCAAGTTTGACTTCTTCAAGTTCAGGTTTATTTTCAATTTCAATTGATTCCTTGAAGATTTCTTCAGTGGTTTCATCTTCTGGTTTCAATTCTATTTCAGTCCTGAATGACTCTTCTGGTTTCTCTTCTGGTTGTTCAATAATTATTTCTTCCTTTTCATCAGGTTTCTCAGTTATTTCTAGTGTTTCCCTCTCCGTAACGATAATTTCTTCCTCAGGCCCGACAATTTCAACCTCTTCAACAATCTCAGTAGTAATTTCTGACACTTCAGTGACAGTTTCTGTAATTGTTTTGTCAACAGTAATATCGAGTTTGACTTCTTCAAGTTCAGGTTTCTTTTCAATTTCAATTGATTCCTTGAAGATTTCTTCAGTGGTTTCATCTTCTGGTTTCAATTCTATTTCAGTCCTGAATGACTCTTCTGGTTTCTCTTCAACTTTTTCAATAGGTTTCTCTTCTGGTTGTTCAATAATTATTTCTTCCTTTTCATCAGGTTTCTCAGTTATTTCTAGTGTTTCCCTCTCCGTAACGATAACTTCTTCCTCAGGCCCGACAAGATCAACCTCTTCAACAATCTCAGTAGTAATTTCTGACACTTCGGTGACAGTTTCTGTAATTGTTTTGTCAACAGTAATATCGAGTTTGACTTCTTCAAGTTCAAGTTTCTTTTCAATTTCAATTGATTCCTTGAAGATTTCTTCAGTGGTTTCATCTTCTGGTTTCAATTCTATTTCAGTCCTGAATGACTCTTCTGGTTTCTCTTCAACTTTTTCAATAGGTTTCTCTTCTGGTTGTTCAATAATTATTTCTTCCTTTTCTTCAGGTTTCTCAGTTATTTCTAGTATTTCACTCTCTGTAGCGATAACTTCTTCCTCAGGCCCGACAAAATCAACCTCTTCAACACTTTCAGTGGTAATTTCTGACACTTCAGTGACAGTTTCTGTAATTGTTTTGTCAACAGTAATATCGAGTTTGACTTTTTCAAGTTCAGGTTTCTTTTCAATTTCAATTGATTCCTTGAAGATTTCTTCAGTGGTTTCATCTTCTGGTTTCAATTCTATTTCAGTCCTGAATGACTCTTCTGGTTTCTCTTCAATTTTTTCAATAATTATTTCTTCCTTTTCATCAAGTTTCTCAGTTATTTCTAGTGTTTCCCTCTCCGTAACGATAACTTCTTCCTCAAGCACGACAAGATCAACCTCTTCAACACTTTCAGTGGTAATTTCTGACACTTCAGTGACAGTTTCTGTAATTGTTTTGTCAACAGTAATATCGAGTTTGACTTCTTCAAGTTCAGGTTTATTTTCAATTTCAATTGATTCCTTGAAGATTTCGTCAGTGGTTTCATCTTCTGGTTTCAATTCTATTTCAGTCCTGAATGACTCTTCTGGTTTCTCTTCAACTTTTTCAATAGGTTTTTCTTCTGGTTGTTCAATAATTATTTCTTCCTTTTCTTCAGGTTTCTCCGTTATTTCAAATGTTTCTCTTTCCGTAACGATAATTTCTTCCTCAGGCCCGACAATCTCAACCTCTTCAACACTCTCAGTGGTAATTTCTGACACTTCAGTTACAGTTTCTGTAATTGTTTTGTCAACAGTAATATCGAGTTTGACTTCTTCAAGTTCAAGTTTCTTTTCAATTTCAATTGATTCCTTGAAGATTTCTTCAGTGGTTTCATCTTCTGGTTTCAATTCTATTTCAGTCCTGAATGACTCTTCTGGTTTCTCTTCAACTTCTTCAATAGGTTTCTCTTCTGGTTGTTCAATAATTATTTCTTCCTTTTCATCAGGTTTCTCAGTTATTTCTAGTGTTTCCCTCTCCGTAACGATAACTTCTTCCTCAGGCACGACAAGATCAACCTCTTCAACACTTTCAGTGGTAATTTCTGACACTTCAGTGACAGTTTCTGTAATTGTTTTGTCAACAGTAATATCGAGTTTGACTTCTTCAAGTTCAGGTTTATTTTCAATTTCAATTGATTCCTTGAAGATTTCTTCAGTGGTTTCATCTTCTGGATTCAATTCTATTTCAGTCCTGAATGACTCTTCTGGTTTCTCTTCAACTTTTTCAATAGGTTTCTCTTCTGGTTGTTCAATAATTATTTCTTCCTTTTCTTCAGGTTTCTCCGTTATTTCAAATGTTTCTCTCTCCGTAACGATAATTTCTTCCTCAGGCCCGACAATCTCAACCTCTTCAACACTCTCAGTGGTAATTTCTGACACTTCAGTTACAGTTTCTGTAATTGTTTTGTCAACAGTAATATCGAGTTTGACTTCTTCAACTTCAGGTTTCTTTTTGATTTCAATTGATTCCTTGAAGATTTCTTCAGTGGTTTCATCTTCTGGTTTCAATTCTATTTCAGTCCTGAATGACTCTTCTGGTTTCTCTTCAACTTTTTCAATAGGTTTCTCTTCTGGTTGTTCAATAATTATTTCTTCCTTTTCATCAGGTTTCTCAGTTATTCCTAGTGTTTCCCTCTCCGTAACTATAACTTCTTCCTCAGGCCCGACAAGATCAACCTCTTCAACACTCCCAGTGATAATTTCTGACACTTCAGTGACAGTTTCTGTAATTGTTTTGTCAACAGTAATATCGAGTTTAACTTCTTCAAGTTCAGGTTTATTTTCAATTTCAATTGATTCCTTGAAGATTTCTTCAGTGGTTTCATCTTCTGGTTTCAATTCTATTTCAGTCCTGAATGACTCATCTGGTTTCTCTTCAACTTTTTCAATAGGTTTCTCTTCTGGTTGTTCAATAATTATTTCTTCCTTTTCTTCAGGTTTCTCAGTTATTTCTAGTGTTTCACTCTCTGTAACGATAACTTCTTCCTCAGGCCCGACAAGATCAACCTCTTCAACACTTTCAGTGGTAATTTCTGACACTTCAGTGACAGTTTCTGTAATTGTTTTGTCAACAGTAATATCGAGTTTAACTTCTTCAAGTTCAGGTTTCTTTTCAATTTCAATTGATTCCTTGAAGATTTCTTCAGTGGTTTCATCTTCTGGTTTCAATTCTATTTCAGTCCTGAATGACTCTTCTGGTTTCTCTTCAACCTTTTCAATAGGTTTCTCTTCTGGTTGTTCAATAATTATTTCTTCCTTTTCATCAGGTTTCTCAGTTATTTCTAGTGTTTCCCTCTCCGTAACGATAATTTCTTCCTCAGGCCCGACAAGATCAACCTCTTCAACAATCTCAGTAGTAATTTCTGACACTTCAGTGACAGTTTCTGTAATTGTTTTGTCAACAGTAATATCGAGTTTGACTTCTTCAAGTTCAGGTTTCTTTTCGATTTCAATTGATTCCTTGAAGATTTCTTCAGTGGTTTCATCTTCTGGTTTCAATTCTATTTCAGTCCTGAATGACTCTTCTGGTTTCTCTTCAACTTTTTCAATAGGTTTCTCTTCTGGTTGTTCAATAATTATTTCTTCCTTTTCTTCAGGTTTCTCAGTTATTTCTAGTGTTTCACTCTCTGTAACGATAACTTCTTCCTCAGGCCCGACAAGATCAACCTCTTCAACACTTTCAGTGGTAATTTCTGACACTTCAGTGACAGTTTCTGTAATTGTTTTGTCAACAGTAATATCGAGTTTGACTTCTTCAAGTTCAGGTTTCTTTTCAATTTCAATTGATTCCTTGAAGATTTCTTCAGTGGTTTCATCTTCTGGTTTCAATTCTATTTCAGTCCTGAATGACTCTTCTGGTTTCTCTTCAACTTTTTCAATAGGTTTCTCTTCTGGTTGTTCAATAATTATTTCTTCCTTTTCTTCAGGTTTCTCAGTTATTTCTAGTGTTTCACTCTCTGTAACGATAACTTCTTCCTCAGGCCCGACAAGATCAACCTCTTCAACACTTTCAGTGGTAATTTCTGACACTTCAGTGACAGTTTCTGTAATTGTTTTGTCAACAGTAATATCGAGTTTAACTTCTTCAAGTTCAGGTTTCTTTTCGATTTCAATTGATTCCTTGAAGATTTCTTCAGTGGTTTCATCTTCTGGTTTCAATTCTATTTCAGTCCTGAATGACTCTTCTGGTTTCTCTTCAACTTTTTCAATAGGTTTCTCTTCTGGTTGTTCAATAATTATTTCTTCCTTTTCTTCAAGTTTCTCAGTTATTTCTAGTGTTTCACTCTCCGTAACGATAACTTCTTCCTCAGGCCCGACAAGATCAACCTCTTCAACACTTTCAGTGGTAATTTCTGACACTTCAGTGACAGTTTCTGTAATTGTTTTGTCAACAGTAATATCGAGTTTAACTTCTTCAAGTTCAGGTTTCTTTTCAATTTCAATTGAATCTTTGAAGATTTCTTCAGTGGTTTCATCTTCTGGTTTCAATTCTATTTCAGTCCTAAATGACTCTTCTGGTTTCTCTTCAACTTTTTCAATAGGTTTCTCTTCTGGTTGTTCAATAATTATTTCTTCCTTTTCTTCAGGTTTCTCATTTATTTCTAGTGTTTCCCTCTCCGTAACGATAACTTCTTCCTCAGGCCCGACAATCTCAACCTCTTCAACACTTTCAGTGGTAATTTCTGACACTTCAGTGACAGTTTCTGTAATTGTTTTGTCAACAGTAATATCGAGTTTGACTTCTTCAAGTTCAGGTTTCTTTTCAATTTCAATTGATTCCTTGAAGATTTCTTCAGTGGTTTCATCTTCTGGTTTCAATTTTATTTCAGTCCTGAATGACTCTTCTGGTTTCTCTTCAACCTTTTCAATAGGTTTCTCTTCTGGTTGTTCAATAATTATTTCTTCCTTTTCTTCAGGTTTCTCAGTTATTTCTAGTGTTTCACTCTCTGTAACGATAACTTCTTCCTCAGGCCCGACAAAATCAACCTCTTCAACACTTTCAGTGGTAATTTCTGACACTTCGGTGACAGTTTCTGTAATTGTTTTGTCAACAGTAATATCGAGTTTAACTTCTTCAAGTTCAGGTTTCTTTTCGATTTCAATTGATTCCTTGAAGATTTCTTCAGTGGTTTCATCTTCTGGTTTCAATTCTATTTCAGTCCTGAATGACTCTTCTGGTTTCTCTTCAACTTTTTCAATAGGTTTCTCTTCTGGTTGTTCAATAATTATTTCTTCCTTTTCATCAGGTTTCTCAGTTATTTCTAGTGTTTCCCTCTCTGTAACGATAATTTCTTCCTCAGGCCCGACAAGATCAACCTCTTCAACACTTTCAGTGGTAATTTCTGACACTTCAGTGACAGTTTCTGTAATTGTTTTGTCAACAGTAATATCGAGTTTAACTTCTTCAAGTTCAGGTTTCTTTTCGATTTCAATTGATTCCTTGAAGATTTCTTCAGTGGTTTCATCTTCTGGTTTCAATTCTATTTCAGTCCTGAATGACTCTTCTGGTTTCTCTTCAACTTTTTCAATAGGTTTCTCTTCTGGTTGTTCAATAATTATTTCTTCCTTTTCATCAGGTTTCTCAGTTATTTCTAGTGTTTCCCTCTCTGTAACGATAATTTCTTCCTCAGGCCCGACAAGATCAACCTCTTCAACACTTTCAGTGGTAATTTCTGACACTTCAGTGACAGTTTCTGTAATTGTTTTGTCAACAGTAATATCGAGTTTAACTTCTTCAAGTTCAGGTTTCTTTTCGATTTCAATTGATTCCTTGAAGATTTCTTCAGTGGTTTCATCTTCTGGTTTCAATTCTATTTCAGTCCTAAATGACTCTTCTGGTTTCTCTTCAACTTTTTCAATAGGTTTCTCTTCTGGTTGTTCAATAATTATTTCTTCCTTTTCTTCAGGTTTCTCAGTTATTTCTAGTGTTTCACTCTCTGTAACGATAACTTCTTCCTCAGGCCCGACAAGATCAACCTCTTCAACAATCTCAGTGACATTTGCCATTTCTTCATTCTCAACAAAAATAGCAGCTTCTTCAAATTTTATTTCATCAACTTGAGGTACATGCTCAGCTGTAATATCAAGTTTGACTTCTTCAAGTTCAGGTTTCTTTTCAATTTCAATTGATTCCTTGAAGATTTCTTCAGTGGTTTCATCTTCTGGTTTCAATTCTATTTCAGTCCTGAATGACTCTTCTGGTTTCTCTTCATCTTTTTCAATAGGTTTCTCTTCTGGTTGTTCAATAATTATTTCTTCCTTTTCTTCAGGTTTCTCAGTTATTTCAAATGTTTCTCTCTCCGTAACGATAATTTCTTCCTCAGGCCCGACAATTTCAACCTCTTCAACACTTTCAGTGGTAATTTCTGACACTTCAGTGACAGTTTCTGTAATTGTTTTGTCAACAGTAATATCGAGTTTAACTTCTTCAAGTTCAGGTTTATTTTCAATTTCAATTGATTCCTTGAAGATTTCTTCAGTGGTTTCATCTTCTGGTTTCAATTCTATTTCAGTCCTAAATGACTCTTCTGGTTTCTCTTCAACTTTTTCAATAGGTTTCTCTTCTGGTTGTTCAATAATTATTTCTTCCTTTTCTTCAGGTTTCTCAGTTATTTCTAGTGTTTCCCTCTCCGTAACGATAACTTCTTCCTCAGGCCCGACAAGATCAACCTCTTCAACACTTTCAGTGGTAATTTCTGACACTTCAGTGACAGTTTCTGTAATTGTTTTGTCAACAGTAATATCGAGTTTGACTTCTTCAAGTTCAGGTTTCTTTTCAATTTCAATTGATTCCTTGAAGATTTCTTCAGTGGTTTCATCTTCTGGTTTCAATTCTATTTCAGTCCTGAATGACTCTTCTGGTTTCTCTTCATCTTTTTCAATAGGTTTCTCTTCTGGTTGTTCAATAATTATTTCTTCAGGTTTCTCAGTTATTTCTAGTGTTTCCCTCTCTGTAACGATAACTTCTTCCTCAGGCCCGACAAGATCAACCTCTTCAACACTTTCAGTGGTAATTTCTGACACTTCAGTGACAGTTTCTGTAATTGTTTTGTCAACAGTAATATCGAGTTTGACTTCTTCAAGTTCAGGTTTCTTTTCAATTTCAATTGATTCCTTGAAGATTTCTTCAGTGGTTTCATCTTCTGGTTTCAATTTTATTTCAGTCCTGAATGACTCTTCTGGTTTCTCTTCAACTTTTTCAATAGGTTTCTCTTCTGGTTTTTCAATAATTATTTCTTCCTTTTCAAATGTTTCTTCCTTTGTGGTTTCATCTTCTGGTTTTATTTCTACTTCAACCATTAAAGGCTTCATTTGTTTTTCTGTTATTTCCCCAGTTGTCCTATCAAATGTTATTCTTTGTCGTTCAATTATAACAGTCTCCAGTACTGGGGCCATTACTTCAGTTTCAACAGAAATCTCAACAACTGATTTCGCTGATTGTTGTTCAGGGGCCATACTGACAGGTATTTCTATGATCAAGGAATGAATATTAAGTGTGATAACATTCAGCTTGCTAATGTTTTCCAGGACACTAGAAGTTGTACATATTTTTATTCTTTTATATTCCTTCAGTTATTGCACAGGATTTACATTTAATCACAGTTCAAGTTTTTTAATTATATTTTTATGTAATCTCATATTATTTTTGAGACACTAGTTATTGGTCGAGTACAACTACTCTATCTCTTGATTGGTCAAGATGTGGGCACTTAAACAAACTTACCTTGATTTAACAAAAACAACCTACCAACTAATTGGATGTAAAACAGGGGCACATAATCTGACATTCTAAATTAATATCACAACAGACATAATGGTATTTAAAAACAATCATGGCAAAAACATAGATTGATATGACAGTCCTTAGACAAGTCATTTCAGTCATTTTTGTGGCTGAAATTTCTAGCTTTTTCATTTGTTCTAGAATTTGCCCTTATTTATGAGATGTGTTTTTATAAACCATCTTAAAAAAATAGAGTTCCAAAGTCTGTATCACTAACAGAGTTATTAAATCTCACTTTGGTTCAAGTAAGTTTGAGAAAAATTGATATGTTAAACAATGTGGCTGCCGCCATCTTAGATTTCTTTGCTTAAATAAAGTATTAAGTTTATGAGAATTTGTTTGCTTCATTGTTCCATATAGCCCAATGTTAAAACTTCGCTGAGTAATGGTGCCATGTAGGACTTTGGATAAACACAAAAAACAGATACTTGGTAACGGACCATCTACTGAACCTTCTTACCAAGTTTGGTTTCAATTTGAAAACATTTTCCAATAGGGTCCAATTTGAAATTTCTCTTTTAGTGGTGGCCATATTGGATTTTTGATCCAAACAAAAATATAAAATTTTGTAGAGAAACAGCCAATGACTTACCATTCGTAGTTTGTGTTCAATCAAGTTACCAGTTCTCAGTAAAATCATTTATTAATTTTCCATTAAGAACCTACGTTAACAAATTCACAATGCAGCAGCAGCCATCATAGATTTTTGATCAACAAATAAAACATAAACTCTGTATATGGTCAGGTCAGGAACATTTATCCCAACTAACAATTGAATATGTGGTTTCTGAGAAGAGAGAGAAATATCAGCCCATCATATTGCACTATTGACCATAGCAGCCATGTGGGAATGTCCAAAAGGAACAAAAATCATATAATATGATGAGGATAAACAAAGTCAAATTGTTACCAAGGTTTCTTCCATTTGGTGCAGTGGTTTGTTAGAAACAGATTGAAACATTAAAATTTGACTATTGACAATGATTGTCACTAAAAGATGATGATAACTTACTTAATCCCTTTGGGCAAGGTGAGTTATGACATTACAATAAAATAAAAACATAAAAGAAATTTTATTCTTTACATTTCAAACAAATTTATTTCAAAATAAATGTTAACACATGTATTTGATAGTAATCTTGACAATAAATGTTTAACACATGTATTTGATAGTAATCTTGGCAATAAATGTTTAACACATGTATTTGATAGTAATCTTGACAATAAATGTTTAACACATGTATTTGATAGTAATCTTGGCAATAAATGTTTAACACATGTATTTGATAGTAATCTTGGCAATAAATGTTTAACACATGTATTTGATAGTAATCTTGACAATAAATGTTTAACACATGTATTTGATAGTAATCTTGGCAATAAATGTTTAACACATGTATTTGATAGTAATCTTGGCAATAAATGTTTAACACATGTATTTGATAGTAATCTTGGCAATAAATGTTTAACACATGTATTTGATAGTAATCTTGGCAATAAATGTTTAACACATGTATTTGATAGTAATCTTGGCAATAAATGTTTAAGACAATTTATATAAAATAAACAATTCAAAGGAACAACACTACAATTGACATCACAAGGTTCATTTTTGTCAGGACAATTGGATATAAATGTGAAGTTGTTGGCATAATTGGGGTTTTGGAAATAGACACAAAACATTGGGATAATATTGAGTGGCTTTGAGCTATGGGGAGGTATCATTGTCACACACAATAACCAAATTCATAATCAAATCAAAACTTCATTTAACTTTTTGTTTAAAGATAATTTTTTTTTAAAGATAAACAAAAAAATGTACAAAAATAGATTTTAAAACATGGTAAAATAATCTAAACAGTATGTCAAAACTTTCTACAATCCCCACAAAAAATAATCTAAACAGTATGTCAAAACTTTCTACAATTCCCACAAAAAATAATCAATCCCAATAATTAAAGTTGATCATATAGATTTTGGAAATAATCATTAAAAGTACCCTCCATAAAATAACCATAGTTAATATATTCAATTAATATTAATCAATTTTAGTATTTTGTAAATAGAGAAATTACACATACCTTTGAGAGTCAAGTCAGCACTTGTTCTGACAGTGCCCAGTGGATTAGTGGCCTGACAAATGTATTCCCCTTCATCTTCTTTGAATGTCTCTTCAATTTCCAGTATACAAGTACCATCAGTAAGATATTCAGTTTTGTATGTAACAGTGTCTGTGATTGGCTGATCATCAAGGATCCATGTGATTTTTGGTCTGGGTTTTCCAGAGACAACACATGTAAATTTTACAGGTTGTCCTTCGGTAATTGTGAAATGTTCTAGTGTTTTTGTAAATTTCGGAGCCTCCCCAGTGAGCGAGGTAGGCACTTCCTCTTCCTGTCCCAAATTTTCAGGTTTTTCCTCTGCAATGGGAGCTTCCTCGAACTGGGGAAGTTCCTCCTTGGGCTGCAACAGTTCTTCAAGAGTTATCTCCTCTTTGGCATCCTCTGGTTTGGTATCCTGGCTTATCAAGACCTCTGTCTTCTCCGTAAAAGTTTTGGAGAATTCTGGAACTGTCACCTTAAGAGGAACTTCCTTCTCCTCAGGAAGAGGTGTCTCCTCTATCGCAACTTCTTCTGGAGCAGTTTCTGCTGTCTCCTTCGTTACGATTTCGAAAGAAACTTCCTCCGTCTCTGAAGTGACAATGTCACTTCCTGTTGTGTCTAATGTAGTGATTTCTATATTAGATGTAATTACTTTATCAGGAACATCAATGTCCTGACCCTCCAACGTCGTTGTTTCCTCTGCAGGTACCAGATCAGCTTCTTCCTCTGTCTGAGGTGCTGTTTCTGAAAAGTTGATATATACGTGTATAACATATAATAACTTAAAACAACAAATCTTTTTATATTTGTTATTTATTATTTTGAACTAAAAATGGATCTGATTTCTCAAAAAGATCAGATAGTAGTTTGGGTTTATAAATAATTCAATATACTTTGAAGGTTCTATAATAATTAAATACACTTTGAAGGTTCTATTTGTACATTTTTTTATACATATTCCAGTAGAAAGTGCAATTCGGTTTTACAAAAGGTTTTTTTTCCTTAATAGTGAGTGAGTGATTGTTTTTTAATGCCAAATGAACAATTCTTCAGGTATACCATGGCGAGAACAAGTTACATTTGATGAGTTGATAATGATATCTGCTTTGTACTAGACTGCTTAGTTGGGTTTTAATAGTTCTAGCTCAGTGGGTAAGCATGTCGTTTCACTCTGACACCTCCTGATTCTGAGCCAACTAGTCTTTGCTTCTACTCCTTAATTTTGTGTGCTTACTGGAGATGCACCAAATACTAGTATTAATTTACCAAATACTAGTATTAATTTACAAAATACTAGTATTAATTTACCAAATACTAGTATTAATTTACAAAATACTAGTATTAATTTACCAAATACTAGTATTAATTTACCAAATACTAGTATTAATTTACAAAATACTAGTATTAATTTACAAAATACTAGTATTAATTTACCAAATACTAGTATTAATTTACCAAATACTAGTATTAATTTTAGAGTCTTTGGTTTGACACAACAGGTGTTTGAACTATTACACCACAGATGCAGTTGCTACTTAATAGAAAAAAATTCAATAATAATATGTACACATATATAAGTGATCCTCATCATCTCAATTTCAGTTGTCGTTTCCTATGATAACTGCAAAGTAAAAGTTTGGTCTGTGTGAAGTAACTTTCAGCTTAATTCATTCCAGATAACTTGAATATTTAGAATGAAAAGCATCAATACCTTCAATTTTGCCACATTGAGATTCGACAGTCTAGTTTATTTGATGCGTACAACGTTAGGAGTCAGCTACGCAAAATATGAATATCATTTCCACTAACCAGGCCTTAGACCTCCAGCTTGTGTCATTGCACATACTATTAATAACCAGGAAACAATTGTTATTTTCTTCACCAATACAATACACATGTAGTATGAAGAATAATATCCAGATGATAGGCTACATTAATGTTACTCTACAGTTAAATATAGGGGAGGTCACAAGTCACTTATTATCTTAATACTGCTGACCTTTCTTACATCCACAGATAGAAAAAAAAAAATTCTCAGAAATAGACCAGTCCAGACCAGACCAGATGTTGATATTTGTCTGTTTTGTTGTTGTCTTTCTGTGTTTAGAGTGAATGATTGTTGGTTAAAGAGTGAGTGATTGTCCTTTCAAACCAAATGAACAATGTTAAGGTATATCATGGCGAGAACAAGGCAATTTCGATGAGATGATGATATCTGCTTTATATTAGACGTATCGCTCAACTCGAACACATTATCCTGATTCCGAGACAACCATTCGTTATTCTAACTCCTTAATGTCCCTTTTAACAATACGAAGATGCCCACGATGGTTTCTACTTCACTGGATTTATTGTGCATCTATTGTGAATATCCAGAGAAAAGAGACTCATTCCAATTAATTCACAATTGTAGCGACAGCACATGTAGATTATAATCTGTCCCTTTCCTCATTCATGACTTATCACCTGGTTTGCAACTAGAGTAATACGACGGATGCCACTAGTGGAGGAGAAAGTGCCTACCTTTCCGCGGCACCTGGATTCACCCCCCGTTTTTAATGGGTTCGTGTTACTCGATCTTTAGTTTTATGTGTTATGTTTTGTAGATCGTTGTTTCTCCTTTTGTCCTTTTTCTTTTGGCCATTGTGTTGTCTGTCCTTCTTTGAGCTTTTCTTATACTGTAGAGAGTAGTACCGAATGTGCTATTAAATCTATGAGTGTGGAATAGTTTTACCTATCACCTGTGAAAAGACCTGTGTGATTCCCCTCAAAATAGAAATAGGACCTGGCTTTTCAAGTTTGCAGAATATGATAGCTTTTTCATGGAAAATACAAGTTTTACCCAATGCAGTTGGCCTTCAAACTAAAGACTATGTCCAAGTTTCATAACAATTGTATGAGTTACAGAAAATACACACTTAAATGGACACCTTGTATTTTGTGAACTCCTGGTGCTACAGTTATACAGGAGACCAATCTAAACCTTACTCCTATTATGTACAAATTAGCGTGGAGTGACAGGAGAACAATCTAAACTGTACACATGTAATGTACAAATTAATCTGGAGTGACAGGAGAATAATTTAAACTTTACACATGTTATGTACAAATTAGCATGGAGTGACTGGAGAACAATCTAAACTGTACACATGTCATGTACAAATTAAACTGGAGAGACAGGAGACCAATCTAAACCTTACTCATATAATGTACAAATTAATCTGAAGACAGGAGACCAATCTAAACCTTACTCATGTAATGTACAAATTAATCTGGAGACAGGAGACCAATCTAAACCTTACTCATGTAATGTATAAATTAATCTGGAGACAGGAGACCAATCTAAACCTTACTCATGTAATGAACAAATTAATCTGGAGAAAAGAGACCAATCTAAACCTGACTCATGTAATGTATAAATTAATCTGGAGAGACAGGAGAACAATCTAAACCTGACTCATGTCATGTACAAATTAATCAGGAGAGACTGGAGAACAATCTAAACCTTACTCATGTAATGTACAAATTAATCTGGAGAGACAGGAGAACAATCTAAACCTGACTCATGTCATGTATACATTAATCTGGAGTGACAGGAGAACAATCTAAACCTGACTCATGTAATGTATAAATTAATCTGGAGAGACAGGAGAACAATCTAAACCTGACTCATGTAATGTATAAATTAATCTGAAGAGACAGGAGAACAATCTAAACCTGACTCATGTAATGTATACATTAATCTGAAGAGACCGGAGAACAATCTAAACCTGACTCATGTAATGTATAAATTAATCTGGAGAGACAGGAGAACAATCTAAACCTGACTCATGTAATATATAAATTAATCTGAAGAGACAGGAGAACAATCTAAACCTGACTCATGTAATGTACAAATTAATCTGGAGAGACTGGAGAACAATCTAAACCTGACTCATGTAATGTATAAATTAATCTGGAGACAGGAGAACAATCTAAACCTGACTCATGTAATGTACAAATTAATCTGGAGACAGGAGAGCAATCTAAACCTGACTCATGTAATGTATAAATTAATCTGGAGAGACAGGAGAACAATCTAAACCTGACCCATGTAATGTATAAATTAATCTGAAGAGACAGGAGAACAATCTAAACCTGACTCATGTCATGTACAGATTAATCTGGAGACAGGAGAACAATCTAAACCTGACTCATGTAATGTATAAATTAATCTGGAGACAGGAGAACAATCTAAACTTGACTCATGTAATGTATAAATTAATCTGGAGAGACAGGAGAACAATCTAAACCTGACTCAAGTATTGTACAAATTAATCTGGAGTGACACGAGAACAATCTAAACCTTACTCATGTCATGTATAAATTAATCTGGAGAGACAGGAGAACAATCTAAACCTGACTCATGTAATGTACAAATTAATCTGGAGTGACAGGAGAACAATCTAAACCTGACTCATGTAATGTACAAATTAATCTGGAGTGACAGGAGAACAATCTAAACCTGACTCATGTAATGTACAAATTAATCTGGAGAGACTGGAGAAAAATCTAAACCTGACTCATGTCATGTACAGATTAATCTGGAGTGACTGGCAAACAATCTAAACCTGACTCATGTAATGTACAAAGTAATCTGGAGACAGGAGACCAATCTAAACCTTACTCATGTAATGTACAAATTAATCTGGAGTGACAGGAGAACAATCTAAACCTGACTCATGTCATGTATAAATTAATCTGGAGTGACAGGAGAACAATCTAAACCTTACTCATGTCATGTACAGATCAATCTGGAGTGACACGAGAACAATCTAAACCTGACATGTAATGTATAAATTAATCTGGAGTGACACGAGAACAATCTAAACCTGACATGTAATGAATAAATTAATCTGGAGTTACACGAGAACAATCTAAACCTGACTCATGTAATGTACAAATTAATCTGGAGAGACAGGAGAACAATCTAAACCCGACTCATGTCATGTACAGATTAATCTGGAGTGACAGGAGAACAATCTAAACCTGACTCATGTAATGTACAAATTAATCTGGAGTGACACGAGAACAATCTAAACCTGACATGTAATTAATAAATTAATCTGGAGTGACAGGAGAACAATCTAAACCTGACATGTAATTAATAAATTAATCTGGAGAGACAGGAGAACAATCTAAATCTGTCTCATGTAATGTACAAATTAATCTGGAGTGACACGAGAACAATCTAAACCTGACATGTAATTAATAAATTAATCTGGAGTGACAGGAGAACAATCTAAACCTGACTCATGTAATGTATAAATTAATCTGGAGAGACAGGAGAACAATCTAAACCTGACTCATGTAATGTACAAATTAATCTGGAGTGACACGAGAACAATCTAAACCTGACTCATGTAATGTATAAATTAATCTGGAGAGATAGTAGAACAATCTAAACCTGACTCATGTAATGTACAAATTAATCTGGAGTGACACGAGAACAATCTAAACCTGACTCATGTAATGTACAAATTAATCTGGAGAGACAGGAGAACAATCTAAACCCGACTCATGTAATGTATGAATTAATCTGGAGTGACTGGAGAACAATCTAAACCTGACTCATGTAATGTATAAATCAATCTGGAGAGACAGGAGAACAATCTAAACCTGACTCATGTAATGTACAAATTAATCTGGAGACAGGAGAACAATCTAAATCTGTCTCATGTAATGTACAAATTAATCTGGAGTGACACGAGAACAATCTAAACCTGACATGTAATTAATAAATTAATCTGGAGTGACAGGAGAACAATCTAAACCTGACTCATGTAATGTATAAATTAATCTGGAGAGACAGGAGAACAATCTAAACCTGACTCATGTAATGTACAAATTAATCTGGAGAGACAGGAGAACAATCTACACCTGACTCATGTAATGTATAAATTAATCTGGAGAGACAGGAGAACAATCTAAACCTGACTCATGTAATATATAAATTAATCTGAAGAGACAGGAGAACAATCTAAACCTGACTCATGTAATGTACAAATTAATCTGGAGAGACAGGAGAACAATCCAAACCTGACTCATGTAATGTATAAATTAATCTGAAGAGACAGGAGAACAATCTAAACCTGACTCATGTAATGTACAAATTAATCTGGAGAGACTGGAGAACAATCTAAACCTGACTCATGTAATGTATAAATTAATCTGGAGACAGCAGAACAATCTAAACCTGACTCATGTAATGTACAAATTAATCTGGAGACAGGAGAACAATCTAAACCTGACTCATGTAATGTATAAATTAATCTGGAGAGACAGGAGAACAATCTAAACCTGACTCATGTAATGTATAAATTAATCTGAAGAGACAGGAGAACAATCTAAACCTGACTCACGTCATGTATAAATTAATCTGGAGACAGGAGAACAATCTAAACCTGACTCATGTAATGTATAAATTAATCTGGAGACAGGAGAACAATCTAAACTTGACTCATGTAATGTATAAATTAATCTGGAGAGACAGGAGAACAATCTAAACCTGACTCAAGTAATGTACAAATTAATCTGGAGTGACACGAGAACAATCTAAACCTTACTCATGTCATGTATAAATTAATCTGGAGAGACAGGAGAACAATCTAAACCTGACTCATGTAATGTACAAATTAATCTGGAGTGACACGAGAACAATCTAAACCTGACTTATGTAATGTACAAATTAATCTGGAGTGACAGGAGAACAATCTAAACCTGACTCATGTAATGTACAAATTAATCTGGAGAGACTGGAGAAAAATCTAAACCTGACTCATGTCATGTACAGATTAATCTGGAGTGACTGGCAAACAATCTAAACCTGACTCATGTAATGTACAAAGTAATCTGGAGACAGGAGACCAATCTAAACCTTACTCATGTAATGTACAAATTAATCTGGAGTGACAGGAGAACAATCTAAACCTGACTCATGTAATGTACACATTAATCTGGAGAGACAGGAGAACAATCTAAACCCGACTCATGTAATGTATGAATCAATCTGGAGAGACAGGAGAACAATCTAAACCTGACTCAAGTAATGTACAAATTAATCTGGAGACAGGAGAACAATCTAAATCTGTCTCATGTAATGTACAAATTAATCTGGAGTGACACGAGAACAATCTAAACCCGACATGTAATTAATAAATTAATCTGGAGTGACAGGAAAACAATCTAAACCTGACTCATGTAATGTATAAATTAATCTGGAGAGACAGGAGAACAATCTAAACCTGACTCATGTAATGTACAAATTAATCTGGAGAGACAGGAGAACAATCTAAACCTGACTCATGTAATGTACAAATTAATCTGGAGAGACAGGAGAACAATCTAAACCTGACTCATGTAATATATAAATTAATCTGAAGAGACAGGAGAACAATCTAAACCTGACTCATGTAATGTACAAATTAATATGGAGAGACAGGAGAACAATCTAAACCTGACTCATGTAATGTATAAATTAATCTGAAGAGACAGGAGAACAATCTAAACCTGACTCGTGTAATGTACAAATTAATCTGGAGAGACTGGAGAACAATCTAAACCTGACTCATGTAATGTATAAATTAATCTGGAGACAGGAGAACAATCTAAACCTGACTCATGTAATGTACAAATTAATCTGGAGACAGGAGAACAATCTAAACCTGACTCATGTAATGTATAAATTAATCTGGAGAGACAGGAGAACAATCTAAACCTGACTCATGTAATGTATAAATTAATCTGAAGAGACAGGAGAACAATCTAAACCTGACTCATGTCATGTACAGATTAATCTGGAGACAGGAGAACAATCTAAACCTGACTCATGTAATGTATAAATTAATCTGGAGACAGGAGAACAATCTAAACTTGACTCATGTAATGTATAAATTAATCTGGAGAGACAGGAGAACAATCTAAACCTGACTCAAGTAATGTACAAATTAATCTGGAGTGACACGAGAACAATCTAAACCTTACTCATGTCATGTATAAATTAATCTGGAGAGACAGGAGAACAATCTAAACCTGACTCATGTAATGTACAAATTAATCTGGAGTGACACGAGAACAATCTAAACCTGACTTATGTAATGTACAAATTAATCTGGAGTGACAGGAGAACAATCTAAACCTGACTCATGTAATGTACAAATTAATCTGGAGAGACTGGAGAAAAATCTAAACCTGACTCATGTCATGTACAGATTAATCTGGAGTGACTGGCAAACAATCTAAACCTGACTCATGTAATGTACAAAGTAATCTGGAGACAGGAGACCAATCTAAACCTTACTCATGTAATGTACAAATTAATCTGGAGTGACAGGAGAACAATCTAAACCTGACTCATGTCATGTATAAATTAATCTGGAGTGACAGGAGAACAATCTAAACCTTACTCATGTCATGTACAGATCAATCTGGAGTGACACGAGAACAATCTAAACCTGACATGTAATGTATAAATTAATCTGGAGTGACACGAGAACAATCTAAACCTGACATGTAATGAATAAATTAATCTGGAGTTACACGAGAACAATCTAAACCTGACTCATGTAATGTACAAATTAATCTGGAGAGACAGAACAATCTAAACCCGACTCATGTCATGTACAGATTAATCTGGAGTGACAGGAGAACAATCTAAACCTGACTCATGTAATGTACAAATTAATCTGGAGTGACACGAGAACAATCTAAACCTGACATGTAATTAATAAATTAATCTGGAGTGACAGGAGAACAATCTAAACCTGACATGTAATTAATAAATTAATCTGGAGAGACAGGAGAACAATCTAAATCTGTCTCATGTAATGTACAAATTAATCTGGAGTGACACGAGAACAATCTAAACTTGACATGTAATTAATAAATTAATCTGGAGTGACAGGAGAACAATCTAAACCTGACTCATGTAATGTATAAATTAAACTGGAGAGACAGGAGAACAATCTAAACCTGACTCATGTAATGTACAAATTAATCTGGAGTGACACGAGAACAATCTAAACCTGACTCATGTAATGTATAAATTAATCTGGAGAGATAGTAGAACAATCTAAACCTGACTCATGTAATGTACAAATTAATCTGGAGTGACACGAGAACAATCTAAACCTGACTCATGTAATGTACACATTAATCTGGAGAGACAGGAGAACAATCTAAACCCGACTCATGTAATGTATGAATTAATCTGGAGTGACTGGAGAACAATCTAAACCTGACTCATGTAATGTATAAATCAATCTGGAGAGACAGGAGAACAATCTAAACCTGACTCATGTAATGTACAAATTAATCTGGAGACAGGAGAACAATCTAAATCTGTCTCATGTAATGTACAAATTAATCTGGAGTGACACGAGAACAATCTAAACCTGACTCATGTAATGTATAAATTAATCTGGAGTGACACGAGAACAATCTAAACCTGACTCATGTAATGTATAAATTAATCTGGAGAGACAGGAGAACAATCTAAACCTGACTCATGTAATGTACAAATTAATCTGGAGTGACACGAGAACAATCTAAACCTGACTCATGTAATGTATAAATTAATCTGGAGAGATAGTAGAACAATCTAAACCTGACTCATGTAATGTACAAATTAATCTGGAGTGACACGAGAACAATCTAAACCTGACTCATGTAATGTACACATTAAACTGGAGAGACAGGAGAACAATCTAAACCCGACTCATGTAATGTATGAATTAATCTGGAGTGACTGGAGAACAATCTAAACCTGACTCATGTAATGTACAAATCAATCTGGAGAGACAGGAGAACAATCTAAACCTGACTCATGTAATGTACAAATTAATCTGGAGTGACACGAGAACAATCTAAACCTGACTCATGTAATGTATAAATTAATCTGGAGAGACAGAAGAACAATCTAAACCTGACTCATGTAATGTACACATTAATCTGGAGAGACAGGAGAACAATCTAAACCTTACTCATGTAATGTATGAATTAATCTGGAGTGACTGAAGAACAATCTAAACCTGACTCATGTAATGTACAAATCAATCTGGAGAGACAGGAGAACAATCTAAACCTGACTCATGTAATGTACAAATTAATCTGGAGTGACACGAGAACAATCTAAACCTGACTCATGTAATGTACAAATTAATCTGGAGAGACTGGAGAACAATCTAAACCTGACTCATGTCATGTACAAATTAATCTGGAGACAGGAGAACAATCTAAACCTGACTCATGTCATGTACAAATTAATCTGGAGTGACACGAGAACAATCTAAACCTGACTCATGTAATGTATAAATTAATCTGGAGTGACACGAGAACAATCTAAACCTTACTCATGTAATGTATACATTAATCTGGAGTGACACGAGAACAATCTAAACCTTACTCATGTAATGTACAAATTAATCTGGAGACAGGAGAACAATCTAAACCTGACTCATGTCATGTATCAATTAATCTGGAGAGATAGAACAATCTAAACCTTACTCATGTAATGTATAAATTAATCTGGAGTGACACGAGAACAATCTAAACCTTACTCATGTAATGTACAAATTAATCTGGAGACAGGAGAACAATCTAAACCTGACTCATGTCATGTATCAATTAATCTGGAGAGATAGGAGAACAATCTAAACCTGACTCATGTCATGTATCAATTAATCTGGAGAGATAGGAGAACAATCTAAACCTTACTCATGTAATGTATAAATTAATCTGGAGTGACACGAGAACAATCTAAACCTGACTCATGTAATGTACAAATTAATCAGGAGTGACAGGAGAACAATCTGGAGTGACAGGAGAACAATCTAAGCCTGACTCATGTAATGTACAAATTAATCTGGAGTGACACGAGAACAATCTAAACCTGACTCATGTAATGTACAAATTAATCTGGAGTGACAGGAGAACAATCTGGAGTGACAGGAGAACAATCTAAGCCTGACTCATGTAATGTACAAATTAATCTGGAGTGACACGAGAACAATCTAAACCTGACTCATGTAATGTATAAATTAATCTGGAGACAGGAGAACAATCTAAACCTGACTCATGTAATGTATAAATTAATCTGGAGTGACAGGAGAACAATCTAAACCTGACTCATGTCATGTACAAATTAATCTGGAGTGACACGAGAACAATCTAAACCTGACTCATGTAATGTATAAATTAATCCGGAGTGACACGAGAACAATCTAAACCTTACTCATGTAATGTATACATTAATCTGGAGTGACACGAGAACAATCTAAACCTTACTCATGTAATGTACAAATTAATCTGGAGACAGGAGAACAATCTAAACCTGACTCATGTCATGTATCAATTAATCTGGAGAGATAGAACAATCTAAACCTGACTCATGTAATGTATAAATTAATCTGGAGTGACACGAGAACAATCTAAACCTTACTCATGTAATGTACAAATTAATCTGGAGACAGGAGAACAATCTAAACCTGACTCAAGTAATGTACAAATTAATCTGGAGTGACACGAGAACAATCTAAACCTTACTCATGTCATGTATAAATTAATCTGGAGAGACAGGAGAACAATCTAAACCTGACTCATGTAATGTACAAATTAATCTGGAGTGACAGGAGAACAATCTAAACCTGACTCATGTAATGTACAAATTAATCTGGAGTGACAGGAGAACAATCTAAACCTGACTCATGTAATGTACAAATTAATCTGGAGAGACTGGAGAAAAATCTAAACCTGACTCATGTCATGTACAGATTAATCTGGAGTGACTGGCAAACAATCTAAACCTGACTCATGTAATGTACAAAGTAATCTGGAGACAGGAGACCAATCTAAACCTTACTCATGTAATGTACAAATTAATCTGGAGTGACAGGAGAACAATCTAAACCTGACTCATGTCATGTATAAATTAATCTGGAGTGACAGGAGAACAATCTAAACCTTACTCATGTCATGTACAGATCAATCTGGAGTGACACGAGAACAATCTAAACCTGACATGTAATGTATAAATTAATCTGGAGTGACACGAGAACAATCTAAACCTGACATGTAATGAATAAATTAATCTGGAGTGACACGAGAACAATCTAAACCTGACTCATGTAATGTATAAATTAATCTGGAGAGACAAGAGAACAATCTAAACCCGACTCATGTCATGTACAGATTAATCTGGAGTGACAGGAGAACAATCTAAACCTGACTCATGTAATGTACAAATTAATCTGGAGTGACACGAGAACAATCTAAACCTGACATGTAATTAATAAATTAATCTGGAGTGACAGGAGAACAATCTAAACCTGACATGTAATTAATAAATTAATCTGGAGAGACAGGAGAACAATCTAAATCTGTCTCATGTAATGTACAAATTAATCTGGAGTGACACGAGAACAATCTAAACCTGACATGTAATTAATAAATTAATCTGGAGTGTCAGGAGAACAATCTAAACCTGACTCATGTAATGTATAAATTAATCTGGAGAGACAGGAGAACAATCTAAACCTGACTCATGTAATGTACAAATTAATCTGGAGTGACACGAGAACAATCTAAACCTGACTCATGTAATGTATAAATTAATCTGGAGAGATAGTAGAACAATCTAAACCTGACTCATGTAATGTACAAATTAATCTGGAGTGACACGAGAACAATCTAAACCTGACTCATGTAATGTACACATTAATCTGGAGAGACAGGAGAACAATCTAAACCCGACTCATGTAATGTATGAATTAATCTGGAGTGACTGGAGAACAATCTAAACCTGACTCATGTAATGTATAAATCAATCTGGAGAGACAGGAGAACAATCTAAACCTGACTCATGTAATGTACAAATTAATCTGGAGACAGGAGAACAATCTAAATCTGTCTCATGTAATGTACAAATTAATCTGGAGTGACACGAGAACAATCTAAACCTGACATGTAATTAATAAATTAATCTGGAGTGACAGGAGAACAATCTAAACCTGACTCATGTAATGTATAAATTAATCTGGAGAGACAGGAGAACAATCTAAACATGACTCATGTAATGTACAAATTAATCTGGAGTGACACGAGAACAATCTAAACCTGACTCATGTAATGTATAAATTAATCTGGAGAGATAGTAGAACAATCTAAATCTGACTCATGTAATGTACAAATTAATCTGGAGTGACACGAGAACAATCTAAACCTGACTCATGTAATGTACACATTAATCTGGAGAGACAGGAGAACAATCTAAACCCGACTCATGTAATGTATGAATTAATCTGGAGTGACTGGAGAACAATCTAAACCTGACTCATGTAATGTATAAATCAATCTGGAGAGACAGGAGAACAATCTAAACCTGACTCATGTAATGTACAAATTAATCTGGAGTGACACGAGAACAATCTAAACCTGACTCATGTAATGTATAAATTAATCTGGAGAGACAGGAGAACAATCTAAACCTGACTCATGTAATGTACACATTAATCTGGAGAGACAGGAGAACAATCTAAACCTTACTCATGTAATGTATGAATTAATCTGGAGTGACTGGAGAACAATCTAAACTTGACTCGTGTAATGTACAAATTAATCTGGAGTGACAGGAGAACAATCTAAACCTGACTCATGTAATGTACAAATTAATCTGGAGTGACACGAAAACAATCTAAACCTGACTCATGTAATGTACAAATTAATCTGGAGAGACTGGAGAACAATCTAAACCTGACTCATGTCATGTACAAATTAATCTGGAGACAGGAGAACAATCTAAACCTGACTCATGTCATGTACAAATTAATCTGGAGTGACACGAGAACAATCTAAACCTGACTCATGTAATGTATAAATTAATCTGGAGTGACACGAGAACAATCTAAACCTTACTCATGTAATGTATACATTAATCTGGAGTGACACGAGAACAATCTAAACCTTACTCATGTAATGTACAAATTAATCTGGAGACAGGAGAACAATCTAAACCTGACTCATGTCATGTATCAATTAATCTGGAGAGATAGAACAATCTAAACCTTACTCATGTAATGTATAAATTAATCTGGAGTGACATGAGAACAATCTAAACCTTACTCATGTAATGTACAAATTAATCTGGAGACAGGAGAACAATCTAAACCTGACTCATGTCATGTATCAATTAATCTGGAGAGATAGGAGAACAATCTAAACCTGACTCATGTCATGTATCAATTAATCTGGAGAGATAGGAGAACAATCTAAACCTTACTCATGTAATGTATAAATTAATCTGGAGTGACAGGAGAACAATCTAAACCTGACTCATGTAATGTACAAATTAATCTGGAGTGACAGGAGAACAATCTAAGCCTGACTCATGTAATGTACAAATTAATCTGGAGTGACACGAGAACAATCTAAACCTGACTCATGTAATGTATAAATTAATCTGGAGACAGGAGAACAATCTAAACCTGACTCATGTAATGTATAAATTAATCTGGAGTGACAGGAGAACAATTTAAACCTGACTCATGTAATGTATAAATTAATCTGGAGTGACAGAAGAACAATCTAAACCTGACTCATGTCATGTATAAATTAATCTGGAGTGACAGGAGAACAATCTAAACCTGACTCATGTCATGTATAAATTAATCTGCAGTGACAGGAGAACAATCTAATACTGACTCATGTCTTGTATAAATTAATCTGGAGTGACACAAGAACAATCTAAACCTGACTCATGTAATGTATAAATTAATCTGCAGTGACAGGAGAACAATCTAAACCTGACTCATGTAATGTATAAATTAATCTGCAGTGACAGGAGAACAATCTAAACCTGACTCATGTAATGTATAAATTAATCTGGAGTGACAGGAGAACAATCTAAACCTGACTCATGTAATGTATAAATTAATCTGGAGTGACACGAGAACAATCTAAACCTGACTCATGTCATGTATAAATTAATCTGGAGTGACAGGAGAACAATCTAAACCTGACTCATGTCATGTACACATTAATCTGGAGTGACACGAGAACAATCTAAACATGACTCATGTAATGTATAAATTAATCTGGAGTGACACGAGAACAATCTAAACCTGACTCATGTCATGTATAAATTAATCTGGAGTGACAGAAGAACAATCTAAACCTGACTCATGTAATGTATAAATTAATCTGGAGTGACAGGAGAACAATCTAAACCTGACTCATGTCATGTATAAATTAATCTGGAGTGACAGAAGAACAATCTAAACCTTACTCATGTAATGTATAAATTAATCTGGAGTGACACGAGAACAATCTAAAGCTTACTCATGTAATGTATAAATTAATCTGGAGTGACACGAGAACAATCTAAACCTGACTCATGTAATGTATAAATTAATCTGGAGTGACACGAGAACAATCTAAACCTGACTCATGTAATGTATAAATTAATCTGGAGTGACAGGAGAACAATCTAAACCTGACTCATGTAATGTATAAATTAATCTGGAGTGACACGAGAACAATCTAAACCTGACTCATGTAATGTATAAATTAATCTGGAGTGACACGAGAACAATCTAAAGCTTACTCATGTAATGTATAAATTAATCTGGAGTGACACGAGAACAATCTAAACCTGACTCATGTAATGTATAAATTAATCTGGAGTGACACGAGAACAATCTAAACCTGACTCATGTAATGTATAAATTAATCTGGAGTGACAGAAGAACAATCTAAACCTGACTCATGTAATGTATAAATTAATCTGGAGTGACAGGAGAACAATCTAAACCTGACTCATGTAATGTATAAATTAATCTGGAGTGACACGAGAACAATCTAAACCTGACTCATGTAATGCATAAATTAATCTGGAGTGACAGAAGAACAATCTAAACCTGACTCATGTAATGTATAAATTAATCTGGAGAGACAGGAGAACAATCTAAACCTTACTCATGTAATGTATAAATTAATCTGGAGTGACAGGAGAACAATCTAAACCTGACTCATGTAATGTATAAATTAATCTGGAGTGACAGAAGAACAATCTAAACCTGACTCATGTCATGTATAAATTAATCTGGAGAGACAGGAGAACAATCTAAACCTGACTCATGTAATGTATAAATTAATCTGGAGTGACACGAGAACAATCTAAACCTTACTCATGTAATGTATAAATTAATCTGGAGAGACAGGAGAACAATCTAAACCTGACTCATGTAATGTATAAATTAATCTGGAGAGACAGGAGAACAATCTAAACCTGACTCATGTAATGTATAAATTAATCTGGAGTGACAGGAGAACAATCTAAACCTGACTCATGTAATGTACAAATTAATCTGGAGTGACACGAGAACAATCTAAACCTGACTCATGTAATGTATAAATTAATCTGGAGAGACAGGAGAACAATCTAAACCTGACTCATGTAATGTATAAATTAATCTGGAGTGACAGGAGAACAATCTAAACCTGACTCATGTCATGTACAAATTAATCTGGAGAGACAGGAGAACAATCTAAACCTGACTCATGTAATGTACAAATTAATCTGGAGAGACAGGAGAACAATCTAAACCTGACTCATGTCATGTATAAATTAATCTGGAGTGACAGAAGAACAATCTAAAGCTTACTCATGTAATGTATAAATTAATCTGGAGACAGGAGAACAATCTAAACCTGACTCATGTAATGTATAAATTAATCTGGAGTGACACGAGAACAATCTAAACCTTACTCATGTAATGTATAAATTAATCTGGAGTGACAGGAGAACAATCTAAACCTGACTCATGTAATGTATAAATTAATCTGGAGTGACAGGAGAACAATCTAAACCTGACTCATGTCATGTATCAATTAATCTGGAGACAGGAGAACAATCTAAACCTGACTCATGTAATGTATAAATTAATCTGGAGTGACACGAGAACAATCTAAACCTGACTCATGTAATGTATAAATTAATCTGGAGTGACACGAGAACAATCTAAACCTTACTCATGTAATGTACAAATTAATCTGGAGTGACACGAGAACAATCTAAACCTTACTCATGTAATGTATAAATTAATCTGGAGAGACAGGAGAACAATCTAAACCTGACATGTAATTAATAAATTAATCTGGAGTGACACGCGAACAATCTAAACCTGACTCATGTAATGTACAAATTAATCTGGAGTGACAAGAGAACAATCTAAAGCTTACTCATGTCATGCATAAATTAATCTGGAGTGACACGAGAACAATTTGAAGTGACAGGAGAACAATCTGGAGTGACATGAGAACAATCTGGAGTGACAGGAGAACAATGTGAAGTGACATGAGTGCCTGTACCAAACCAGGGAAGTAAACAGTGATATACATGGATGTTACGGTGTCAATTTTTCCTCTTCTTCTAAATTTTTTTGAATAGATTTTTAGAACTGTTCCGACAGTGCTATATTTTGTTTTTCATTTTACTCATACATGTATTTTTTCCCTTCTCTTAATAATGCTTATACATTGCTGATGTTTTTAGGCTTAGAATTGTGTTGTCATGTTTTACGGCTTCTGCTGTCAATTAAGTAAAGATATAAAAACTGACCTTGTGGTGTCATAACCAATAAAATTTCTCTCTTACCAAGCACAGTGAAGACAGTGGCATGCAGGAAGTCAAACACAAAAGCTAAAATGTAACACATGCAGCATCGAAAAAAAGTTGAGTAATGTGATTTTTGATAAATACAGAAAACTCATAAGGCATTGTCAGAAAAAAGTGTTTCTTTTTTTAATTTTGAAAGATTAAATAAAGATTCCAAACATCTTTTCTGACAATATCAATATGATATGAAGTATATACTTGTGAATGGCTGTCAATGATTTTCTATTACCATCTTATACAATATGAAATATTTATAGAAACAAACTCTATGTAGCGAGTTACAGCACAATTCTACAAATATATAAGATAAAACAAAAAACTTCCTTTTAATTTTAACACTTTGAGGTTCCAAGCATAGTTGTGTTAAATTTGTCTGATACATTATTTAATTATTTGAAATATCTTCATGATGTCAAAGATTTTTGTCATATTTATAGAAATGTGCAGAAATATAAATTTATTTTTAAGTATATATATTTTGACCGGCTTTTTTCAAAGCATTTGACATCTCATTCCAGCTCAAGACAAAATAATATTAATCTGAAAATAAAATCTAGTATATTTCCGCATTAACTTATATTTTACCTGTCCTGTAACTGATAACAAAAATAATATGATAAAATCACAGAAATAAAATCCTACAAAAGTAACTCATCTTTTTTAGCAGTTAGTCTGAAAAAAAGAAGAGATGCAAAATTATCATTCATTCAAAACACAACATGGTACAAATAAAGCAAACAGGAAAAATGCAATCTTAGTAACACATAAAGCAAGCAGAACAATATACTAGCAGGTGAGCTACAGGGGCTACATAATAGCTACCTTAATATAGTGTCACTATAACGTTTTGTGAGAACATTATTTCAAATTGTAAAATGAATATTTTCTTGACTCAAAACAAAGAACCAGATATTTAACATAACAAAATTTAATAAAATTTACAACATTAAAAAAGAACAAATTTAAACCAGAAAAAAAGCATGCACTGGAACTATGAAATGTCTTCAATGTGAATAGGAGGAGAAACCATGCATTTATAGACAAATCAAAATGAGACAAAAAAAAATACAGATTCTTATTTTCACAATTTTATTTGGTCCAGTCTATAATTAAGTTCTCAATTAAAGATAACAAAGCAAAAATCACACATTATTTCTATATACATTTATCCTACAAATATCTCTTAATTTTGTAGAAAAAAAATAATATTAAAAACGACTTGACATAAATTAAGATATCACAGATTTTGCTCACCTGCCCTGTCTAATACATCTAACATCTGTTGACAGATAACTTTTCTAAATTCCAAGTTTTATAATAAATAAATATCTCTGAATTATCATTTTAATAAAAAAAAAATATGGATTTCTCTAGAAAAATTATGACAGATGAAAGATAGAAAATGCAATGAATGAAACATGTTCCAGTAGAAATTTGAGATCAGCATATCATCTATAGGCCATTGTTATTTGCTTTGTGGATTTTTATGTGGTCTTTAAAGTTAAAAAAGGTGAGTATCTAACTCAATATATCTTCAAACAGATATAAAAAAATATTATTGTAAAAGAGGAAATCTTACAATCTTAAGTTATTGAAATTATTTTTAAATAATAATAAAAAAAAAAAAAAAAAAAAAAAAACATGTTAAAAAGCATAGTAATATTGATGAGGGTATTAGGCAAAATAAATATATGTATTCCCAAAAAAAATATAATGGGGTATTCTACAAAATTCCTTTCATGTGGATATTCCACAAAATACAATTTTCCCAGGTTATCCTTTTTTATCGACTGCTGCTGATATAAAATTTCTTTACAATGTTGAACTTTTCTTCATTTATTGCAGTTTCAGCCATTACTCAAAATATCAATTTCTATAAAATTCCCTGAGGATTACTATAAAATTACATATTTACTACAAAATATTTAACACCAAGTTGAAAATAAAAAAGAATATTTCATTTGAGTATTGGCTATTGAAAATTAAAAACAAAATTGAAAATAAAAGTTATGAGCAAATAAAAAGCTAGATAGAGAGTAAATAAAATAAAACAAAAGCATAAACTTAATCTACAAAGAAATGTGCATGTTTGAACATTGTCCTATAATGAAGATCTTAAACAAATCACTTTAGCAAATAAATGAATATACATTGTATGCAAATATATTCTAGCAGATTCAACTATTATTAATAAGAAATAAAATAAAAGAAAAGAAAAGCAAGAAAAAAAACCCTGGAACTTATATCCACTTCTAAATTAAAATGTTTTGACTTTGGTTTTCTCAATAATAGTTGATATTCTTTGACTCAGTAAAGACAGAGACATACATAGGTTGAGATGCTTTCCCATCAAATTCAGCAGATGCAATGAGTTATTTTGGATTACGAATACTTTAAAAATAATATCCTTAAATTCATTATATAAATATGTATATGCTTTCTATAAAAATGGCACCATATAACTTATTTCTCTTTATAGAACTGATTTGATGATACAGTCAAACTTGTATTCCATTTTCACCCTTAAGACAAAGGAAAAATTACCAGAAAAGACAACTGACCGCTTACTTAAGATCAGTTGATCCTGATTTTCAGTTCCAGTCCACAATGATTCGCATATTACTGTCAACAGAAGGCATTTTATTGAAAACATTGCAGTCGCTTTGTGATTCTCCGGTATAGTGATCAACAGTTAATTAGTTAATTATTCCTCAATTTGATAGCTTAATTGTTACAATCATGTATTGAGAACACATCGAAAGTTAATTAGCAATGATTTTTTTAAAACTAGAATGAAAAACAACCATGAAATACTGGTAAATTGATATGCTAGGATAGCATTCGAGTGACTGTTGACAGTGTTAGTAAGGGCACTGCTTATTTGAGTTAAAATAACACATGAATCCTGTTTGAAGGTTTTTAACTGGACGTTTACACCACATGACTGATAATTCAAGGTGACCGTGAGAGCAAGTTTGACTGCATATTTTGTCCATTAATTAATATTCCCCCAAAAATGCTTTTAATTAGCATCTCATTCTCACCCATGCCAGAGACAGAACAGTAAACAAGACCAAAAGCAACTAAAGATTTTTAGTAACCAAGAACAAAAGGGGCAAACAACCATCAGAAGGACAAAAATCATTATGAAAAATTGCATGCATTCATCTCCAAAACACAAGGGTTCCCAACCTATTGTTGTGACAGTTTCTTCATCTGCAATGTCTGCTTTTTCAAGTGGCATTTCATGTGTAACTTCAGTGTCTATAATGTCTAATTCACTTTCAGCAGCAATATGTGGTTCTAAAAAAGATATTTCAAAAATGACTTTTTTCATTTTTTTTTATTGTAATTTGAAAATTGCAATAAACTAATATTGACTGATTTACATTTTCTAAAACTATGACAGTTTACTTTATTCATGCTAACTATACTACATTTTATATCTATTCTATACACATATGCTGCTGATTGTAAAACATTCAGGACACTAGTCACTCTTACCTGTTAAGCATCACATCCCCCCTCCTTCATTTATTATTTGTCCCTAAAACACAACCTAATTCCCCTCTCCCATGCATGTCATTTCCCTTTTAAAAACTTTTTGAGTACTACTTTCAGCCTGTTTAACAGTTTTGTACCTGGCACATGTCTCTTTTCATCAATAATATTTAAAAATCTGTTTTTTCGAGCTTGTTACAAAATTATTATTTGTATTATTCCATTTTATTGTAATACATATATTAATAAAAAAAATATTCATGTATAAGGGGAAAAACCATGCTTAAATAATTGTTTGGAATGCTTGATGAATATCATTCTAGATCCAACTGAAACAGCAATCAAATAAATAGTGTTGTCAGGGAAACACAAGTTTTACATTGCTTTCAGTTTAAAATGATGTCATAGACAGCAGAACTATAAATGTGTTTCATTATCCGAGTCTTTTACAGTTGTTTATATAATTTCTAAACTGATCACAGATTGAATAATAATTCAGAAATTTATCTTAAGTTTCAGTCTACTTTTTTGGTTTCTCAGCAGTAAAGTTTGACAATTTAAAAAAAAAAAGAGGTAAAAATCAACATACATGAATCTTTTAGATATGCAACCTCTTGTTTTACTGGCAAAAATACTTCATTACACAAGTATAATTATAATCTTGGGCTTGTCACATGAAACATAATGTAAAAACACTACCATAGATCATAGATCAGCACGATCAATGTAAAAACACTACCATAGATCATAGATCAGCACGATAAAACCTAGCTAGAAAATGAGAAATATAACTCACACAGTAATCATATTCAATTTCATAAAAGTTTGATATCCTAATAGAAGTATTTGAAATCAGCTATACGTAGGAGATTCAGAGAATAAAACACATTTATCTAGAGGTTTTTCCCCTTAATATTGAGGAGTAATATATAACAATATCTTCAAGTCTAATCCTGTAATGTCATATTAAATAGAAAATAGTCAGTTTTGGTAAAATAAGTGTTGATCAGGTTTTAAGTTTATTTCTTTGTCTTTTCTGTAATATAATTCCAATTCTACCTCTATTGTGACGATCCCCTCATGCAGTATTTGTTCGGCAGCATTCATACACTCTGGGTGAATATGAGAGAAATTTTATGATTAATTATTTTGACAAGACAGATCAATTAAAATAAACAATGATATATATAAATATATATACAAAGCATTATTCCTGACATTTCTAATTTGTAAATGTATATCCTATTGTATATCCTGTCACCATTTCTTCTTCATTCTTTAAGGTCCAATGTTATATATGTTTTTGCACATTCCTGATTTGATTATAAAATTATACTTTTTTTTATGGGAGTTATTCTCCTTTAAATGGGCAAGAGATAGAGAAAGAACAAAGAATTTGAGTATAATTTTCTTACAATTTGTAGATATCTGAACCTTTATCAAATCAGAGAATAATGTTAAAGTTATAGGTTTTTCTCATTGAACTTTACATGAAATAGGACCTTGTGTCCACCTTAAAGGGAAATAACTCTCATGAAAACACACAATTTTAGAATCAAGGCAGAAATATGGTCTATTTCTGATACATATGCTGAATGCAGGGGTTGACTAATGCTGAACTTAGGTAGAACTCATGAAGAATATCAAAAGAAAGGAAATGAATCAAGATGAATGGAGAGAATGACAAACATGTCTCAAATCTGGAGGATAGAATTGTCATTTTATCATATAGAATGACAATAGCTCAAAATATTCAATATACAAATAAAACTAAGATTACTTCCTCCTCCAAATATGATCATACAACTAGACCTGTATACATGTTTACTATCTTTGTATTCAACACGAGTTTACATATTGTATATCATACATCTGAACCTCATTTTATGGAAGTGTTTTACTTGGAAATTATTTATTTTATCAAAGTTAAAATTATTTAAATGATCCTGGATATATTAAGTTATTATTTGGCTTCCCAATCTTTTGACAGAAATGTGTTGTGCACTAAATTAGATACCTATGTTTTTTATGAACAGACCAAATTTTGACTTTGAGATATTTAATGAAGCATCTTTTCTGAGTTTAAGATATCAAGGTTTGATTGTACTGTAAATTAACCATCTAATCTCATTTGTATATTTATATTGTATATTAGGGGTCAAAAGGTTCATATCTAGTTTAGCGTGCACAAAACGTTTCTAGAATAACCTTCATCAGGTTAAAGTTAGAACACTGGAAAGCCAAACAATGTAAAAGTCTAGGAGTAACAGAACCCAAGGGCCTATTATACAGGAGAGTCAAAAATGGGCTAACCTGAGGGGAAAACTTATTTAAAACTAAGAAATATATTTGGTATTATACAGATAATTCTTACCATATAATATGTAAAAAAACAAAATCTCATTTATATAGCATATTAGGGGGAAATAGTTAAAAGTGGAAAAATAATCAATGTTTTTGGTATTATATTAATTTACAAAATAATCTAACGACATATAATTTTAGTTTTGATTGAATGTTAAATCATTTAAGGAAGGTCTTGGTATAAAATTAAGTCAAGCAAATTATATACATTTACAATAAGCCACATTATACACCACGCCACACTTATAGATTAGAAAATGATCTTAGCCATGCTCTGCTTTTTCCCGCAGCATGCTACTAAATTAAGACAATAAATTTTTCTATATATTTTATTTGTTAAACTGGCAACTATTTACAATTATGCAAAAATACAAAATTGTGTGAAACATAGAACAATATTTATCTTTCAACGAAGCAGACAGTATACAAATGCTGCCATTTATCAGTTTAAATAAACCCAGATTGTATAATGTGGCATTGTACATGATATGTTTAATATTTTATTTAAAACTATCTCTGTTTCAATACAAACTGCTTCTAAATTATCTTCCTTTGAAAAAGCTAAACGTAAAATAGTCATAACTCCACTGCACATGAAACATTTTAATTTGATTAAAACAGGTATTTCTACTTCAATATAAATATTTTCTGAATTACCTCCCTTTAAGAAAAAAAACCTGCTATTTTTTAATCTGATTTTACTTCCTAATGTCAAGGCAGGGATCTGGAGTTTTCATATCAGAGATAAATTAAATCACACTAAAATTTTACACTAAAAAGAAGCTATTCCACAACTAATGATTCAAAACATAATTAACAACAATCCAAGTTTGTGAAGCAATACCTCGTCATGAAAATAGTATGTCAAAAAATCTTTATCAATAAATCACTTCAACAGTATAGTTTAAATATCATTTAACATTTCATTTGTTTAAATGTTTTAACTTTTTTAAACACTTTCTAAAGAATTCTCTTCAATATCCAAAAGAACAGAGAAGAATCCCAACTAAATTCAAAGGAGAGTCATTGAAGTTTACTCATTACAAATATACAATTAAATATCCTTTAAAATTAAGCTTGATTTGTTTTAACAAAACACAGAGAGGAAAGTTGAATAATACATTATAAAGAGTAAAATCAACATTTGAAATTCAGTTGGTAAATATTCTCCTTCAATGTCAAGGTCTTATACTACTGAATACTAAACTAGACTACTCTAAGAAAAGCACATACCAGAATCATTTGTCTAACTTTAGTGCTATTAATTGTATAAATAAATGGTTAATGTCTAAAAATTCAGCTGATAATATGGCATTACTAAATAAGAAACATCTTGTCTTCCTTGACAATGCTAGACAAGGGAGATAACTAGCAGCTTCCTATTCATATGAAATCCATGAAATTAAAGATACCCAAGTGAGTACCTTATTGTTATTTGAACATTTATTTCAAAGAAAAATAACTCCATTTACAGAAATAGAAAAAAAAATTCTATACATCAATCCGTAATCAGGAATGCAAAAAAAACAGATTTTTTTTTTCAAATTTGTTATCTATTTATCAATTTCAACAATTTAAAAATAAAGTAAAATTTACTGCTGAATTTTCAGACAATAATTGTGCATGTCAGCTAAATTGTAAACATTGACAGGTCTAGTTAATGAAGTGATAATGTTCAGGATTTCAATGAGAGCCAGTTGCCATGGAGAAAGGAAAAAATTCATTGATGAAGGCTTACTTTCAACGAAAAGTTCAATAATTGTACTGGTACTGCCAAGTTCGTTGACGGCTGTACATTTGTACTCCGCCTCATCTTCCAGGAAAATGTCATTGATTGTTAAACGACAAACACCATGGTCAAATTCCACGATAAAGTGGTCACTTTCTTCCAATGGTTCTTCATCCTGTAGAAATTTAAGAAGCAACTTTCATTATAGTGGTCAAGTAAAAACTTCTAAAAATATCACTTGTTTCAGTTTCAGTTTATTTTTAAATTCTGTCTTATAAATATAGAAACTAATCATTTATTGAAGACCAACCAACAAAAAACAACCAATAATAAGTTTTCTTATGTACAATTATGACAATGATAATATGCATTTATTCCAATAAAGGAAAAAAAAGCTTTGTTACTGAATAACCCTCTCCTCCCCTAAAAAGGGCTGTGCAGAGCAAAGCATTAAACAACTGCAGAATGTTGACAAGGGAAAGTTGAACAAGTGTATATTAAAAGTAAATGTAGACAGAGAATTTTGCTTGATGCATTAAATTGCTGGACACAATAATGTGCTGGATCCATTCTATTTTTAATATTTGTCTTCTTTTAATATTAAGTGTTAAATATACCTTCTAAATGAGCAAAATTCGGAACTTGAAAATAGGATGACAAAGAAAAGTTTTAAAGTTTGAAATTTCCCCATTTTACATCAAAAACGGTTATAGTTATACCTTAACGCTATGTATTTGTATGAATGGGATTTTCCTATGGAAATCTTTAAAAAAACCCAAAAAAACCATCAAAATTAAATGAAATATAAGACCCCCCCCCCCCCCACGTGCAAATAACAGAAACATCAATTTTTGAACCAGAGGTACTCATGTTTGGAAATGGGTATGGTTACAATACCCTAAATCACTATCAGTGCCAAGAATCATTCAAAATTCAGAAGGGTCTGTCAACTACACCTTATGTTATCACACAGAAACCATTCTGTGATTAGACTGATGACAGCATCATAACTTAAGACGACCACAAATATTGTGGTCATATAATAAATCCTTTAACTGAAAAATTTCTAAGATACTGGTAAAATTAACATCAAATCTAAAAATCAAAGAAAGAGTTAGAATCATAAACATTTATGTCCCCTTACATCTACATACGTCCTATCAGGCAGAGCTACGGTCCTTACCTGGTACCATGTGATAGTAGGAATGGGCTCTCCAACGACGGCACATTCTAAAGTAACAGGCTTGCTCTCTATCACATCAATATGCTGTTGGAGGGTCTGTATGAAACGGGGAGCTTCAAGGACCCCTTCTTCGTACTCTTTGGGGGCCGGAGTTTTTTCCGGAATTTCTGTTTCTGTAGTTTCTGTAATGACAAGTTCACAATTAATACAGAAACAACAGAAATAAAAGCATTAGCTGTTTATCTGAATATCTCTACACACAATCTGATCAAACTCTACATAAACCTGATCACTGTGTACTAACTTGACATGAAATCTGATCAAACTCTACATAAACCTGATCACTGTGTACTAACTTGACATGGAATCTGATCAAACTCTACATAAACCTGATCACTGTGTACTAACTTGGCAAGAAATCTGATCAAACTCTAAATAAACCTGATCACTGTGTAAACTTGACATGAAATCTGATCAAACTCTACATAAACCTGATCACTGTGTAAACTTGACATGAAATCTGATCAAACTCTACATAAACCTGATCACTGTGTAAACTTGACATGAAATCTGATCAAACTCTAAATAAACCTGATCACTGTGTAAACTTGACATGAAATCTGATCAAACTCTACATAAACCTGATCACTGTGTAAACTTGACATGATATCTGATCAAACTCTACATAAACCTGATCACTGTGTAAACTTGACATGAAATCTGATCAAACTCTACATAAACCTGATCACTGTGTAAACTTGACATGGAATCTGATCAAACTCTACATAAACCTGATAACTGTGTAAACTTGACATGAAATCTGATCAAACTCTAAATAAACCTGATCACTGTGTAAACTTGACATGAAATCTGATCAAACTCTACATAAACCTGATCACTGTGTAAACTTGACATGATATCTGATCAAACTCTACATAAACCTGATCACTGTGTAAACTTGACATGAAATCTGATCAAACTCTACATAAACCTGATCACTGTGTAAACTTGACATGGAATCTGATCAAACTCTACATAAACCTGATCACTGTGTAAACTTGACATGAAATCTGATCAAACTCTACATAAACCTGATCACTGTGTAAATTTGACATGAAATCTGATCAAACTCTACATAAACCTGATCACTGTGTAAATTTGACATGAAATCTGATCAAACTCTACATAAACCTGATCGCTGTGTAAACTTGACATGAAATCTGATCAAACTCTACATAAACCTGATCACTGTGTAAATTTGATATGAAATCTGATCAAACTCTACATAAACCTGATCACTGTGTAAATTTGACATGAAATCTGATCAAACTCTACATAAACCTGATCACTGTGTACTAACTTGACATGGAATCTGATCAAACTCTACATAAACCTGATCACTGTGTAAACTTGACATGGAATCTGATCAAACTCTACATAAACCTGATCACTGTGTACTAACTTGACATGAAATCTGATCAAACTCTACATAAACCTGATCACTGTGTAAACTTGACATGAAATCTGATCAAACTCTACATAAACCTGATCACTGTGTAAACTTGACATGAAATCTGATCAAACTCTACATAAACCTGATCACTGTGTAAACTTGACATGAAATCTGATCAAACTCTACATAAACCTGATCACTGTGTAAACTTGACATGAAATCTGATTAAACTCTACATAAACCTGATCACTGTGTAAACTTGACATGAAATCTGATCAAACTCTACATAAACCTGATCACTGTGTAAACTTGACATGAAATCTGATCAAACTCTACATAAACCTGATCACTGTGTAAACTTGACATGAAATCTGATCAAACTCTACATAAACCTGATCACTGTGTAAATTTGACATGAAATCTGATCAAACTCTACATAAACCTGATCACTGTGTACTAACTTGACATGGAATCTGATCAAACTCTACATAAACCTGATCACTGTGTAAACTTGACATGGAATCTGATCAAACTCTACATAAACCTGATCACTGTGTAAACTTGACATGAAATCTGATCAAACTCTACATAAACCTGATCACTGTGTACTAACTTGACATGAAATCTGATCAAACTCTACATAAACCTGATCACTGTGTAAACTTGACATGAAATCTGATCAAACTCTACATAAACCTGATCACTGTGTAAACTTGACATGAAATCTGATCAAACTCTACATAAACCTGATCACTGTGTAAACTTGACATGAAATCTGATCAAACTCTACATAAACCTGATCACTGTGTAAATTTGACATGAAATCTGATCAAACTCTACATAAACCTGATCACTGTGTAAACTTGGCAAGAAATCTGATCAAACTCTACATAAACCTGATCACTGTGTAAACTTGACATGAAATCTGATCAAACTCTACATAAACCTGATCACTGTGTACTAACTTGACATGAAATCTGATCAAACTCTACATAAACCTGATCACTGTGTAAACTTGACATGAAATCTGATCAAACTCTACATAAACCTGATCACTGTGTAAACTTGGCAAGAAATCTGATCAAACTCTACATAAACCTGATCACTGTGTAAACTTGACATGGAATCTGATCAAACTCTACATAAACCTGATCACTGTGTAAACTTGGCAAGAAATCTGATCAAACTCTACATAAACCTGATCACTGTGTAAATTTGACATGAAATCTGATCAAACTCTACATAAACCTGATCACTGTGTAAACTTGGCAAGAAATCTGATCAAACTCTACATAAACCTGATCACTGTGTAAACTTGACATGGAATCTGATCAAACTCTACATAAACCTGATCACCGTGTACTAACTTGACATGAAATCTGATCAAACTCTACATAAACCTGATCACTGTGTACTAACTTGACATGGAATCTGATCAAACTCTACATAAACCTGATCACTGTGTACTAACTTGACATGGAATCTGATCAAACTCTACATAAACCTGATCACTGTGTAAACTTGACATGAAATCTGATCAAACTCTACATAAACCTGATCACTGTGTAAATTTGATATGAAATCTGATCAAACTCTACATAAACCTGATCACTGTGTAAATTTGACATGAAATCTGATCAAACTCTACATAAACCTGATCACTGTGTACTAACTTGACATGGAATCTGATCAAACTCTACATAAACCTGATCACTGTGTAAACTTGACATGGAATGTGATCAAACTCTACATAAACCTGATCACTGTGTACTAACTTGACATGAAATCTGATCAAACTCTACATAAACCTGATCACTGTGTACTAACTTGACATGAAATCTGATCAAACTCTACATAAACCTGATCACTGTGTAAACTTGACATGAAATCTGATCAAACTCTACATAAACCTGATCACTGTGTAAACTTGGCAAGAAATCTGATCAAACTCTACATAAACCTGATCACTGTGTAAACTTGACATGAAATCTGATCAAACTCTACATAAACCTGATCACTGTGTAAACTTGACATGAAATCTGATCAAACTCTACATAAACCTGATCACTGTGTAAATTTGACATGAAATCTGATCAAACTCTACATAAACCTGATCACTGTGTAAACTTGGCAAGAAATCTGATCAAACTCTACATAAACCTGATCACTGTGTAAACTTGACATGAAATCTGATCAAACTCTACATAAACCTGATCACTGTGTAAACTTGACATGGAATCTGATCAAACTCTACATAAACCTGATCACTGTGTAAATTTGACATGAAATCTGATCAAACTCTACATAAACCTGATCACTGTGTAAACTTGACATGGAATCTGATCAAACTCTACATAAACCTGATCACTGTGTACTAACTTGACATGAAATCTGATCAAACTCTACATAAACCTGATCACTGTGTAAACTTGACATGAAATCTGATCAAACTCTACATAAACCTGATCACTGTGTAAACTTGACATGAAATCTGATCAAACTCTACATAAACCTGATCACTGTGTAAACTTGACATGAAATCTGATCAAACTCTACATAAACCTGATCACTGTGTAAACTTGACATGAAATCTGATTAAACTCTACATAAACCTGATCACTGTGTAAACTTGACATGAAATCTGATCAAACTCTACATAAACCTGATCACTGTGTAAACTTGACATGAAATCTGATCAAACTCTACATAAACCTGATCACTGTGTAAACTTGACATGAAATCTGATCAAACTCTACATAAACCTGATCACTGTGTAAACTTGACATGAAATCTGATCAAACTCTACATAAACCTGATCACTGTGTAAATTTGACATGAAATCTGATCAAACTCTACATAAACCTGATCACTGTGTACTAACTTGACATGGAATCTGATCAAACTCTACATAAACCTGATCACTGTGTAAACTTGACATGAAATCTGATCAAACTCTACATAAACCTGATCACTGTGTAAACTTGACATGAAATCTGATCAAACTCTACATAAACCTGATCACTGTGTAAACTTGACATGAAATCTGATCAAACTCTACATAAACCTGATCACTGTGTACTAACTTGACATGAAATCTGATCAAACTCTACATAAACCTGATCGCTGTGTAAACTTGACATGAAATCTGATCAAACTCTACATAAACCTGATCACTGTGTAAACTTGACATGAAATCTGATCAAACTCTACATAAACCTGATCACTGTGTAAACTTGACATGAAATCTGATCAAACTCTACATAAACCTGATCACTGTGTAAATTTGACATGAAATCTGATCAAACTCTACATAAACCTGATCACTGTGTAAACTTGGCAAGAAATCTGATCAAACTCTACATAAACCTGATCACTGTGTAAACTTGACATGAAATCTGATCAAACTCTACATAAACCTGATCACTGTGTACTAACTTGACATGAAATCTGATCAAACTCTACATAAACCTGATCACTGTGTAAACTTGACATGAAATCTGATCAAACTCTACATAAACCTGATCACTGTGTAAACTTGGCAAGAAATCTGATCAAACTCTACATAAACCTGATCACTGTGTAAACTTGACATGGAATCTGATCAAACTCTACATAAACCTGATCACTGTGTAAACTTGGCAAGAAATCTGATCAAACTCTACATAAACCTGATCACTGTGTAAATTTGACATGAAATCTGATCAAACTCTACATAAACCTGATCACTGTGTAAACTTGGCAAGAAATCTGATCAAACTCTACATAAACCTGATCACTGTGTAAATTTGACATGGAATCTGATCAAACTCTACATAAACCTGATCACTGTGTACTAACTTGACATGGAATCTGATCAAACTCTACATAAACCTGATCACTGTGTACTAACTTGACATGAAATCTGATCAAACTCTACATAAACCTGATCACTGTGTACTAACTTGGCAAGAAATCTGATCAAACTCTACATAAACCTGATCACTGTGTACTAACTTGACATGGAATCTGATCAAACTCTACATAAACCTGATCACTGTGTAAACTTGACATGAAATCTGATCAAACTCTACATAAACCTGATCACTGTGTAAACTTGACATGAAATCTGATCAAACTCTACATAAACCTGATCACTGTGTAAACTTGACATGAAATCTGATCAAACTCTACATAAACCTGATCACTGTGTAAACTTGACATGGAATCTGATCAAACTCTACATAAACCTGATCACTGTGTAAACTTGACATGAAATCTGATCAAACTCTACATAAACCTGATCACTGTGTAAACTTGACATGAAATCTGATCAAACTCTACATAAACCTGATCACTGTGTAAACTTGGCAAGAAATCTGATCAAACTCTACATAAACCTGATCACTGTGTACTAACTTGACATGAAATCTGATCAAACTCTACATAAACCTGATCACTGTGTAAACTTGACATGAAATCTGATCAAACTCTACATAAACCTGATCACTGTGTAAACTTGGCAAGAAATCTGATCAAACTCTACATAAACCTGATCACTGTGTAAACTTGACATGAAATCTGATCAAACTCTACATAAACCTGATCACTGTGTAAACTTGACATGAAATCTGATCAAACTCTACATAAACCTGATCACTGTGTAAACTTGACATGAAATCTGATCAAACTCTACATAAACCTGATCACTGTGTAAACTTGGCAAGAAATCTGATCAAACTCTACATAAACCTGATCACTGTGTAAACTTGACATGAAATCTGATCAAACTCTACATAAACCTGATCACTGTGTAAACTTGACATGAAATCTGATCAAACTCTACATAAACCTGATCACTGTGTACTAACTTGACAAGGAATCTGATCAAACTCTACATAAACCTGATCACTGTGTAAACTTGACATGAAATCTGATCAAACTTTACATAAACCTGATCACTGTGTAAACTTGACATGAAATCTGATCAAACTCTACATAAACCTGATCACTGTGTAAACTTGACATGAAATCTGATCAAACTCTAAATAAACCTGATCACTGTGTAAACTTGACATGGAATCTGATCAAACTCTACATAAACCTGATCACTGTGTAAACTTGACATGGAATCTGATCAAACTCTACATAAACCTGATCACTGTGTAAACTTGACATGAAATCTGATCAAACTCTACATAAACCTGATCACTGTGTAAACTTGACATGAAATCTGATCAAACTCTACATAAACCTGATCACTGTGTAAACTTGACATGAAATCTGATCAAACTCTACATAAACCTGATCACTGTGTAAACTTGACATGAAATCTGATCAAACTCTACATAAACCTGATCACTGTGTAAACTTGACATGAAATCTGATCAAACTCTACATAAACCTGATCACTGTGTAAACTTGACATGAAATCTGATCAAACTCTACATAAACCTGATCACTGTGTAAACTTGACATGAAATCTGATCAAACTCTACATAAACCTGATCACTGTGTACTAACTTGAAATGAAATCTGATCAAACTCTACATAAACCTGATCACTGTGTAAACTTGACATGAAATCTGATCAAACTCTACATAAACCTGATCACTGTGTACTAACTTGACATGAAATCTGATCAAACTCTACATAAACCTGATCACTGTGTAAATTTGACATGAAATCTGATCAAACTCTACATAAACCTGATCACTGTGTAAACTTGGCAAGAAATCTGATCAAACTCTACATAAACCTGATCACTGTGTAAACTTGACATGGAATCTGATCAAACTCTACATAAACCTGATCACTGTGTACTAACTTGACATGAAATCTGATCAAACTCTACGTAAACCTGATCACTGTGTACTAACTTGACATGGAATCTGATCAAACTCTACATAAACCTGATCACTGTGTACTAACTTGACATGAAATCTGATCAAACTCTACATAAACCTGATCACTGTGTACTAACTTGGCAAGAAATCTGATCAAACTCTACATAAACCTGATCACTGTGTACTAACTTGACATGGAATCTGATCAAACTCTACATAAACCTGATCACTGTGTAAACTTGACATGAAATCTGATCAAACTCTACATAAACCTGATCACTGTGTAAACTTGACATGAAATCTGATCAAACTCTACATAAACCTGATCACCGTGTAAACTTGACATGAAATCTGATCAAACTCTACATAAACCTGATCACTGTGTACTAACTTGACATGAAATCTGATCAAACTCTACATAAACCTGATCACTGTGTAAACTTGACATGAAATCTGATCAAACTCTACATAAACCTGATCACTGTGTACTAACTTGACATGAAATCTGATCAAACTCTACATAAACCTGATCGCTGTGTAAACTTGACATGAAATCTGATCAAACTCTACATAAACCTGATCACTGTGTAAACTTGACATGAAATCTGATCAAACTCTACATAAACCTGATCACTGTGTAAACTTGACATGAAATCTGATCAAACTCTACATAAACCTGATCACTGTGTAAATTTGACATGAAATCTGATCAAACTCTACATAAACCTGATCACTGTGTAAACTTGGCAAGAAATCTGATCAAACTCTACATAAACCTGATCACTGTGTAAACTTGACATGAAATCTGATCAAACTCTACATAAACCTGATCACTGTGTACTAACTTGACATGAAATCTGATCAAACTCTACATAAACCTGATCACTGTGTAAACTTGACATGAAATCTGATCAAACTCTACATAAACCTGATCACTGTGTAAACTTGGCAAGAAATCTGATCAAACTCTACATAAACCTGATCACTGTGTAAACTTGACATGGAATCTGATCAAACTCTACATAAACCTGATCACTGTGTAAACTTGGCAAGAAATCTGATCAAACTCTACATAAACCTGATCACTGTGTAAATTTGACATGAAATCTGATCAAACTCTACATAAACCTGATCACTGTGTAAACTTGGCAAGAAATCTGATCAAACTCTACATAAACCTGATCACTGTGTAAATTTGACATGGAATCTGATCAAACTCTACATAAACCTGATCACTGTGTACTAACTTGACATGGAATCTGATCAAACTCTACATAAACCTGATCACTGTGTACTAACTTGACATGAAATCTGATCAAACTCTACATAAACCTGATCACTGTGTACTAACTTGGCAAGAAATCTGATCAAACTCTACATAAACCTGATCACTGTGTACTAACTTGACATGGAATCTGATCAAACTCTACATAAACCTGATCACTGTGTAAACTTGACATGAAATCTGATCAAACTCTACATAAACCTGATCACTGTGTAAACTTGACATGAAATCTGATCAAACTCTACATAAACCTGATCACTGTGTAAACTTGACATGAAATCTGATCAAACTCTACATAAACCTGATCACTGTGTAAACTTGACATGGAATCTGATCAAACTCTACATAAACCTGATCACTGTGTAAACTTGACATGAAATCTGATCAAACTCTACATAAACCTGATCACTGTGTAAACTTGACATGAAATCTGATCAAACTCTACATAAACCTGATCACTGTGTAAACTTGGCAAGAAATCTGATCAAACTCTACATAAACCTGATCACTGTGTACTAACTTGACATGAAATCTGATCAAACTCTACATAAACCTGATCACTGTGTAAACTTGACATGAAATCTGATCAAACTCTACATAAACCTGATCACTGTGTAAACTTGGCAAGAAATCTGATCAAACTCTACATAAACCTGATCACTGTGTAAACTTGACATGAAATCTGATCAAACTCTACATAAACCTGATCACTGTGTAAACTTGACATGAAATCTGATCAAACTCTACATAAACCTGATCACTGTGTAAACTTGACATGAAATCTGATCAAACTCTACATAAACCTGATCACTGTGTAAACTTGGCAAGAAATCTGATCAAACTCTACATAAACCTGATCACTGTGTAAACTTGACATGAAATCTGATCAAACTCTACATAAACCTGATCACTGTGTAAACTTGACATGAAATCTGATCAAACTCTACATAAACCTGATCACTGTGTACTAACTTGACAAGGAATCTGATCAAACTCTACATAAACCTGATCACTGTGTAAACTTGACATGAAATCTGATCAAACTTTACATAAACCTGATCACTGTGTAAACTTGACATGAAATCTGATCAAACTCTACATAAACCTGATCACTGTGTAAACTTGACATGAAATCTGATCAAACTCTAAATAAACCTGATCACTGTGTAAACTTGACATGGAATCTGATCAAACTCTACATAAACCTGATCACTGTGTAAACTTGACATGGAATCTGATCAAACTCTACATAAACCTGATCACTGTGTAAACTTGACATGAAATCTGATCAAACTCTACATAAACCTGATCACTGTGTAAACTTGACATGAAATCTGATCAAACTCTACATAAACCTGATCACTGTGTAAACTTGACATGAAATCTGATCAAACTCTACATAAACCTGATCACTGTGTAAACTTGACATGAAATCTGATCAAACTCTACATAAACCTGATCACTGTGTAAACTTGACATGAAATCTGATCAAACTCTACATAAACCTGATCACTGTGTAAACTTGACATGAAATCTGATCAAACTCTACATAAACCTGATCACTGTGTAAACTTGACATGAAATCTGATCAAACTCTACATAAACCTGATCACTGTGTACTAACTTGAAATGAAATCTGATCAAACTCTACATAAACCTGATCACTGTGTAAACTTGACATGAAATCTGATCAAACTCTACATAAACCTGATCACTGTGTACTAACTTGACATGAAATCTGATCAAACTCTACATAAACCTGATCACTGTGTAAATTTGACATGAAATCTGATCAAACTCTACATAAACCTGATCACTGTGTAAACTTGGCAAGAAATCTGATCAAACTCTACATAAACCTGATCACTGTGTAAACTTGACATGGAATCTGATCAAACTCTACATAAACCTGATCACTGTGTACTAACTTGACATGAAATCTGATCAAACTCTACGTAAACCTGATCACTGTGTACTAACTTGACATGGAATCTGATCAAACTCTACATAAACCTGATCACTGTGTACTAACTTGACATGAAATCTGATCAAACTCTACATAAACCTGATCACTGTGTACTAACTTGGCAAGAAATCTGATCAAACTCTACATAAACCTGATCACTGTGTACTAACTTGACATGGAATCTGATCAAACTCTACATAAACCTGATCACTGTGTAAACTTGACATGAAATCTGATCAAACTCTACATAAACCTGATCACTGTGTAAACTTGACATGAAATCTGATCAAACTCTACATAAACCTGATCACCGTGTAAACTTGACATGAAATCTGATCAAACTCTACATAAACCTGATCACTGTGTACTAACTTGACATGAAATCTGATCAAACTCTACATAAACCTGATCACTGTGTAAACTTGACATGAAATCTGATCAAACTCTACATAAACCTGATCACTGTGTACTAACTTGACATGAAATCTGATCAAACTCTACATAAACCTGATCACTGTGTAAATTTGACATGAAATCTGATCAAACTCTACATAAACCTGATCACTGTGTAAACTTGACATGAAATCTGATCAAACTCTACATAAACCTGATCACTGTGTACTAACTTGACATGAAATCTGATCAAACTCTACATAAACCTGATCACTGTGTACTAACTTGACATGAAATCTGATCAAACTCTACATAAACCTGATCACTGTGTAAACTTGACATGAAATCTGATCAAACTCTACATAAACCTGATCACTGTGTAAACTTGACATGAAATCTGATCAAACTCTACATAAACCTGATCACTGTGTAAACTTGACATGAAATCTGATCAAACTCTACATAAACCTGATCACTGTGTAAACTTGACATGAAATCTGATCAAACTCTACATAAACCTGATCACTGTGTAAACTTGACATGAAATCTGATCAAACTCTACATAAACCTGATCACTGTGTACTAACTTGACATGAAATCTGATCAAACTCTACATAAACCTGATCACTGTGTACTAACTTGACATGAAATCTGATCAAACTCTACATAAACCTGATCACTGTGTAAACTTGACATGAAATCTGATCAAACTCTACATAAACCTGATCACTGTGTAAATTTGACATGAAATCTGATCAAACTCTACATAAACCTGATCACTGTGTAAACTTGACATGAAATCTGATCAAACTCTACATAAACCTGATCGCTGTGTAAACTTGACATGAAATTTGATCAAACTCTACATAAACCTGATCACTGTGTAAACTTGACATGGAATCTGATCAAACTCTACATAAACCTGATCACTGTGTAAATTTGACATGAAATCTGATCAAACTCTACATAAACCTGATCACTGTGTAAACTTGACATGAAATCTGATCAAACTCTACATAAACCTGATCACGGTGTACTAACTTGACATGAAATCTGATCAAACTCTACATAAACCTGATCACTGTGTAAACTTGACATGAAATCTGATCAAACTCTACATAAACCTGATCACTGTGTAAACTTGACATGGAATCTGATCAAACTCTACATAAACCTGATCACTGTGTAAACTTGACATGGAATCTGATCAAACTCTACATAAACCTGATCACTGTGTAAATTTGACATGAAATCTGATCAAACTCTACATAAATCTGATCACTGTGTAAACTTGACATGAAATCTGATCAAACTCTACATAAACCTGATCACTGTGTAAACTTGGCAAGAAATCTGATCAAACTCTACATAAACCTGATCGCTGTGTAAACTTGACATGAAATCTGATCAAACTCTACATAAACCTGATCACTGTGTAAACTTGACATGGAATCTGATCAAACTCTACATAAACCTGATCACTGTGTAAATTTGACATGAAATCTGATCAAACTCTACATAAACCTGATCACTGTGTAAACTTGACATGGAATCTGATCAAACTCTACATAAACCTGATCACTGTGTAAATTTGACATGAAATCTGATCAAACTCTACATAAACCTGATCACTGTGTAAACTTGACATGAAATCTGATCAAACTCAACATAAACCTGATCACTGTGTAAACTTGACATGAAATCTGATCAAACTCTACATAAACCTGATCACTGTGTAAACTTGGCAAGAAATCTGATCAAACTCTACATAAACCTGATCGCTGTGTAAACTTGACATGAAATCTGATCAAACTCTACATAAACCTGATCACTGTGTAAACTTGACATGGAATCTGATCAAACTCTACATAAACCTGATCACTGTGTAAATTTGACATGAAATCTGATCAAACTCTACATAAACTTGATCACTGTGTAAACTTGACATGAAATCTGATCAAACTCTACATCAATCTGATGACCAGTTGGTGATTCAGATATTAAAAGTAAATCATCAGTATATAATAAGTGATTTAAATTTTGGTCTCCCAGGTTTACTGGTTCTGTTATATTGGGATCAAAATATTTTCCAATGTCATCGACAAACATATTGAAAAGAGTGGGGTTTAAGCTGTCCCCTTGCTTCACTCCTTGGTTAGCTTTAAAGGTTTCAGCATACAAATGTTGGTATTTACATGCATATAATGTGTTTGAATACATATCATGTAAAATATTGTACAATTTGTCTTTAGCTCTTAGTTTAAGGAACAGAGCTGATCTCCAGACACTGTCAAAAGCTTTTATAAAGTCTACAAAACACACATATAGTTTCTTTTACACTTATAGACATATTTGTTAATTAATGTTTTTAAAATAAATACATGATCTGTAACCTTTTCTAAATCCACCTTGATTTGCACAAAACAAATTATTTGATTTTATAAAACTATCAAGTCTTTGTTGCAATAAGGATGTAAACAGTTTACCTAAACAGCTGGAAATACTAATACCTCTGTAATTTCCACAGTCAGAAAATAGATGTTAATAAGGAAAGTTTCCAAATTTTTGGAAACTTTCCTGAATTCAATATTTCATTAAAAAGTTTGGTCAAAAGTAGTGCCAAAGTATTAGAACCTGCTTTCAGAAATTCATTTACTATCAGATCAGGACCTCCAGATTTCCTCTTTTTTAACATTTTTATACCATCTTTAATTTCTTTACAAGTGAAAGGGGGCATCAAGAATGTAATCTTCATTTTGAGAAATATCTGATTCCTCAATTTTACCATGAACGATTTTACTATCATCATCTTCTTCATTTACTAATAATTTTTTATAGTGATTTTGTAATTGTTTTGATGAGATACTCGAGTCACAAATATTGTTTTTCTTTTTATAGTTATTGATGTTATTCCAAAAATCTTTAGTATTTTTAGGGTCTACATCATTTATTTGTTGTATTAAAGATTCAAAAAATCCTTTTTTTAATTTATTTTTCAGTTTGTTAAATTCTCTTCTGCAGTTACAAAAAGTCAACCAAAGGGCATTATTCTTTGGCTCCTTAGCCAATCTATATCCTAGGGAGTGCACTTCCTTTATTAGTAATAGACAATCATTAGACATCCATACTTTTTTGCACCTGGCTTTTCTAGATTTCCTTTTCACATTTTGTTTCTGTATATTGCAATTAAAAGAAATAAGATTTTTTTGCAGCTTGTATGTAGATATCATTTGTTTTGTCTACCAAAAGATCAGTGTCATTAAAGCTGTCATCATCTAGTAGTTTATTAAGAGATAAAATGTTTTCCGAATTATCGGGTTCTATTAAAGAGTCAATATAGAGGTCCTCATTCTGATCGGACCATTTAAAAGTTCCAGGTAAAGATCATAATTTTTCCTCTTCTACATTAGAGGATTTATTTTCACATTGTATATTAATTAAAATCAAACAGTGATCTGATAGGTCAGATGGAGATTTGAATACAAAACTGTTAACTGTTAATGATGTAAAACAAGCTTTGTGATGCTAACATATAATCTACTTTATAGAAGGAAAGATTGTTTTCCTAATGATAACAATAAATACAATCTATACAAACTTGAAATAAGAAATCTAAACAAATTCTTTATACTCATCTTAGATATTCTAATGACTTTTTGGAACTAGACGTGCACAGTAACACTGATTGTTTTTCCAAAAAAATAATAAATTTATGCTTGCAAAATTTCAAATATTAATTTTTATATATGGTACATGTTTAGAAAATGTATTTTCGCTCAGGATAAAATGTTTACGAGAATGTTAGCCATGTTAAAACTACATACTAACTATGGCTTCCATGAATTATTTTTTAGTTCAAATTTAGTGACTGCCTTAACCTACAAATGATAACAGAATTATGTGGATTACTGACCAGGTTTTGGTTGACCTTCAACTTCAATGGTCAGTGTAGATTCTTCATCATAGATTTCAGTAGTCACTTTTTCTATAGGCTTTTCCTTCACATCAATTTCAGTAACACTAATTTCTAAAGGTTGCTGTTTAACTTCAATATCCATGGAAACTGTGTCTTTTTCCTCAGTTACATCAATCTCCATGGAAACAACATCCTTTGGTTTGTCCTCGATGTCAACTTCTATGGTAGTTGTGTCCTTGACTTCAACATCTGTTGTTTCTACTTTAGGTTTACTTGTTACATCCAGTGTGCTTGTTTCTGTTGGCTTCTCATCAAATGCTAAAAATGTATATCAAATAATGATTTCATATTTATATATTGATTATTGACATTGATTTTCACATTTTAGAATGAATGATGAAAATGAAACAATCAAATATATATTGGACTACAAATAAAAATATAAAATACTATTTATACTGATGAAATACATTTAAACAAAGAGAAAAAATATCTTACAGTTAAAATAAATAAAAACAACAAAACATCATTGAACAAAGTTAAAAATATAATCTACTGGCCTTTAGAATCAAGGAAAAATGGAAATATGTCATTAGCTTTTCAATATATGTTGCTTTAAAATTGACTAATAAGAAAGTGTATGAATCAGTTTAAAATTTGACATGCAACTAATACATGTATGTGACAGGTAATATCAAGGTCTCATTTCTGACAGATGCAAGGACTTTTTCGATACTCCACATACATGTTAAATACTAGGTAAATTTAACATATAATATTGAGACATTTAAATATAGGAACAAAAGGGAGGAGGTTCAACACTGGTACAAACACACCATTTAAATTATTTGTAAGTTATACAGTATTCAGTTGATTCAGTGAGATATATTATCAGTATCAACAGAATGCTTGATACTGAAAATTACCTGTCAGTGTGATGACAAACATATGACAGTACAGATATATACCATGAATTCATTCCCTGTCAGTGTGATGACAAACATATGACATTACAGATATATACCATGAATTCATTCCCTGTCAGTGTGATGACAAACATATGACATTACAGATATATACCATGAATTCATTCCCTGTCAGTGTGATGACAAACATATGACATTACAGATATATACCATGAATTCATTCCCCGTCAGTGAGATGACAAACATATGACATTACAGATATATACCATGAATTCATTCCCTGTCAGTGTGATGACAAACATATGACATTACAGATATATACCATGAATTCATTCCCCGTCAGTGAGATGACAAACATATGACATTACAGATATATACCATGAATTCATTCCCTGTCAGTGTGATGACAAACATATGACATTACAGATATATACCATGAATTCATTCCCTGTCAGTGTGATGACAAACATATGACATTACAGATATATACCATGAATTCATTCCCCATCAGTGAGATGACAAACATATGACATTACAGATATATACCATGAATTCATTCCTTGTCAGTGAGATGACAAACATATTATGACAGTACAGATATATACCATGAATTCATTCCCTGTCAGTGAGAAGACAAACATATGACATTACAGATATATACCTTGAATTCATTCCATCAGTGAGATGACAAACATATGACATTACAGATATATACCATGAATTCATTCTCTGTCAGTGAGATGACAAACATATGACATTACAGATATGAGCAAGAATATGGTATTTGAACTTTTGGTTTCTTTTGGTATCCAAATGGTTAAATACTAAAACTTAAATATTTCACACGTGGAATATGATTATATCAACACTGTACAAAAGAAACAAGTGATATCAAGGGGAAAATATTTACCCATCTTTTTAAACATTTTTATCGTGACAGGAAACCAAATGCTTATTACAAGTTATGGTAATAAATATTTGGTTTCCTGTCGCGATAAAAATGTATGAAACGGCACCATCTAAGACCATTTGGGTTTTTTCCTTGGTTATTTAATGCATTTATATACTATTTTAAATATTAAAGTAGCATATTTTTTTTTATTTTTTAATGCGATAGGATACCACAAGCACTGTATCGGAGTTATAATATTATCATACAAAAATTGTATAAATGTTCCGAAAATCACACTTCCATTACACGTGGTTCACTTGTGACCGGAAGTTCAATTGGGCGGAAATTGTAAATCATACCAATTTATTTAATCTTCAAATTAACGTTTCTTTTTGGATGACATGTAACGCATAACGGAACAGGTGGATGATTGAATAAAAAAAAATAGAAAATGAAAAGCTTAAATGTAAACATCCGTGATTAATCTATTTAAACATCTCACGAGAGTTTATTTATACTAATCGTTGTTATGGCGACTGTTACAAAAAGGAGATAACACAACTTAAAATAGCGTTACGAAATCGGAAACCAATGTAACGCGCAATATATGACACCTGTAACAGAAATACTTACTCTGCTCAAAATTTTCTTCTCTCCATTCTTCATTATCAATGTTTGTCAATATTTTAACGGCTAGCTTACATTTTTGTATGTCACAGTTGTGTGCAAATCCAACTCTGTTACGCAGTTCGGAGACGAAAATAACGATAAGAAACGACGCATAAAAGTACGAAGATGGACATTAAAAATATTTTTTATTCATAAAATATTTACAATATATCAATGGTCACCATTCATCTAACACACCAACCAACCATTTGGCCATAGAATTACAACATATATCAAAGAAATATCCAATTTTATCAGTTTTCTATCGTTTTCAGAAACGGTTCAAATACCATATTCTTGCTCAAACATACCTTGAATTCATTCCCTGTCAGTGAGATGACAAACATGACATTACAGATATATACCTTGAATTCATTCCCTGTCAGTGTGATGACAAACATATGACATTACAGATATATACCATGAATTAATTCCCTGTCAGTGAGATGACAAACATATGACATTACAGATATATACCTTGAATTCATTCCATGTCAGTGAGATGACAAACATATGACATTACAGATATATACCATGAATTCTTTCCCTGTCAGTGAGATGACATTATAGATATATACCTCAAATTCATTCCCTCTCAGTAAGATGACAAATATATGACAGTACAGATATATACCATGAATTCACTCCCTGTCAGTGAGATGACAAACATATTATGACATTACAGATATATACCATGAATTCATTCCTTGTCAGTGAGATGACAAACATATATGACATTGCATAAATATACCATGAATTCATTCCCTGTCAGTGAGATGATAAACATATGACATTACAGATGCATACCATGAATTCATTCCCCGTCAGTGAGATGACAAACATATGACAGTACAGATATATACCATGAATTCATTCCCTGTCAGTGAGATGACAAACATATGACATTACAGATATATACCATGAATTCATTCCCTGTCAGTGAGATGACAAGCATATTATGACATTACAGATATATACCATGAATTCATTCCCTGTCAGTGAGATGACAAACATATGACATTGCATAAATATACCATAAATTCATTCCATGTCAGTGAGATGACAAACATATGACATTACAGATGCATACCATGAATTCATTCCCTGTCAGTGATATGACAAACATATTATGACATTACAGATATATACCATGAATTCATTTCCTGTCAGTGAGATGACAAACATATGATATTACAGATGCATACCATGAATTCATTCCCAGTCAGTGAGATGACAAACATGACAATACAGATATATACCATGAACTCATTCCCGGGGGGTCAGTGAGATGACAAACATATGACATTACAGATATATACCATGAATTCATTCCTCGTCAGTGATATGACATTACAGATATATACCATGAATGCATTCCCCATCAGTGAGATGACATTACAGATATATACCATGAATTAATTCCATGTCAGTGAGATGACAAACATATGACATTACAGATACATACCATGAATTCATTCCCAGTCAGTGAGATGACAAACATATGACATTACAGATATATACCATGAATTCATTCCCATTCAGTGAGATGACAAACTTGACAATACAGATATATACCATGAATTCATTCCATCAGTGAGATGACAAACACATGACATTACAGATATATACCATGAATTCATTCCCTGTTGAAAGGGACATATGATTTAAGGTTCAAATAGACAAGAAAGAGCTGTGTTAGATGTTATTACATCATGGAGTATTTAACATACGACTTTAACCAGACTGATGTTTGGCTTAATTTACAAAATAAATATATTGCAAAACATGTTGCTCTTACTATTGTCTATTCAATACTTACGTATTACATTTACAAAACAAGTTGTAGTGGATTTACCAGCTTCATTCTCAATCACGACTTTGTATTCTCCTTCATCTTCAGGAGAGGTCTCAGAAATCACAAGTTTAGTGACAGTTTTCTCTACAGTGATCTCATACTCTGGTTGTTCTATGGGAAGATCATCAATGAACCAAGTTACAACTGATTCAGGCTGACTAACATATTCCACTGTTAAAACCAGTTCATTTCCTTCTGCTATTTTCAAGCTTGTCAATTCTTTGATTATTTCAGGCACATGGAATTCTCCAGTGGAAATGCTGATTTCAAATCCCTCTCTCTGTGATTCTTCAACATCAATAGAGATAGTTGTTTCAACCTTATCACGTGTCTCATCAGCCTCTTCAACTGATGTTACCTCTTTAATTTTAGACTCAACAATTTCAAGTGAGATGTCTTCCTTCTGTTCTTTGACTACAATTTCAACCTCTGTTTTCTCTGAAGGAGTTTCTTTTTCCTCAGTTGTGATTTCAACTGTTTCCTCAAATGTAACTGGAATTTCTTCAGTAGGTATCTCAGATAGCTTGGTTTCCTCAACATCTGGTTTGACTACAATTTCAACCTCTGTTTTCTCTGAGAGAGTTTCTTTTTCCTCAGTTGTGATTTCAACTGTTTCCTCAAATGTAACAGGAATTTCTTCAGTAGGTACTTCAGATGGCCTGGTTTCCTCCATATCTGGTTTGACTACAATTTCAACCTCTGTTTTCTCTGAGGTAGTTTCTTTTTCCTCAGTTGTGATTTCAACTGTTTCCTCAAATGCAACAGGAATATCTTCAGTAGGTACCTCAGATGGCTTGGATTCCTCAACATCTGGTTTGACTACAATTTCAACCTCTGTTTTCTCTGAGGTAGTTTCTTTTTCCTCAGTTGTGATTTCAATTGTTTCCTCAAATGTAACAGGAATTTCTTCAGTAGGTACCTCAGATGGCCTGGTTTCCTCCATATCTGGTTTGACCACAATTTCAACTTCAGTTTTCTCTGAGGGAGTTTCTTTTTCCTCAGTTGTGATTTCAACTGTTTCCTCAAATGTTACAGGAATTTCTTCGGTAGGTACCTCAGATGGCTTGGTTTCCTCAACATCTGGCTTGACTACAATTTCAACCTCTGTTTTCTCTGAGGTAGTTTCTTTTTCCTCAGTTGTGATTTCAACTGTTTCCTCAAATGCAACAGGAATATCTTCAGTTGGTATCTCAGATGGCTTGGATTCCTCAACATCTGGTTTGACTACAATTTCAACCTCTGTTTTCTCTGAGGTAGTTTCTTTTTCCTCAGTTGTGATTTCAATTGTTTCCTCAAATGTAACAGGAATTTCTTCAGTAGGTACCTCAGATGGTTTGGTTTCCTCAACATCTGGTTTAACCACAATTTCAACTTCAGTTTTCTCTGAGGTAGTTTCTTTTTCCTCAGTTGTGATATCAATTGTTCCCTCAAATGTTACTGGAATTTCTTCAGTAGGTACCTCAGATGGCTTGGTTTCCTCAACATCTGGTTTGACTACAATTTCAACCTCTGTTTTCTCTGAGGGAGTTTCTTTTTCCTCAGTTGTGATTTCAACTGTTTCCTCAAATGTAACAGCAATTTCTTCAGTTGGTACCTCAGATGGCTTGGTTTCCTCAACATCTGGTTTGACTACAATTTCAACCTCGGTTTTCTCTGAGGGAGTTTCTTTTTCCTCAGTTGTGATTTCAATTGTTTCCTCAAATGTTACAGGAATTTCTTCAGTAGGTACCTCAGATGGCTTGGTTTCCTCAACATCTGGTTTGACTACAATTTCAACCTCTGTTTTCTCTGAGGTAGTTTCTTTTTCCTCAGTTGTGATTTCAACTGTTTCCTCAAATGTTACAGGAATTTCTTCAGTAGGTACCTCAGATGGCTTGGTTTCCTCAACATCTGGTTTGACTACAATTTCAACCTCTGTTTTCTCTGAGGTAGTTTCTTTTTCCTCAGTTGTGGTTTCAACTGTTTCCTCAAATGTAACAGGAATTTCTTCAGTAGGTACCTCAGATGGCCTGGTTTCCTCCACATCTGGTTTGACTGCAATTTCAACCTCTGGTTTCTCTGAGGTAGTTTCTTTTTCCTCAGTTGTGATTTCAACTGTTTCTTCAAAAGTAACAGGAATTTCTTCAGTAGGTACCTTACATGGCTTGGTTTCCTCAACATCTGGTTTGACCACAATTTCAACCTCTGTTTTCTTTGAGGTAGTTTCTTTTTCCTCAGTTGTGATTTCAATTGTTTCCTCAAATGTTACAGGAATTTCTTCAGTAGGTACCTCAGATGGTCTGGTTTCTTCCGTCTCTGGTTTGACTGCAATTTCAACTTCAGTTTTCTCTGAGGGAGTTTCTTTTTCCTCAGTTACGATTTCAATTGTTTCCTCAAATGTTACTGGAATTTCTTCAGTAGGTACCTCAGACAGCTTGGTTTCCTCAACATCTGGTTTGACTACAACTTCAACCTCTGTTTTCTCTGAGGGAGTTTCTTTTTCCTCAGTTGTGATTTCAACTGTTTCCTCAAATGTAACAGGAATTTCTTCAGTTGGTACCTCAGATGGCTTGGTTTCTTCCATCTCTGGTTTGACTACAATTTCAACCTCGGTTTTCTCTGAGGGAGTTTCTTTTTCCTCAGTTGTGATTTCAACTGTTTCCTCAAATGTTACAGGAATTTCTTCAGTAGGTACCTCAGATGGCTTGGTTTCCTCAACATCTGGTTTGACTACAATTTCAACCTCTGTTTTCTCTGAGGTAGTTTCTTTTTCCTCAGTTGTGATTTCAACTGTTTCCTCAAATGTAACAGGAATTTCTGCAGTTGGTACTTCAGATGGCCTAGTTTCTTCAATTTCTGGTTTGACTACAATTTCAACCTCTATTTTCTCTGCAGGGGTTTCTTTTTCCTCAGTTGTGATTTCAACTGTTTCCTCAAATGTTACTGGAATTTCTTCAGTTGGTACCTCAGATGGCCTGGTTTCCTCCATATCTGGTTTGACTACAATTTCAACCTCTGTTTTCTCTGAGGGAGTTTCTTTTTCCTCAGTTGTGATTTCAATTGTTTCCTCAAATGTAACTGGAATTTCTTCAGTTGGTACCTCAGATGGCCTGGTTTCCTCCATATCCGGTTTGACTACAATTTCAACCTCGGTTATCTCTGAGGAAGTTTCCTTTTCCTCAGTTGTGATTTCAATTGTTTCCTCAAATGTAACAGGAATGTCTTCAGTTGGTACCTCAGATGGCCTAGTTTCCTCAATTTCTGGTTTGACAATAATTTCAACCTCTGTTTTCTCTGAGGGAGTTTCTTTTTCCTCAGTTGTGATTTCAACTGTTTCCTCAAATGTTACTGGAATTTCTGCAGTTGGTACCTCAGATGGCCTAGTTTCTTCAATTTCTGCTTTGACTACAATTTCAACCTCTATTTTCTCTGCAGGAGTTTCTTTTTCCTCAGTTGTGATTTCAACTGTTTCCTCAAATGTTACTGGAATTTCTTCAGTTGGTACCTCAGATGGCCTGGTTTCCTCCATATCTGGTTTGACCACAATTTCAACCTCTGTTTTCTCTGAGGGAGTTTCTTTTTCCTCAGTTGTGATTTCAATTGTTTCCTCAAATGTAACTGGAATTTCTTCAGTTGGTACTTCAGATGGCCTAGTTTCCTCAATTTCTGGTTTGACAATAATTTCAACCTCTGTTTTCTCTGAGGGAGTTTCTTTTTCCTCAGTTGTGATTTCAACTGTTTCCTCAAATGTTACTGGAATTTCTGCAGTTGGTACCTCAGATGGCCTAGTTTCTTCAATTTCTGCTTTGACTACAATTTCAACCTCTATTTTCTCTGCAGGAGTTTCTTTTTCCTCAGTTGTGATTTCAACTGTTTCCTCAAATGATACTGGAATTTCTTCAGTAGGTACCTCAGATGGCCTGGTTTCCTCCACATCTGGTTTGACTGCAATTTCAACCTCTGTCTTCTCTGAGGGAGTTTCTTTTTCCTCAGTTGTGATTTCAATTGTTTCCTCAAATGTTACTGGAATTTCTTCAGTAGGTACCTCAGATGGCTTGGTTTCTTCAATTTCTGGTTTGACCACAATTTCAACCTCTGTTTTCTCTGAGGGAGTTTCTTTTTCCTCAGTTGTGATTTCAACTGTTTCCTCAAATGTAACTGGAATTTCGTCAGTTGGTATCTCAGATGGCCTGGTTTCTTCAACATCTGGTTTGACTACAATTTCAACCTCTGTTTTCTCTGAGGGGGTTTCTTTTTCCTCAGTTGTGATTTCAACTGTTTCCTCAAATGATACTGGAATTTCTTCAGTAGGTACCTCAGATGGCTTGGTTTCCTCAACATCTGGTTTGACTACAATTTCAACCTCGGTTTTCTCCGAGGTAGTTTCTTCTTCCTCAGTTGTGACTTCAATTGTTTCCTCAAATGTTACAGGAATTTCTTCAGTAGGTACCTCAGATGGCCTAGTTTCTTCAATTTCTGGTTTGACTACAATTTCAACCTCTGTTTTCTCTGAAGGAGTTTCTTTTTCCTCAGTTGTGATTTCAACTGTTTCCTCAAATGTACCAGCAATTTCTTCAGTTGGTACCTCAGATGGCCTGGTTTCTTCCATCTCTGGTTTGACTACAACTTCAACCTCAGTTTTCTCTGAGAGAGTTTCTTTCGCCTCAGTTGTGATTTCAACCGTTTCCTCAAATGTAACTGGAATTTCTTCAGTAGGTACCTCAGATGGCCTGGTTTCTTCCATATCTAGTTTGACCACAATTTCAACCTCTGTTTTCTCTGAGGTAGTTTCTTTTTCCTCAGTTGTGAGTTCAATTATTTCCTCAAATGCAACTGGAATTTCTTCAGTAGGTACCTCAGATGGCTTGGTTTCTTCCATATCTGGTTTGACCACAATTTCAACCTCTGTTTTCTCTGAGGGAGTTTCTTTTTCCTCAGTTGTGATTTCAACTGTTTCCTCAAATGTTACTGGAATTTCTTCAGTAGGTACCTCAGATGGCCTGGTTTCCTCCACATCTGGTTTGACTACAATTTCAACTTCAGTTTTCTCTGAGGGAGTTTCTTTTTCCTCAGTTGTGATTTCAATTGTTTCCTCAAATGTAACTGGAATTTCTTCAGTTGGTACTTCAGATGGCCTAGTTTCCTCAATTTCTGGTTTGACAATAATTTCAACCTCTGTTTTCTCTGAGGGAGTTTCTTTTTCCTCAGTTGTGATTTCAACTGTTTCCTCAAATGTTACTGGAATTTCTGCAGTTGGTACCTCAGATGGCCTAGTTTCTTCAATTTCTGCTTTGACTACAATTTCAACCTCTATTTTCTCTGCAGGAGTTTCTTTTTCCTCAGTTGTGATTTCAACTGTTTCCTCAAATGATACTGGAATTTCTTCAGTAGGTACCTCAGATGGCCTAGTTTCCTCCACATCTGGTTTGACTGCAATTTCAACCTCTGTCTTCTCTGAGGGAGTTTCTTTTTCCTCAGTTGTGATTTCAATTGTTTCCTCAAATGTTACTGGAATTTCTTCAGTAGGTACCTCAGATGGCTTGGTTTCTTCAATTTCTGGTTTGACCACAATTTCAACCTCTGTTTTCTCTGAGGGAGTTTCTTTTTCCTCAGTTGTGATTTCAACTGTTTCCTCAAATGTAACTGGAATTTCGTCAGTTGGTATCTCAGATGGCCTGGTTTCTTCAACATCTGGTTTGACTACAATTTCAACCTCTGTTTTCTCTGAGGGGGTTTCTTTTTCCTCAGTTGTGATTTCAACTGTTTCCTCAAATGATACTGGAATTTCTTCAGTAGGTACCTCAGATGGCTTGGTTTCCTCAACATTTGGTTTGACTACAATTTCAACCTCGGTTTTCTCCGAGGTAGTTTCTTCTTCCTCAGTTGTGACTTCAATTGTTTCCTCAAATGTTACAGGAATTTCTTCAGTAGGTACCTCAGATGGCCTAGTTTCTTCAATTTCTGGTTTGACTACAATTTCAACCTCTGTTTTCTCTGAAGGAGTTTCTTTTTCCTCAGTTGTGATTTCAACTGTTTCCTCAAATGTACCAGCAATTTCTTCAGTTGGTACCTCAGATGGCCTGGTTTCTTCCATCTCTGGTTTGACTACAACTTCAACCTCAGTTTTCTCTGAGAGAGTTTCTTTCGCCTCAGTTGTGATTTCAACCGTTTCCTCAAATGTAACTGGAATTTCTTCAGTAGGTACCTCAGATGGCCTGGTTTCTTCCATATCTAGTTTGACCACAATTTCAACCTCTGTTTTCTCTGAGGTAGTTTCTTTTTCCTCAGTTGTGAGTTCAATTATTTCCTCAAATGCAACTGGAATTTCTTCAGTAGGTACCTCAGATGGCTTGGTTTCTTCCATATCTGGTTTGACCACAATTTCAACCTCTGTTTTCTCTGAGGGAGTTTCTTTTTCCTCAGTTGTGATTTCAACTGTTTCCTCAAATGTTACTGGAATTTCTTCAGTAGGTACCTCAGATGGCCTGGTTTCCTCCACATCTGGTTTGACCACAATTTCAACTTCAGTTTTCTCTGAGGGAGTTTCTTTTTCCTCAGTTATGATTTCAACTGTTTCCTCAAATGTTACTGGAATTTCTTCAGTAGGTACCTCAGATGGCCTGGTTTCCTCCACATCTGATTTGACCACAATTTCAACCTCTGTTTTCTCTGAGGGAGTTTCTTTTTCCTCAGTTGTGATTTCAACAGTTTCCTCAAATGTTACTGGAATTTCTTCAGTAGGTACCTCAGATGGCCTGGTTTCTTCCATCTCTGGTTTGACCACAATTTCAACTTCAGTTTTCTCTGAAGGAGTTTCCTTTTCCTCAGTCGTGATTTCAACGGTTTCGTCAAATATTACTGGTATTTCCTTTTCAGTTGATGCTGTTGAAGGTACAGTCTGTTGAAGAATAGACTGTGTTGTAGATTCAGGAACTATTTCTTCAGAAGGTTTTTCATCTTGTATAACTTTTTCAGTTAAGTCTTCCTCACAAACAATTTCCTCAATAACCTCTACTACAGACAGTTTTCTCTCATCAATAGAAGGCTTATCTTCTGGAATTGATACATGTTCTTCAGCGACCTTTGTCGCTGTTGATTCCTGTGTTACAACAGATTCTAGAATTTCTCTTGTAAATTCTTCGGCATATTTCTCTAAAGTTTCAATTTGAATTTCTTCTGGTTTTTCAGCATCAGCCACATCCAAAACAATTTCCGTCTTTACAGGTTTCTTTTCTTCTGTAGCTACAGCCACTAAGTATTCTTCAGTTGTTTCCACTTGAGGTGTTTCTTCCTCAACTTCTGTTGTAATTTCAAATGGCATTTCAGCTTCCTCTATCTCTTCTTCTGGAACAACATCTGTCACCTTGGGTTGTTCAGATTTAATGGATTCGAGAATTTCTTTGGTAATCGTCTCTGCATATTTGTCATAAACAGCCGAAGAAATTAACTCAGATTTTTCATCTTCTGTAATAACAAGTTCAATTTCAGTAACTGATGGTGTCTCAAATTCCAATATTGGTGTTTCCTCAACAATGTCTGTTGTTTTCTCTGTGGTTTCATTGCTCAATATATCAGCTACACCAGTTATAGCTTCAGCAATTTCCTCAGTCTCCTTGACCTGGATTTCTGATGGTACCTCTTCAATTGTCAAAATCTCTGTTGTTGTGGTAGATTCTGTTTCTTCTGACACAATTTCTACAGTTTCAATTTCTACTTCCCCTACTTCTTCAGAAGGTGTGACAACTTCCTCTATAGAAACTGCAGATGGAAGTTCTTCTGTTTCCTTGGCTTTCAGATCAATTGAAACTTCCTCTTTCTTCGCTGGTTTGCTTTCAATAATTTCCTTCATGCTATCAACAACAGATTCTTGAACTTCTTCTTCCTTAGTGACCGTTGTAATCTGTTGTTCTGTGTCAATTGTAATTGTCTCCCTTATTTCCTCAACAACTTCTTTTGTTGGTTGTTTCACTTCCTGTTCTTGTACATCTTCCTCCAATGTTTCAGGTTTGACAGTTTCAACTTCAGAAACTTTACTTGGCTTGACCTCAATTGAAATAGTTTCGGCTATTTTTTCTGGTACCCTTTCCTCAAGTAGAGTCTCTTCAATAGATTTAGGTACATCTTGTATTATTTCTACCTCTTGAACCTCTGATGGTTTCATATCTTTAGAAACCTGTACTGTCATTTCAACTGTAGTTGTTTCAGCTGGCTTTTCTTCAACAGTTAAAGTCTCTTCAAATGTTTCTGTGGAAGCTGTTTCAGTAATAGCTTTAGTCTGACTTATTTCTTTTGCAACAAGCTCCTTTTGAAATTGTACAGTTTGTCTTGTTTCTTCAATAGTTTCTTCAGCTGGAGCACTAGACTGAGTTACTATTTCAGTTTCTTCAGCTGTCTCTGAAAGTTGAATTGTTTCCCTTTCAGTAACAATAGTTTCCTCAGAAAGAACAGGTATATCATGTTCCTCCATATACTCTTCTGTTTCTTCCTTGACAGAGAGTTTAGTCTCAGGCTGACCAATGATTATCTGGAAATCAATTTCCTCCTTTTGTGTTTTTGGTTGAATATCAATTGTCTGTTTGAAGTGTTCAACATCAGTAACTTCTGGGATGGTCTCCCTTTCTTTTGTTATTTCAATGGTTTCACTATACTTTTCTGTAGATATGATGTCTTCAGGAATCTCTTCCTGGTCTGCTATTATTTCAACAGTTTCCTTAAATGTTGTTTTAATTTCCTCTGGAGGTATTCCAATGTCTATTTGAGCCTTTTCTGTTGGCATATCAGTCAATTCAATTGTTTCTTTAAAACTTGGTTTTTCCTGGTCAACTATTTCTCCTGATGGCAATTCCTTTTGTATTTCTACAGTTTCAACAAATGATGGCTTTTCTTCTTCTTTGGGTAATTCCTTCTGTACTTCTACAGTTTCAACAAATGATGGCAAGTCCTCTTTTTGCACTTCATGTACATCTTTGGTAATTTCTAAAGTTTTTCTAAAAGTCACTTCTTGTTCTTGTTGTGGAGCAAGAATTTCCATTTCTACAGAAGGTTGTTTTGGAGCTAATTCAACAGTCTCTTCAAATCTTTCTTCTGTTTCTGAAGGTCTTTCTATCTCCATTTCAACAGTTTCTGGTTTCTTTTCTGCTGAAATAACTGTTTCCCTGAAGGTTACTTCCTCTACAATTTGTGGTGCTGGTACCTCCTCTTCAACAATGCTTGGCCTTTTTGGCAAAATTTCAATACTTTCGGTATATTTCATGTCTTCGGTTATTTCTGGTGAATCTTTTTCAACTGTTTCAATAGTTTTATCAACAGTTGTGGTGATTTCAACAGAATCTTTGAATATTTCATCTGTAGGCCCAGCTAACTGAATCTCAACAGCTGATGGCTGGTCTATACCAATAGATTCAACAAAAGTCTCATCTGAAATTTCTACTGGACTTTTTGAAACTTCAATCGATTCTCTGTATATTTCACTTTTGCCTTTAGGTGTGTCAAATTCCAACTCAATATCATTTGGCTGCTCAGAAACAATCTGTTTCGTGAGAGTCTTAATTTCATCTATTTCTGGCAGGTGTTCTTCTATTTTCGGTCCTTCCGTTCCTTCTTCAGTTGTACTGAATTCAATCACAACTTCACTTAATTGTTTTGGTCCAATTTCAACAACTTCTGGTTTTTGTGGTGAAATTTCAACTGTCGTTTCATGAATTAGTTTCTGAGGTTTTTCTTCTGTTTTTGTTATTTCAACTGTATCTGTAAACCTCTTCTCTGATATTGGAGCTTCAAACTCAATGTCAACAATCTGAGGTTTTTCTGGTGATATTTCAATGGATTCCTTGAATTTTGTTTCTTCAGTTACAGATTCAGGAATTTCTTCTGTTTCTTTGGTGATTTCAATCGTTTCCCTAATAATTTCCTCTGTCACATCTTGAGGAGCTGAAATCTGAAGTTCAACAACTTCTGGTATTTGTGGTGAAATTTCAACTGTCGTTTCATGAATTTGTTTCTGAGGTTTTTCTTCTATTTTTGTTATTTCAACTGTATCTGTAAACCTCTTCTCTGATATTGGAGCTTCAAACTCAATGTCAACAATCTGAGGTTTTTCTGGTGATATTTCAATGGATTCCTTGAATTTTGTTTCTTCAGTTACTGATTCGGGAATTTCTTCTGTTTCTTTGGTGATTTCAATCGTTTCCCTAATAATTTCCTCTGTCACATCTTGAGGAGCTGAAATCTGAAGTTCAACAACTTCTGGTATTTGTGGTGAAATTTCAACTGTCGTTTCATGAATTAGTTTCTGAGGTTTTTCTTCTGTTTTTGTTATTTCAACTGTATCTGTAAACCTCTTCTCTGATATTGGAGCTTCAAACTCAATGTCAACAATCTGAGGTTTTTCTGGTGATATTTCAATGGATTCCTTGAATTTTGTTTCTTCAGTTACTGATTCAGGAATTTCTTCTGTTTCTTTGGTGATTTCAATCGTTTCCCTAATAATTTCCTCTGTCACATCTTGAGGAGCTGAAATCTGAAATTCAACAATTTCTGGTTTCTGTGGTGAAATTTCAACTGTCATTTCATGAATTTGTTTCTTCTGTTTTTGTTCTGGAGCAGAATCTTCAATGTCTGTAACCTCTGATGTTATAGGAGTAATCTCAACAATTGTTCCCTTAGGTTTATCTTCTTCAGAAGATATCTCATCTTCTTCTTTTACAACACCCAAAGTGTCCCATTTGTCTTCGTCAGCTAATTCTTCTACTTTGACAACATTAGGCAAAGATTCAGTAGGAGCAACATCTCGAACTTCCTCAATTTGATCTTCAATATCTTCAATTTCCTCAGGATGACCTTCTGAGGAAGCAGTACTACGAGCTAAAATTAAAAAAACCACACATTTACTTACTTCATCCTAAAAATCTTCAGATTGTCCACCGTGTATCTTTGTCTCGTCAACCACCTAGCCATATCATACAGTACACTTCATGAAAGTATAGGGAACAGAACATCGCAAAAAATATCTCTTTTGGAGTCTATGCCAATTTACAATTTAGATTAAAGGTATGCTTAGCAAAATGTGCATAGACGTATACTGGGATAAACTTTCGATAAAAATAAAACTAGAGGCTCCATCGCTCACCTGATTCATGCACTATTTAGGATCAAACCAGCCTGTAGTTTTTGAGAAAGAGAAAAAAAACTTTTCATTTATATTCACATAGTCAAACAATGCCATGTGGTGTCTGCTTACTTGGATTTTGTAAAGGACCACCCAAAACAAATGGTTCAGTGTTTCATATGGTCCTATATTAAAACTATGCGACCAAAAAAAATAAATAAACCAACAGAAATTAGCAAAGGGTCCCCAACGTATATTAGACACAAGTTTGTTTTCAAAAGGTTTATTGGGTTGAGATTAGTATAATGTAGAAATATTTTTCATCTGTTTAAATTATTCTGTGATGGCGACCATCTTAGATTTCCGATCGACACAACAAAAACAAAACAAAACAAAAATGTAAGGGACCTTTCAATGATCATTCATGTTCAGAAAGGAATCGCTCAAATTTCTAGTTTCTAGTTTTCATTTTCCTAATTAAACCTATGTATAAACTATATCCTGCAATAATGTCTGCTTTGGATTTCTGATCACAACAACAAACACATTTTGGTAAGACCATCCAAGGCACATTCCAACCAAGTTAGCCTTTAAATGGTTTAAGATTGGAATAATTTGAAAATATATTTCCCAAAGGGTCATATGTTAAAATTCTCCAGTGATGGCAGCCATCTTGGATTTCCGATCAACACAAAAACAAAAACAAATGTAAAAAGCCATTCAATTATTATTCATGTTCAGCTTGGTTCAGCTTCTAAAAAAAAATATTTTCTCAATTCTCATATAGTCCAATTCTAAAATGTCCTGCAATGATGGTCATCTTAGATTTCCGACCGAGAAAAAAAACCAAACAAACAAAAATTTTATAGTGAGCATTCCTACTAAATAACAATTCCATCCCATGAGAGGAAAACATTTTTGAAATTACCACAGATCAGAGAGCATAATTGGAGCTAGGAGCCATGTTGGATTTCCAAATGAAAGGAAAATCAAATAAAATGTTGAGGACAACCCAAGGAACATATCCGCCAAGTTTGGTTCCCAATGGACTGGAGGTTTGTGAGAAATAGATAAAAAATGTAAATGTGTACGGACAACGACGGATGCCAAGTGATGTCAATAGCTCACATGTCCCTTTGTATCAGGTGAGCTAAAAAAAATACATCCTCTAGTTTGACAGACTGGTAATACATGTTTTGTATCCTTCACATGACAGAGATTTTTGAATTTTGAACTCTAATTTTTCGAAACTCAAAAAACCAAAATCAAAACATCCCATGTTGAGCCCATAAAAAATCCTTAGCATAATATGCTAGTTATAATGTTAAAGCTATATGGTATATATAGTTTTAGATGTTCTGTATCACTATTTAACATGAATCACTGAATAGTCAATTCAAGGCAGGTTGGTTCAATGCATATTTTTTTTCTCTGTAGTAAAGGAGTTTTGCCAAGGATTTCAGCACAATCTCTGATGACATTATTTTCTTTAAAATTTATTTCTAGTTAGACATTTCAAAACAAAAGCTTTTTCCAACTTGAAAATGGGAAGAAGAAAAAAATGAAACCATGGTAAAATCATCATCGATAACCCAAGGCTGACCAGTCTAATACTCTACATTCATCACTCAAGAATCAATTGAAACAATTACATTAGTTTCAGAGTTGTCCACTTACTGAACCAGCATTTATAAGTCTTTGTATCAACATAACATTACTCAAATTTTCGATTGGTCACAAAAATAAAAATGCTTACAGAACCAATCAGATTTCAGATGAATAATTTGTGTCTACGAGGATTTCTGTCAGTAGACACATGAGTGATGAGTGATAACAATCGGAAAGTGATCAGCTGTAGGTTACCAATGATGAGGTAAATTCACAAGTTAAGAAAAAGAAATTTATTCAATTATAATTTTAATCTATTAAGTATTGTTCAAAATCCAATAAATTTCTTGCTGATGTTGTTTTCTGATGTTGTTGGAATTTTATTTTTCAACCTTTCCAAAGAATTTTTTTATAAATTATACTAGTTTTACAATGAAATCACTAAGTAATAATGTCATCTGAAATTTATTTGAAAATAGGTCATATTTAAGGTTTGAAAGGTCAGGTCAAAGGTCAAAGGTCTATGCATAATACAAAAGAAAATGGTATAATTCAAAGGTCAAATATCAATACATAATACGAAATAAAATGGCAAAATATAAGTCTGTGATAATTTATAATAAGGCCACACCATATTAACTACTTGTTATCTGTTGGCTTTTTGTAACAGCCAATAAATAGTGAGAGAATTTATACAATTTACCAAATTATTTTTTTCATTTTAAGTAATTTTTGACAGAAGCAATTATTTTCTAACATCAAAACACAAAAATCAGTAAACAAATGAGAGAAACATTTAGAAAATAGAATCAAAACTGTTGTATTAAAAACAAGGAATTAACTTGGTGTGTAATTCAGGCTTGATACTGTAGGATTTTCATTGGCTTGGAGAGATCAGTATCAAACATGTATAAGTTCACCAATGAACACTAACACCCAGCTTTCCATTTCACATGAGAGGACAAACAAATTTCATTGTGGTTTGCATGATGGAGAGATCTTTGGAAGGAAACGGTTTCAAACATTTTAATGCATATATTTATTTGGTAACTGTATAAAGTAGATTTGGTTTGATTGGTTGGTGCTAATATTGTCAAAATACTTGGAATGAAATACCAGTATGAATATATATGGCAAAGTACACTCATATTGTCAACTTCTGAATATCTTTGGCAGATTTAACATAAATTGAACATGGAATTCTCACAATGTTTTAGCATCTATTAAGCAAATCTTGAGTAAATGTTCAGATAAATAATTCTTATTATTACAATATGAATGAGTTCATTACCATAAATCTTCATAACTGTTAAAAACAAACTTACGAAGTACTGTAACATAAGCTGTGGAACGAGCTTGGCCAACAACATTTGCAATATCCACCCAATATTCACCCTCATCCTCGGGGAATATCTCTCTGAACGTGAGGACACTGCGTCTCTCCTTAGTGACAATCTCGATACCGTCCGTGGGAGTAATCTCATCACCATCCAGGTACCAAGTTACTGTCAGTGGAGGACGTCCTGCGAACTCCACCACTAACTCGACTAACTTATTTTCGGTCTCTGTCAGATCCGTAAGTGGGATGGTGAACATGGGAGCTTCATGCTCTATTGTTGTCTTAAATGTTTCTCCTTCCACAGTTATCTCGTCCTTGGTCACTTCCTGTGGTTTGATCTCTACTGTTAGTTCCTCTTTTGTCACTTCCTGTGGTTTGACCTCTACATTTATTTCTTCCTTTGTCACTTCTTGTGGCTTGACTTCAATAACCATAGCAGTTTTTGATATCCTTGAAACTTCAATTGGTACTGATTGTTCAGGTTTTGTCTCCTTGATTTCAACAGTGTCAAGTGGTTGTTGCATTACCTCCATCATTTTTACCTTCGTTTCAGAAGGTGTAGCAGATTCAGGCTTCACTTCCTGTACAGGTACGTCTGATGATTTCACTTCTAATGGTTGATCGAGACTGACTTCTGTGATCTTCAACTCCACATCAACCCCTTCTGAAACTGTAGTCTTAGTTTCAGTTGGAACCTCTGTTTTTGGTTTTATTTCCTCAGCTAGAACATCAGAAGATTTGACTTCTTCTGGTTTCACAGCCTCGACTTCAGTAACATCAGGTTTTATAGGTTTTTCTTCTTCAACAGATGTTCTTGTTTCAGTTGGACTCTCTGCAGCAGGTTTACTTTGCTCAGTTAGAATATCAGAAGTTTTGGCATCAACTGTTTTTTCTGTCTGGATTTCAGTAACTTCAAGTTGCTCTGGTTTCTCCTCTGAGATTGTCACTACTGATTCTTTAGGAGCTTCAGTTGCAGGTTTCTCCTCTGAGATTGTCACTACTGATTCTTTAGGAGCTTCAGTTGCAGGTTTCTCCTCTGAGATTGTCACTACTGATTCTTTAGGAGCTTCAGTTGCAGGTTTCTCCTCCGAGATTGTCACTACTGATTCTTTAGGAGCTTCAGTTGCAGGTTTAGCTTCCACAGATGACACTTCAGTTGGTACAGATTCATCAGGTTTTTGTTCATCAACTCCAGTGACCTCAAAATGTGGTAATTGGCTATCTGAGACTTCCACTTGGGATTCAACTGGAACTTCTTTTTCAGGTTGAACTCCTTCTACTGATACCTGAGTTTTTTCACTTTCTTCTGTCTTTGTTTCTTCAACATCAATAACTACTGGTTGTTCAGGAACCACTTCCTGTAGTGCATCAGCTTGAAATTCTGGTAGCTTGGATGACGCAGGTTTTTCAACATCCTCCTGTTCTAGGATCGGAGAAATCTGAAAATAGAAACATGAATGTTGAATACTTCTGTACAGTATGACATTCAGAATACTTCTTTCTGTACAGTACGACATTCAGAATACTTCTGTACAGTACGACATTCAGAATACTTCTGTACAGTACGACATTCAGAATACTTCTTTCTGTTCAGTACGACATTCAGAATACTTCTGTACAGTACGACATTCAGAATACTCTGTACAGTATGACATTCAGAATACTTCTTTCTGTACAGTACGACATTCAGAATACTTCTGTACAGTACGACATTCAGAATACTTCTGTACAGTACGACATTCAGAATACTTCTGTACAGTACGACATGAATACTTCTGTACAGTACGACATTCAGAATACTTCTGTACAGTACGACATTCAGAATACTTCTGTACAGTATGACATTCAGAATACTTCCGTACAGCACGACATTCAGAATACTTCTGTACAGTACGACATTCAGAATACTTCTGTACAGTACGACATTCAGAATACTTCTGTACAGTACGACATTCAGAATACTTCTGTACAGTACGATATTCAGAATACTTCTGTACAGTACGACATTCAGACTACTTCTGTACAGTATGACATTCAGAATACTTCTGTACAGTACGACATTCAGAATACTTCTGTACAGTATGATATTCAGAATACTTCTGTACAGTATGACATTCAGAATACTTCTGTACAGTATGACATTCAGAATACTTTTGTACAGTATGACATTCAGAATACTTCTGTACAGTACGACATGAATACTTCTGTACAGTACAACATTCAGAATACTTCTGTACAGTACGACATTCAGAATACTTCTGTACTGTACGACATTCAGAATACTTCTGTACAGTATGACATTCAGAATACTTTTGTACAGTATGACATTCAAAATACTTCTGTACAGTACGACATGAATACTTCTGTACAGTATGACATTCAGAATACTTCTGTACAGTACGACATTCAGAATACTTCTGTACAGTACGACATTCAGAATACTTCTGTACTGTACGACATTCAGAATACTTCTGTACAATACGACATTCAGAATACTTCTGTACTGTACGACATTCAGAATACTTCTGTACAGTATGACATTCAGAATACTTCTGTACTGTACGACATTCAGAATACTTCTGTACAGTATGACATTCAGAATACTTCCGTACAGCACGACATTCAGAATACTTCTGTACAGTACGACATTCAGAATACTTCTGTACAGTACGACATTCAGACTACTTCTGTACAGTATGACATTCAGAATACTTCTGTACAGTACGACATTCAGAATACTTCTGTACAGTATGATATTCAGAATACTTCTGTACAGTATGACATTCAGAATACTTCTGTACAGTATGACATTCAGAATACTTTTGTACAGTATGACATTCAGAATACTTCTGTACAGTACGACATGAATACTTCTGTACAGTACAACATTCAGAATACTTCTGTACAGTACGACATTCAGAATACTTCTGTACTGTACGACATTCAGAATACTTCTGTACAGTATGACATTCAGAATACTTTTGTACAGTATGACATTCAGAATACTTCTGTACAGTACGACATGAATACTTCTGTACAGTATGACATTCAGAATACTTCTGTACAGTACGACATTCAGAATACTTCTGTACAGTACGACATTCAGAATACTTCTGTACTGTACGACATTCAGAATACTTCTGTACAATACGACATTCAGAATACTTCTGTACTGTACGACATTCAGAATACTTCTGTACAGTATGACATTCAGAATACTTCTGTACTGTACGACATTCAGAATACTTCTGTACAGTATGACATTCAGAATACTTCCGTACAGCACGACATTCAGAATACTTCTGTACAGTACGACATTCAGAATACTTCTGTACAGTACGACATTCAGAATACTTCTGTACAATACGACATTCAGAATACTTCTGTACAGTATGACATTCAGAATACTTCTGTACAGTACGACATGAATACTTCTGTACAGTATGACATTCAGAATACTTCTGTACAGTACGACATTCAGAATACTTCTGTACAGTACGACATTCAGAATACTTCTGTACTGTACGACATTCAGAATACTTCTGTACAATACGACATTCAGAATACTTCTGTACTGTACGACATTCAGAATACTTCTGTACAGTATGACATTCAGAATACTTCTGTACTGTACGACATTCAGAATACTTCCGTACAGCACGACATTCAGAATACTTCCGTACAGCACGACATTCAGAATACTTCTGTACAGTACGACATTCAGAATACTTCTGTACAGTACGACATTCAGACTACTTCTGTACAGTATGACATTCAGAATACTTCTGTACAGTACGACATTCAGAATACTTCTGTACAGTATGATATTCAGAATACTTCTGTACAGTATGACATTCAGAATACTTCTGTACAGTATGACATTCAGAATACTTTTGTACAGTATGACATTCAGAATACTTCTGTACAGTACGACATGAATACTTCTGTACAGTACAACATTCAGAATACTTCTGTACAGTACGACATTCAGAATACTTCTGTACTGTACGACATTCAGAATACTTCTGTACAGTATGACATTCAGAATACTTTTGTACAGTATGACATTCAGAATACTTCTGTACAGTACGACATGAATACTTCTGTACAGTATGACATTCAGAATACTTCTGTACAGTACGACATTCAGAATACTTCTGTACAGTACGACATTCAGAATACTTCTGTACTGTACGACATTCAGAATACTTCTGTACAATACGACATTCAGAATACTTCTGTACTGTACGACATTCAGAATACTTCTGTACAGTATGACATTCAGAATACTTCTGTACTGTACGACATTCAGAATACTTCTGTACAGTATGACATTCAGAATACTTCCGTACAGCACGACATTCAGAATACTTCTGTACAGTACGACATTCAGAATACTTCTGTACAGTACGACATTCAGAATACTTCTGTACAATACGACATTCAGAATACTTCTGTACAGTACGACATTCAGAATATTTCTGTACAGTACGACATTCAGAATACTTCTGTACAGTACGACATTCAGAATACTTCTGAACAGTACGACATTCAGAATACTTCTGTACAGTACAACATTCAGAATACTTCTGTACAGTACGACATTCAGAATACTTCTGTACAGTACGACATTCAGAATACTTCTGTACAGTATGACATTCAGAATACTTTTGTACAGTACGACATTCAGAATACTTCTGTACAGTATGACATTCAGAATACTTCTGTACAGTACGACATTCAGAATACTTCTGTACAGTACGACATTCAGAATACTTCTGTACTGTACTACATTCAGAATACTTCTGTACAGTACGACATTCAGAATACTTCTGTACAGTATGACATTCAGAATACTTCTGTACAGTATGACATTCAGAATACTTCTGTACAGTATGACATTCAGAATACTTGTACATGAATTGTACAAAATTAAGCAATTAAATTAAGCACATTGATATCTTAAACAACTATTGAAATGTATACAAGTACAGTAATTGATTGTTAATACAAAATGAGCCATTTTCCAGCTATATCATAGCATGAAAAAGTTACAATCGATGAGATCATGATGATTGATGTCCGCTTTGTAGTAGACCAACTCACTGAGTCAACAGTCTACAGATAGAAATGTCGCTCCACTAAGACATTTTATCTTGATTCCAAGCCAACCAGTTTTTGCACCTTAAAGCTGCTTAGCAAAGAAGCAGCAAATATCAATTTTACAGTCCTTGGTTTTACTGGAATGTGGTTCAAAATCACAATCTATTCCAATTGAGGCATGGATGCCAACCATTACACCACATATGCAGTCAGTTCAAGAAGATGAATCAATATATTTTTATTAAATTGACCATAAACAATTTCACCATTTCAGAACATTCTGGGTTTTGCATAAACGAAATAGTATTTGTCAAAAATGCTGTAACCACGTAATCATTCACATAAGGTGTGTCATCAATTCAAATTTGTTAGTAAGAAGTAGAACAACAATTTGATCATGAGAGATTTAATATCTTATCAAATAGTATACATTGTTGAACTGTTCTAAAAAGATGGAGATCAATAAACAGACATCATTATGTTAGTCAATTGTCTGAACAAGATATGATTATAATCTAACGATTATGTAGTCTCCCAAACCGGCCACTGACAACAGGCTTAAAAAATAAATCAAAAGCTACCTTTGAAATCGAACAATGGCGACCAGTAGAAATTTGTCAATGTCAGGAATCAATTCGGGACATCATAATCTACCCACATATGAAATGTTGAAATCGGACAATGTTGAATTTGTGTGGTATTGTGGTGGCCATTTTGAAAATGGTGACCGACAGAAATTTTTCGATCTCGGGAATCAATTCGGGACATCATTATCTACCCACATATGAAATGTCGTTAAAATCAGACAATGTTGAATTTTTGTGGTATTGTGGTGGCCATTTTGAAAATGGTGACCGGTAGAAATTTTTCAATGTCGGGAATCAATTCGGGACATCATTATCTACCCACATATCAAATTTGGATGACATCGGACAATGTTGAATTTTTATCGCCCATTTTTTATGCCGTGTTTTGGTAGCCATTTTGAAAATGGCAGACATCTTGAAAACACAGAATTGCTCCTCTAATGGTGACCTATCACTATGTCAAATTTTATGTCTCTATCATTATCTATTTAGAAGTTATCAACATTAATGTACGAAATTTAAAGTTTCCCATAGGATTCTATAGTAATCCCCACCCCCTTTGAACCCCGGGGTATAGAAATGGGACCGAGAGCTTCTTCAGCTTGAAGGGGCATCCGTCGGTTGTGCGGGATGTAGAAATTCACAACCAACCCGTCCTGCGGATGAGACATAAATAAAACCGAGGTCCCGTGTTTAGAGATTGCCACCCTCTCCGCAAGTTAAAGAACCCAGTGTAACAGCTCATTATGAGCATTATGCTCATGATGAGTGGTCCATAAGAGACCTGTTGCACTGGCAAAATTATCCGTCCATACCCATCACCTTTCCTTGTTTCGAGTCCCGTGACGTTTAAATTTTTAAATGTTCTCGTCCTGAATATAGCTGAAAAATTGCTCGCTGGACGTTAAACACCAACCAACCAATCAATCAATCAATCAACCCCTTTGAACCCCTAAAAATATGGCTTTGACTCCCTTTACCACAAATCTGGTTTAGGATCAACTAGAAACATATATCTATAACTCCACCAAGTTTCATGAAATTCTGTCCAGTAGTTCCCGAGATCTGCCGTGGACAAGTTCATGGTCCGCGGAAAGAAAGGAGAAAGAATAATAAGAAACGGAGCAAAAACAATAAGTCTCCCAAACTTTGTTTGGGAGACTTAATAATTAATTAATTACAGTCCTGGACTGTGTTAAGTCTATAAGTAAAGATGAATCATTTGTTGTTTGTAGAAGGGCTTATGTCTTATTCACGTTACTTGTCTATGTTTGTTTGTAGAAGGGCTTAGGTCTTATTCACGTTACTTGTCTATGTTTGTTTGTAGAAGGGCTTATGTCTTATTCACATTACTTGTCTATGTTTGTTTGTAGAAGGGCTTAGGTCTTATTCACGTTACTTGTCTATGTTTGTTTGTAGAAGGGCTTAGGTCTTATTCACGTTACTTGTCTATGTTTGTTTGTAGAAGGGCTTATGTCTTATTCACGTTACTTGTCTATGTTTGTTTGTAGAAGGGCTTAGGTCTTATTCACGTTACTTGTCTATGTTTGTTTGTAGAAGGGCTTAGGTCTTATTCACGTTACTTGTCTATGTTTGTTTGTAGAAGGGCTTATGTCTTATTCACGTTACTTGTCTATGTTTGTTTGTAGAAGGGCTTATGTCTTATTCACGTTACTTGTCTATGTTTGTTTGTAGAAGGGCTTAGGTCTTATTCACGTTACTTGTCTATGTTTGTTTGTAGAAGGGCTTATGTCTTATTCACGTTACTTGTCTATGTTTGTTTGTAGAAGGGCTTATGTCTTATTCACGTTACTTGTCTATGTTTGTTTGTAGAAGGGCTTAGGTCTTATTCACGTTACTTGTCTATGTTTGTTTGTAGAAGGGCTTAGGTCTTATTCACGTTACTTGTCTATGTTTGTTTGTAGAAGGGCTTATGTCTTATTCACGTTACTTGTCTATGTTTGTTTGTAGAAGGGCTTATGTCTTATTCACGTTACTTGTCTATGTTTGTTTGTAGAAGGGCTTATGTCTTATTCACGTTACTTGTCCATGTTTGCACATAGTGGTGTCCTATACATATTGTGTTGTGTTTTTGTTTTTCTTTGCCTTGTTGCTATGTTGCTAGTTGCCAACTGAATCTCTGGATTTTTTTAGTGTCCCTTCAGAATTCTCCAGCATTTATTGTAACTACCAGTGAAATCCTTGGTTCAGTTGATTTGGACATGACAAGGTGCAACTATATATTTTTTTCTTTCAAAAGAGTTTAAATCTACTAACCTCCTCATGTGCAGCCTCAGTGATATCTACAACCTTCTCTTCATCAGTAGTCTCAGCTACTGGCACTGACAGAATCTCTTCTGGGTGATCATATATTTCCATGGCAGCCTCCTTTTTAATCTCATCTATGTCAATTTCCATTCCTGATACTTTCTGTATCTCTTCCAGTAATTCCTTAGCAATGGTAGCAGCATCTGTGTCAGAATCTCCACGAGGTCTTGGTGATGGTGTATCCATAGAGGACATGAAGGAATCAGATGCTTCCTCTGAGGTTTGGACATATTCATATGCTGCAATATATAAATATCATTTATTTTTGTGCTGACTTTTTTATATTGACTGCAGTGATTTCTAAAAATCTGTAAGACAAAGTAATAGAAACAAAAGCCACGAAAAAAACACCTAAAAATTACAGTATTAAGTTTGTTTCTATATGGATTCATTTGATGTCAAGCTTAAAATTTATATCTGAATATCAAAATAACTTGCATAGTCTAATAAGCAAGTCCAGATAACTTGAATACAACAATAAATATGCCTAAATCAATAGAATATACAAATAGATATGCAGAGCAAACTTGAATACACAAAAAAATAATCCCAGATAACTTGAATACACTTATGGCCAGATAAATTGAATACATGATTAAACAAGATGTTGCACGCTACGTCATGCTAAGAATACCCCACTCGTTCATTTGTGTCAAATTTGTATATATCTCAACACTCATTACCAGAAAATGCCGTAAAAACATGAACAATTCTTGTAGACATGGTACAAGTCACCATGCCAAAGCCACATATCAATTAAAGTTTGTTTTTGCCCGCAATAACGTATGTCTCCCCCGTCCCACAAACTGTAGTCATAGGTAAAATCTATTTGGGTAACAAATAAAATTAAGCTTCAATGAATAACAAAAAAAACCTGTTTTTAATCCATGAAACACAAAAAAAATTGATCAAAAGTGCTAAAGCAAGGGTTACAGGTACTATTCCATATTGTCATGGCAAAGTTCCCCATTCCAGAAAATTGCTCAGCCTATGTTCCAATGATTTTAAAGGAGTTTTGTTCTTCTAAAATCAATGGATTGGTGATGAAAACTTTTTCAGGGAAATAGTGACATTATGATAGACTCTTGTACATATATATATACATGTATATATACAAGTTTCAGTAAGGGATATTATACTAGAGTGTTTGCAAATAACTCCCACAAAATTTGGGTACCTATAAAGTGCGAAACGAAATAGAAACGAAACGAAAACGAAACGAAACGAAATCAACAAAAACGAAACGAAACGAAACGAAATCAACGAAATGAAAACGAAATAAAACGAAACCAACGAAAGCAAAACGAAATCAACGAAAACAAAACGAAATAGAAAATGGAAGAAAAAATAATAGGGGCCTAAAAGAAATCAAACCTATTTTCACAATTACGATGCTAGACTACTTCCCACACATGTCTGTCTTTCATCAGGAGAGGACAGGATTTGATCACCGTTGAACAAGAATACCATGCATTTATTCAGCGGGAGTCTGTCCTTTTCACTTAGTGGCTTCTTTTAAATTTGGGAACCTTATAAGAGCAACGTCAAGTCTGTTGAAAGGAGAGGAATTAAAATAACAGAAGTGCAGTAGTTAAAGTTCACTAATAAAAACCCCCGTCCGAGCAAAATTTAAAAGTGTGTCGGAGAGACGAAAAAGTGTGACAACCGGACGGACAAACGAACGAACGGACAGCAGAAGTCCTATATACCCCAATCTTTTTTTTGGCGGATGTATACAAATCCTATCAAAAATTAACTTTAGAAATTTAAAAATCTATATATCTTGTAAAAGTACCTTTTTTCCCTTTGATCCTTTTTCATATAAAAAAAAACCCAAATCACCCCCCCCTCCGGTATTAATAAAATTTGATACGGCACATATTTTTTATACCCCCCGCTATCCAGCGGAAGGGGAGTATATAGTATATGTCCCTTTGTCCGTGAGTGCTTCCCTCACTGCCTATGCAATTCCTCCTTAACAACTTGATGGAATTGCATGAATCTTACAGGAAATCTTTAATACCATATGGCAAGGTTCATTAATTTCATGAATTCTTTAGTACCAAATGGCATTGTGCACCTTCTATTTTTATTTTCCCATTTTAACAGTTCTTGCTAAAATTTCTTCACTTTTGGACTTTGTCATTTAAGGCTATGTAATTGTCATACAAGGCAATACAATAGAGAGAGGATACTGTTGCGTTATCCATAACTCTTCCTAAACAACAGAATGGATTTCAATAAAACTTCCAGAGTTTCTTATTTATGTTTAGTTTTTGCAAGCATTATTTTTTCCAGAAGTTCTTCTGTAAGGAGGGCGCTCACTGTATGTCCTGTTATGTTGCTGTTGGTTTTTTTTTTTTAGTTCTTCAAAATAGAACAATAGGATTTGAAATAAAAAGTTTATAGTGTTGGGTCTTTTTGACCCCTGTATATCTCTGAAAGAACAACGATAAGACATTACGCCAAATCTGTTGGCACACTACCGAATAAAGGTAATAACAATGGTACCGTACTCCAAGGCGCATTCAAAAGGGAAAGTCCACAAAAACAGACAAAACCGATAAGAAGCTCAACCATCTGAGTTTTCAATCAACGGAACAACTGAAAAACAACACATTCCCGACTTGGTACAGGCATTTTCCCAGGAAAATGGTGGGTTCTGATAGCAGATAGGCAGATGCCACTCGTCTAACCCTAAGACGTTACCAAGTATAAAAACAATCGGTACATGTAAATTCTCTAATCCTAAGACATGACCAAATGTGAAACTAGAAAACAACTATCATATTCTCGACTTGGTACAGGCATTTCCCAAGAAAATAGTGGGTCAAACCTCCCACTTGTATGACAGTCGTTAATAGTTCCGTCATATTGACAAATGGGGGTGGGGGAGTGCATGGGGATTAAACGTAACAAGTCAGGAAAATCCAGTAGTCAACTAGTGCCCAGAATCTGAAACTCAAGACCATCCTGTTTGATTTGCGAATAGGTAAATTTATGTAGAATACAAACGAAAAACGTAATAAAATCAGATGAATAATGAACCCTCAATATCCCAAGCAATGAAAATACCCCCTCATATCCCCCATTTTTTTCTATATGCCCACTCCAGAAACTTTATAATTCATAAATACTGACACACACACAAACACAAATAAAAATATGACATTTGAACTTCTGAAAGTTTGTCGGCAAGCAAACCCGGCTTGGATTGAGTTGCGGGTAATGTACGTGAGGAGTACTGTAACGGACAGACATGCAAGATGGGCTATAATTAATCAAAATTATTGTATTTAAAAAATCGAATTATCTTTTTTTTTGTATTTCTTTATTTCGTTTTGTCTTTTATTTTTTTCCTTCCATTTTCTTCATATTAGTCTATTTCGTTGGTTTCATTTCATTTCGTTTCCATTTCGTTGATTTCGTTTCGTTTCGTTTCGCTTTCGTTGATTTCGTTTTCGTTGATTTCGTTTCGTTTCTATTTCGTTTCGCACTTTATAGGTACCCACAAAATTTAGGGGATCAACATTTCCTGGTAATATGCACAACTACATATGGTGTCCTTACTACCTACCAAGTTTCATGAAATTCGGTTCAGTAGTTTCAGAGGAGTTGTGCTGACAAGCTGCTTCAGAAGTATATTTCGGAAAATGTTAAGTTCAAAGGGGCAAAACTCCCACAAAATTTAGGGGATCAACATTTCCTGGTAATATGCACAACTACATATGGTGTCCTTAAATTCTGTTCAGTAGTTTCAGAGGAGTTGCGCCGACAAGCTGCTTCAGTAGTAAATTTCGGGAAATTTCTAAGTTCAAAGGGGCATAACTCCTACAAAATTCAGTGGATAAAAATTTCCTGGTAATATGTCCATCTACATATGGTGTCCTTACTACCTACCAAGTTTCATGAAATACTGTTCAGTAGTTTCGGAGGAGTTGCGCTTACAAGCTGCTTCAGTAGTAAATTTCGGGAAATTTCTAAGTTCAAAGGGGCATAACTCCCACATAATTCAGGCGTTCAAAATTTCCTGGTAATATGCACAACTACATATGGTGTCCTTACTACCTATCTAGTTTCATGAAATTCTGTTCAGTAGTTTCAGAGGAGTTGCGCTGACAAGCTGCTTCAGAAGTATATTTGGGGAAATTTTTAAGTTCAAAGGGGCATAACTCCCACAAAATTTAGGGGATCAAAATTTCCTGGTAATATGCACAACTACATATGGTGTCCTTACTACCTACCAAGTTTCATGAAATTCTGTTCAGTAGTTTCAGAGGAGTTGCGCTGACAAGCTGCTTCAGTAGTAAATTTCGGGAAATTTCTAAGTTCAAAGGGGCATAACTCCCACAAAATTCAGGCGATCAAAATTTCCTGGTAATATGCACAACTACATATGGTGTCCTTACTATCTACCGAGTTTCATGAAATTCTGTTCAGTAGTTTCAGAGGAGTTGCACTGACAAACTGTGTGACGGACAGACAGACAGAGAGACAGACAGACAGACAGACGGACAGGACAAAAACAATATGTCTCCCCACAACAAAGGGGGGAGACATAAATATAAAATCATTTCTTCCAGTAGAAGCTGAGATATCTGTTACGAAAGTTTTCATTACGGCAAACATGAAAAATTCTAAGTCGCGCGGTAAACAGGAAGTAGATGTGCGGTAAGCCTGGAAAGGGGAGACATGGTACAAGTCACCATGCCAAAACCATATATCAAATATAAAATCATTTCTTCCAGTAGAAGCTGAGATATCTGTTACGAAAGTGTGAACGGACGGACAAACGGACGGAGGGACGGACGGACAAGGTGATTGCAATATAGCCCCCTCTCTATGAGTGGGGGTATATGGCCAGATAACTTGAATATACAAATAAATTTCCCCGATATTTTGGTGTAGACTTTACAATTGATAGATAATTTGTCTCCAATGAAAATTGTTCTTTCCAATAGTTTAATTTACAATACATGTACTGATAATACATGTCTAGGCCTCACTTAGTAATGCTAACATTATCTATTTCTTTTATTGCTTTGAATAAGAGAGAAACTTTTTAATCAGAAAGCACTAAATAAAATAAATGGGATATACAGTGAAACCGGTATAAACCGAACCCTGTGTAAACCAAAAATGTCCCTAAACCAGACAGATTTTACAGTCCCATCTACTAAATGTCTATGTAATTTGAACCTGTGTAAATCAAACACCTGTCTAAACTAAACAAATTCTTCAGTTCCAAAGGGGTTTGAATTAGACAGGTTTTACTGTAACTCCTAAATTTTGAACTTAAAATAATGTAAATATATACAATACACTTTCTTCAATTATCAATGCGTTTCTTTAATTACAGGCAGCACTTAAATAGTGAGTGAGCAAGTGTAACCTAAAGAAGCAACTGTTCATCTATATCAGTGAGTGAGTCATTGCTGCTTAATGTCAAGTAACCTTTTGATGAGATAAAGATGATGTCCTCTTTGTAATAGACCAACACACTTAGTTGGATTTGTACAGTGCTAATTTATTGAAACAACAGTCCGCAGGAAGACATGTTGCTCAACATAGACACACAATGCTGATTCCGAGCCAACTTAATGTTGGGTGCTTAGTGGAGAAGCAGCAAATACCAATATTATAATCTTTGGTTTGACCCAACAGGGGCTCAAACCCATGATCTGCCACACTCTAGGCGAGCACGCTAACCATAACATCGTTGATGCGGTTATATCACAGCGAGAACAAAATAAGTTACTTTCTGATGATGTGCACTTTGTGCTAGATCAACACACAGAGTTGGATTTTTTATAGTGTTAGCTCACTGAAACAATATTCAGTGGGTAGACATGTTATCCCACTCGGGCACATTATACTGATTTCGAGCCAACCCGTGTTTGCTCTTTCTCCTTAATGCAGCCACCATCACATATGGGTCAACAAAACAGAGAAATCCTCGTTTCTCTGAAAACAGTCTGTTTATAGTTACCAATCAAAATCATTGTTTGATATTTCTAATCTCCTTGGTTAAGGCGAAAAAGCTATACAGAAAAATAGGGCCTCCCATAATTGGCAAGCAATTCCTATCTTAATTTAGATACATTTAAAAACTGTGATATAAAGAAAGTCATCGATGCTTACAAATGTTCACATTATTATGAAAATTTCTCCTATTGGCGACGAGTGGACAGTGATTGAAGCGTGATCAGTTGTGGGTTACCGATAATGTAATGCTGCGTGGTTATTAGGTAAACATCAAATACTTATTTTTACAGTTTTTGGTTTGACCTGACCAGGCTTGAACCAACAATCTGCCACACTCAAGGTGAACACACCACACACCACCGATGAGGTTAGCACTTCAATATGAAATTGCTGTACTCACAAGAAAAATATGTTCATGCATTATCATCCTTTTATGGAAACACCCCAAAAAAATGAAAAAAAAATTGTATATCATACATTCATGCAATATTCTTAATAAATTGTGGTTTATGAATTGTGGTGAAACAAATGGGTTATGATAGAGAATGTGTCTACAAATAAACATTAAACTATTCACATAAATGCTTACATTCGACTTCTAAAAATCCAATGGTCATTGTTTTTCCATAAGGATTGACAGCTTCACATCGATATTCACCAGCATCCTGTGGGAAAACTTCAACAATCAGCAGAGTACAGGCCCCTGTTTCAGTATCATAGGTCAAATGAAAATCTTGTGTTTCATATATTGGTTTGTCATTGTGGAACCAATCAACATGAGGAGTTGGGATTCCCCTTAATTCACATCTAAACTTAGCCTCTTCACCGTCCATGACCTTTAATGATGTTAGACCCCATGTGAATTCTGGGGGAGTATCTCCGTCTGGGATTTCTACATTAAATATTTCCTGAGTAGTCGTGGCTTCTTTAACAGATTCAGCCTCAGTTTTCTCCTCCTTGGTTATTACAATCCTAGCAACATTTTCATCATCTTTAGATGGCATTCTAAGAGTTAACTTGACTTCTTCCTTAGGTTTATCTTCAACCTCAAGAGTTATCTCTGATTTGTCTGATTCCTCAATTTCAGATATAGCAAAGGTCACTTCCTGTGTTTGACTTTCAGAAGTACTTTCCATTGCAGTTACTTCAGTGACCTCTGGAACCTGTTGGTCTGTCAGTTGAAAGGTCATTTCGATTTCCTCTTGGGGTCTCTCCTCTGTTTCTACTGTTGATATTTGTAAAGTTGATTCTTCACTTTCTGGAATTTTAAAAGTAAATGCTTCTCCAACATTTCCTATAATTTCAGTTGAAGTGGTTTCCTTAACAACTGTTGTCTGCTTTTCAGGTCCAGTAACTTCTAAAGTCATCTCAAATTCTTCGGAGGGTTGTTGTTCAATTTGAAGAGTCATACTTTCTTCATACTTTCCTTCTACCTCTGGGACCTCTTGTTCTAAAATTTTAACATCTGTAGTTTGTTCAGGAATTGTTTCTTCCATTTGTTGAGGAACTTCAACTTCTTGTAACTGAATTGTAAATTCAGTTTCTTCTTTTGGTTGACCTTCGATAGTCAAAGTCATTTCGTCTGTGTATGTTTCCTGTGAAACTGGTAACTCAAATGTTTCCACAGTTCCAGAAGATGCTCCTTCAGTAAAGGTAGTAATTTCCTGTTCTGTTATTTCTTTTTCTGGTTGCATTTCAAGAGAAAATTCAACAGATTCTGAAGGTTGTTCCTGGAATGTGAAAGACATTTCACTTTCAGTTGTATCCATAGAAACGGGTGCTCCAGATATTGACGAGTCCTCAATTACTAATTCTGTTGTTTCCAGAGGCATTTCCTCAAATGTTACTTCTTGTTGTCTAGTTTCCTCCACATCTGTGGTTTCAAAAGTAAATTGAGATTCTGTTTCCTCAGTAATCTCAGAAGTGGTTGTAGATTCCACTGTAGTAGTTTCTGTGTCTCCGATGGCAAATGAGAAACTGACTTCTTCGTGGGGTTTTTCATCAACCTGAATGGTCAGTTCTTGGGGAATCTCTTGTTCAGACTCAGGTAATGTTATTACTTCTTTACTGGTTTCAATTACTGATTCAACTTCCGATATTTCCTTTATAACAGGAACTTCCTGTTCAGTTTGTTCCATCTTAAAATCAATCTTTATTTCATCCTGGGGAACTTCCTGCACCTCAAGAGTTGTCTCCACTTTTTCTACCTCCTCAGTCTCAGGAACTTCAAAAGTAAATTCCTCTCTGACAGTCTCAGTAACTTGTTCCATTTTGGTAACCTCTGGCAGTTCTTCTCTGCTTTTTTCTTCAACTGGTTTAACAGGAATAGAAAACTGTACTTCTTTAAGTGCCTCTCCCATTATATTCATTGTCAGTTCTTCAATGTGTTTTTCACGTTGATCAACTTTAGTTTCTGTGACAACAGTTTCCATAACTTCTTCCTTTTCCTCAGCCACAGGGATTTCTATTTCAACCTTTTCATCCTTTGAAAGTTGATCTGCTATATCCAGTAATACTTCAGTTGTTTCTTCCTTTGAGAGATCTTCTTTTGGCTTGACATCCACAGGTTTCTTTTCAATGATGGTTTTTGAGATAACAGTTTCTACTGCTTCCTGTATGTCTTCTGTAACAGGAATTGATAGTTCTGTTTTCTCTTCTTTGACTGGTTTCCCTTCCTCTGGCACTTCTTCCACAGGGACAATTTCTTCATCTTTTGGTTTCTCAATTGTTTTACGAACTTCTTCAATCTGTTCATCTTGAGGGCGTGGGACATCTTTCATTTCAGAAACATCCATTTCAGTACCACTCACTTCTTTTACAACTGCAATAATCTCAGTTGGTTTCTGTTTCATTGTTGTCTTGTGAACTTCGACCTCAATTTTTTGTGCTGATGGTCGTCTCTCTTTTTTTGTCGTAACTTCTATTTTGTAAGCTTCTTTTGTTGGAAGAGTAACTTCCTGTTGAACATCAGGCACAATTTCAATGGTTTCTGTATGTACAGCCTGTGGCCCTTCCACTTCATCCATAGGTAAAGCACAGATTTCTTCTGTGGTAATAGTTCTAGTTTCTTTAACAATTTCAGTAACATCTTGTGGGCACTGATCTGGCATTTGAACCAGTAATTCAACAGGTTTAGATTCATCTTCTTTGTCAACTCTGACAATTGTTGTGTGAACAGAGTCACCTTCAACAATCTTTGGAATGTCCTCCTCATCTTGGAATGTTTCCGTGGTAACCTGAGTGTAGGTTGTTGTTTCTGTGATTACAGATGATGTTGTTACAGCTGCTGTCGGTGGAAAACCAATTTGTATTTCTACTCCTATGGGTTTAGATGATGGCTGTGCAGCCTTTGGCACTTTATCAAGAGTTATAGCCTCAATATAAGTTGAATCCTCGGGTATAATTATAGGTTCTGTAGGTTGAATATCAATTTTAGTACGATGACGTTCATGTACAGGCATTGTCGTTTCCGAGTCCTTTGGCAATTGTTGAACTTTGATTGTAGTTCTGTGATATTCTTCAGAAGGAATCTCTTCATCTGGGGCTGAAAAAGGTCAAAAGGGAAGGTTAAGGTCAAGGTCAAATAAAAAATGGTTTCTCAAGGTCAGACTAGAGGTGAAAATAAACAGAGATAGACAGAAAGGAGGTCCCTAAGAATGTTTGACATGGATGCCTCGGGAGTCTAAATATGTTACAATGTTTTACATACTTCAATACAAATCATAATAAACTCCAGCCTTCATTTTCAACTTGTTCAGTTAACTTATGAATATTCATAATACAGTACAAACTGTAACTGCTTTAGTTGATTGATGAGTAATCATAACAGAGTATAAAATGTAACTTTTCAGTTAAGTGATGAATATTCACAACACAGAAAAAACTGTAAGTTCTTTAACTGACGAATAGTCATAAAAAATTTAGCATTGTAGTCGTATACTCCCATATTTTTATTATATTTTTGTCTTCTTTAAAAAAAAGAAACATGTTATATAAGTGCTTTGATCGTGTATACAGGAGAAGTTGACACAAGTTTACAAACAAATTTAATGTGGAATAACAAGGAAGTTTGTACTAAAGAGATCGTGTATACAGGAGAAGTTGACACAAGTTTACAAACAAATTTAATATGGAATAACAAGGAAGTTTGTACTAAAGAGATCGTGTATACAGGAGAAGTTGACACAAGTTTACAAACAAATTTAATATGGAATAACAAGGAAGTTTGCACTAAAGAGATCGTGTATACAGGAGAAGTTGACACAAGTTTACAAACAAATTTAATATGGAATAACAAGGAAGTTTGTACTAAAGAGATCGTGTATACAGGAGAAGTTGACACAAGTTTACAAACAAATTTAATATGGAATAACAAGGAAGTTTGTACTAAAGAGATCGTGTATACAGGAGAAGTTGACACAAGTTTACAAACAAATTTAATATGGAATAACAAGGAAGTTTGTACTAAAGAGATCGTGTATACAGGAGAAGTTGACACAAGTTTACAAACAAATTTAATATGGAATAACAAGGAAGTTTGTACTAAAGAGATCGTGTATACAGGAGAAGTTGACACAAGTTTACAAACAAATTTAATATGGAATAACAAGGAAGTTTGTACTAAAGAGATCGTGTATACAGGAGAAGTTGACACAAGTTTACAAACAAATTTAATGTGGAATAACAAGGAAGTTTGTACTAAAGAGATCGTGTATACAGGAGAAGTTGACACAAGTTTACAAACAAATTTAATGTGGAATAACAAGGAAGTTTGCACTAAAGAGATCGTGTATACAGGAGAAGTTGACACAAGTTTACAAACAAATTTAATATGGAATAACAAGGAAGTTTGTACTAAAGAGATCGTGTATACAGGAGAAGTTGACACAAGTTTACAAACAAATTTAATATGGAATAACAAGGAAGTTTGTACTAAAGAGATCGTGTATACAGGAGAAGTTGACACAAGTTTACAAACAAATTTAATGTGGAATAACAAGGAAGTTTGTACTAAAGAGATCGTGTATACAGGAGAAGTTGACACAAGTTTACAAACAAATTTAATATGGAATAACAAGGAAGTTTGTACTAAAGAGATCGTGTATACAGGAGAAGTTGACACAAGTTTACAAACAAATTTAATGTGGAATAACAAGGAAGTTTGTACTAAAGAGATCGTGTATACAGGAGAAGTTGACACAAGTTTACAAACAAATTTAATATGGAATAACAAGGAAGTTTGTACTAAAGAGATCGTGTATACAGGAGAAGTTGACACAAGTTTACAAACAAATTTAATATGGAATAACAAGGAAGTTTGTACTAAAGAGATCGTGTATACAGGAGAAGTTGACACAAGTTTACAAACAAATTTAATATGGAATAACAAGGAAGTTTGTACTAAAGAGATCGTGTATACAGGAGAAGTTGACACAAGTTTACAAACAAATTTAATATGGAATAACAAGGAAGTTTGTACTAAAGAGATCGTGTATACAGGAGAAGTTGACACAAGTTTACAAACAAATTTAATATGGAATAACAAGGAAGTTTGTACTAAAGAGATCGTGTATACAGGAGAAGTTGACACAAGTTTACAAACAAATTTAATATGGAATAACAAGGAAGTTTGTACTAAAGAGATCGTGTATACAGGAGAAGTTGACACAAGTTTACAAACAAATTTAATGTGGAATAACAAGGAAGTTTGTACTAAAGAGATCGTGTATACAGGAGAAGTTGACACAAGTTTACAAACAAATTTAATATGGAATAACAAGGAAGTTTGTACTAAAGAGATCGTGTATACAGGAGAAGTTGACACAAGTTTACAAACAAATTTAATATGGAATAACAAGGAAGTTTGTACTAAAGAGATCGTGTATACAGGAGAAGTTGACACAAGTTTACAAACAAATTTAATATGGAATAACAAGGAAGTTTGTACTAAAGAGATCGTGTATACAGGAGAAGTTGACACAAGTTTACAAACAAATTTAATGTGGAATAACAAGGAAGTTTGTACTAAAGAGATCGTGTATACAGGAGAAGTTGACACAAGTTTACAAACAAATTTAATGTGGAATAACAAGGAAGTTTGTACTAAAGAGATCGTGTATACAGGAGAAGTTGACACAAGTTTACAAACAAAGTTAATATGGAATAACAAGGAAGTTTGTACTAAAGAGATCGTGTATACAGGAGAAGTTGACACAAGTTTACAAACAAATTTAATGTGGAATAACAAGGAAGTTTGTACTAAAGAGATCGTGTATACAGGAGAAGTTGACACAAGTTTACAAACAAAGTTAATATGGAATAACAAGGAAGTTTGTACTAAAGAGATCGTGTATACAGGAGAAGTTGACACAAGTTTACAAACAAATTTAATGTGGAATAACAAGGAAGTTTGTACTAAAGAGATCGTGTATACAGGAGAAGTTGACACAAGTTTACAAACAAATTTAATATGGAATAACAAGGAAGTTTGTACTAAAGAGATCGTGTATACAGGAGAAGTTGACACAAGTTTACAAACAAATTTAATGTGGAATAACAAGGAAGTTTGTACTAAAGAGATCGTGTATACAGGAGAAGTTGACACAAGTTTACAAACAAATTTAATGTGGAATAACAAGGAAGTTTGTACTAAAGAGATCGTGTATACAGGAGAAGTTGACACAAGTTTACAAACAAATTTAATGTGGAATAACAAGGAAGTTTGTACTAAAGAGATCGTGTATACAGGAGAAGTTGACACAAGTTTACAAACAAATTTAATATGGAATAACAAGGAAGTTTGTACTAAAGAGATCGTGTATACAGGAGAAGTTGACACAAGTTTACAAACAAATTTAATGTGGAATAACAAGGAAGTTTGTACTAAAGAGATCGTGTATACAGGAGAAGTTGACACAAGTTTACAAACAAATTTAATATGGAATAACAAGGAAGTTTGTACTAAAGAGATCGTGTATACAGGAGAAGTTGACACAAGTTTACAAACAAATTTAATGTGGAATAACAAGGAAGTTTGTACTAAAGAGATCGTGTATACAGGAGAAGTTGACACAAGTTTACAAACAAATTTAATATGGAATAACAAGGAAGTTTGTACTAAAGAGATCGTGTATACAGGAGAAGTTGACACAAGTTTACAAACAAATTTAATGTGGAATAACAAGGAAGTTTGTACTAAAGAGATCGTGTATACAGGAGAAGTTGACACAAGTTTACAAACAAATTTAATATGGAATAACAAGGAAGTTTGTACTAAAGAGATCGTGTATACAGGAGAAGTTGACACAAGTTTACAAACAAATTTAATGTGGAATAACAAGGAAGTTTGTACTAAAGAGATCGTGTATACAGGAGAAGTTGACACAAGTTTACAAACAAATTTAATATGGAATAACAAGGAAGTTTGTACTAAAGAGATCGTGTATACAGGAGAAGTTGACACAAGTTTACAAACAAATTTAATGTGGAATAACAAGGAAGTTTGTACTAAAGAGATCGTGTATACAGGAGAAGTTGACACAAGTTTACAAACAAATTTAATGTGGAATAACAAGGAAGTTTGTACTAAAGAGATCGTGTATACAGGAGAAGTTGACACAAGTTTACAAACAAATTTAATGTGGAATAACAAGGAAGTTTGTACTAAAGAGATCGTGTATACAGGAGAAGTTGACACAAGTTTACAAACAAATTTAATGTGGAATAACAAGGAAGTTTGTACTAAAGAGATCGTGTATACAGGAGAAGTTGACACAAGTTTACAAACAAATTTAATATGGAATAACAAGGAAGTTTGTACTAAAGAGATCGTGTATACAGGAGAAGTTGACACAAGTTTACAAACAAATTTAATATGGAATAACAAGGAAGTTTGTACTAAAGAGATCGTGTATACAGGAGAAGTTGACACAAGTTTACAAACAAATTTAATATGGAATAACAAGGAAGTTTGTACTAAAGAGATCGTGTATACAGGAGAAGTTGACACAAGTTTACAAACAAATTTAATGTGGAATAACAAGGAAGTTTGTACTAAAGAGATCGTGTATACAGGAGAAGTTGACACAAGTTTACAAACAAATTTAATGTGGAATAACAAGGAAGTTTGTACTAAAGAGATCGTGTATACAGGAGAAGTTGACACAAGTTTACAAACAAATTTAATGTGGAATAACAAGGAAGTTTGTACTAAAGAGATCGTGTATACAGGAGAAGTTGACACAAGTTTACAAACAAATTTAATATGGAATAACAAGGAAGTTTGTACTAAAGAGATCGTGTATACAGGAGAAGTTGACACAAGTTTACAAACAAATTTAATGTGGAATAACAAGGAAGTTTGTACTAAAGAGATCGTGTATACAGGAGAAGTTGACACAAGTTTACAAACAAATTTAATATGGAATAACAAGGAAGTTTGTACTAAAGAGATCGTGTATACAGGAGAAGTTGACACAAGTTTACAAACAAATTTAATATGGAATAACAAGGAAGTTTGTACTAAAGAGATCGTGTATACAGGAGAAGTTGACACAAGTTTACAAACAAATTTAATATGGAATAACAAGGAAGTTTGTACTAAAGAGATCGTGTATACAGGAGAAGTTGACACAAGTTTACAAACAAATTTAATATGGAATAACAAGGAAGTTTGTACTAAAGAGATCGTGTATACAGGAGAAGTTGACACAAGTTTACAAACAAATTTAATATGGAATAACAAGGAAGTTTGTACTAAAGAGATCGTGTATACAGGAGAAGTTGACACAAGTTTACAAACAAATTTAATATGGAATAACAAGGAAGTTTGTACTAAAGAGATCGTGTATACAGGAGAAGTTGACACAAGTTTACAAACAAATTTAATATGGAATAACAAGGAAGTTTGTACTAAAGAGATCGTGTATACAGGAGAAGTTGACACAAGTTTACAAACAAATTTAATATGGAATAACAAGGAAGTTTGTACTAAAGAGATCGTGTATACAGGAGAAGTTGACACAAGTTTACAAACAAATTTAATATGGAATAACAAGGAAGTTTGTACTAAAGAGATCGTGTATACAGGAGAAGTTGACACAAGTTTACAAACAAATTTAATATGGAATAACAAGGAAGTTTGTACTAAAGAGATCGTGTATACAGGAGAAGTTGACACAAGTTTACAAACAAATTTAATATGGAATAACAAGGAAGTTTGTACTAAAGAGATCGTGTATACAGGAGAAGTTGACACAAGTTTACAAACAAATTTAATATGGAATAACAAGGAAGTTTGTACTAAAGAGATCGTGTATACAGGAGAAGTTGACACAAGTTTACAAACAAATTTAATATGGAATAACAAGGAAGTTTGTACTAAAGAGATCGTGTATACAGGAGAAGTTGACACAAGTTTACAAACAAATTTAATGTGGAATAACAAGGAAGTTTGTACTAAAGAGATCGTGTATACAGGAGAAGTTGACACAAGTTTACAAACAAATTTAATATGGAATAACAAGGAAGTTTGTACTAAAGAGATCGTGTATACAGGAGAAGTTGACACAAGTTTACAAACAAATTTAATATGGAATAACAAGGAAGTTTGTACTAAAGAGATCGTGTATACAGGAGAAGTTGACACAAGTTTACAAACAAATTTAATATGGAATAACAAGGAAGTTTGTACTAAAGAGATCGTGTATACAGGAGAAGTTGACACAAGTTTACAAACAAATTTAATATGGAATAACAAGGAAGTTTGTACTAAAGAGATCGTGTATACAGGAGAAGTTGACACAAGTTTACAAACAAATTTAATATGGAATAACAAGGAAGTTTGTACTAAAGAGATCGTGTATACAGGAGAAGTTGACACAAGTTTACAAACAAATTTAATGTGGAATAACAAGGAAGTTTGTACTAAAGAGATCGTGTATACAGGAGAAGTTGACACAAGGAATAACAAGGAAGTTTGTACTAAAGAGATCGTGTATACAGGAGAAGTTGACACAAGTTTACAAACAAATTTAATATGGAATAACAAGGAAGTTTGTACTAAAGAGATCGTGTATACAGGAGAAGTTGACACAAGTTTACAAACAAATTTAATGTGGAATAACAAGGAAGTTTGTACTAAAGAGATCGTGTATACAGGAGAAGTTGACACAAGTTTACAAACAAATTTAATGTGGAATAACAAGGAAGTTTGTACTAAAGAGATCGTGTATACAGGAGAAGTTGACACAAGTTTACAAACAAATTTAATGTGGAATAACAAGGAAGTTTGTACTAAAGAGATCGTGTATACAGGAGAAGTTGACACAAGGAATAACAAGGAAGTTTGTACTAAAGAGATCGTGTATACAGGAGAAGTTGACACAAGTTTACAAACAAATTTAATATGGAATAACAAGGAAGTTTGTACTAAAGAGATCGTGTATACAGGAGAAGTTGACACAAGTTTACAAACAAATTTAATGTGGAATAACAAGGAAGTTTGTACTAAAGAGATCGTGTATACAGGAGAAGTTGACACAAGTTTACAAACAAATTTAATGTGGAATAACAAGGAAGTTTGTACTAAAGAGATCGTGTATACAGGAGAAGTTGACACAAGTTTACAAACAAATTTAATGTGGAATAACAAGGAAGTTTGTACTAAAGAGATCGTGTATACAGGAGAAGTTGACACAAGGAATAACAAGGAAGTTTGTACTAAAGAGATCGTGTATACAGGAGAAGTTGACACAAGTTTACAAACAAATTTAATGTGGAATAACAAGGAAGTTTGTACTAAAGAGATCGTGTATACAGGAGAAGTTGACACAAGTTTACAAACAAATTTAATGTGGAATAACAAGGAAGTTTGTACTAAAGAGATCGTGTATACAGGAGAAGTTGACACAAGTTTACAAACAAATTTAATGTGGAATAACAAGGAAGTTTGTACTAAAGAGATCGTGTATACAGGAGAAGTTGACACAAGTTTACAAACAAATTTAATATGGAATAACAAGGAAGTTTGTACTAAAGAGATCGTGTATACAGGAGAAGTTGACACAAGTTTACAAACAAATTTAATATGGAATAACAAGGAAGTTTGTACTAAAGAGATCGTGTATACAGGAGAAGTTGACACAAGTTTACAAACAAATTTAATATGGAATAACAAGGAAGTTTGTACTAAAGAGATCGTGTATACAGGAGAAGTTGACACAAGTTTACAAACAAATTTAATATGGAATAACAAGGAAGTTTGTACTAAAGAGATCGTGTATACAGGAGAAGTTGACACAAGTTTACAAACAAATTTAATATGGAATAACAAGGAAGTTTGTACTAAAGAGATCGTGTATACAGGAGAAGTTGACACAAGTTTACAAACAAATTTAATATGGAATAACAAGGAAGTTTGTACTAAAGAGATCGTGTATACAGGAGAAGTTGACACAAGTTTACAAACAAATTTAATATGGAATAACAAGGAAGTTTGTACTAAAGAGATCGTGTATACAGGAGAAGTTGACACAAGTTTACAAACAAATTTAATGTGGAATAACAAGGAAGTTTGTACTAAAGAGATCGTGTATACAGGAGAAGTTGACACAAGTTTACAAACAAATTTAATGTGGAATAACAAGGAAGTTTGTACTAAAGAGATCGTGTATACAGGAGAAGTTGACACAAGTTTACAAACAAATTTAATGTGGAATAACAAGGAAGTTTGTACTAAAGAGATCGTGTATACAGGAGAAGTTGACACAAGTTTACAAACAAATTTAATATGGAATAACAAGGAAGTTTGTACTAAAGAGATCGTGTATACAGGAGAAGTTGACACAAGTTTACAAACAAATTTAATGTGGAATAACAAGGAAGTTTGTACTAAAGAGATCGTGTATACAGGAGAAGTTGACACAAGTTTACAAACAAATTTAATATGGAATAACAAGGAAGTTTGTACTAAAGAGATCGTGTATACAGGAGAAGTTGACACAAGTTTACAAACAAATTTAATGTGGAATAACAAGGAAGTTTGTACTAAAGAGATCGTGTATACAGGAGAAGTTGACACAAGTTTACAAACAAATTTAATATGGAATAACAAGGAAGTTTGTACTAAAGAGATCGTGTATACAGGAGAAGTTGACACAAGTTTACAAACAAATTTAATGTGGAATAACAAGGAAGTTTGTACTAAAGAGATCGTGTATACAGGAGAAGTTGACACAAGTTTACAAACAAATTTAATGTGGAATAACAAGGAAGTTTGTACTAAAGAGATCGTGTATACAGGAGAAGTTGACACAAGTTTACAAACAAATTTAATATGGAATAACAAGGAAGTTTGTACTAAAGAGATATTTTGTGATTTTATTACATTAAAATATTTATAATCGTATATTTATAAACGTATATTTATAATCGTATATTTATAAACGTGTCATCCAAAATACCAATAAAACTTAATTTAAAAACTCTTTGTAAACTTCTAGGTTTCGGGTTATGGTGTTTACACTTTCAACAATATTTCAACTATATCGTGGCGGTCAGATTTATCGGTGGGGGAAACCGGAGTATCCGGAGAAAACCACCGACCTGCCATCAGTAAACTTCTAAGATGTTCTGTTAAATACATATTGTTGAGACATATTCTTCTTCTTTCTATTTACACGGACATCTTTCAATTACATACAATTTTTTTTTTTAATCAAAACCATATAAACTCACCAACTACAGCCAGTCTACATGAAGTAATGGATTCTCCATAGGTATTTCTAGCTGTACAGGTATATTCTCCTTCATCTTCGGGGAAAACTTCCACAATGATCAGGACACTTTCTTTTTTACTGTAGTCAATAATAATCTGAAAGTCTGGACTGGGTTTGATTTCTTGTCCGTTGTGATACCAGATAATACGTGGTTGTGGTTTACCAAGGAATGTAACTCTCAGTTCCACTCGTGTGCCATCACGGACATTCATGGGTTTTAACAGCTCAGTAAATTCTGGTGGGATAAATTCCTCTGGTTGCTTAGGTGTTGTCTCCTCTTCATCAGGAAGGACAAATTCTACTTTCTTCACAGCTATAACATATAGTATAAACATTCTGATAAATTCTTTATTTCTTAACATATTTCCAAAAAACACAAAAGCTTTTTGTTTAAATTGAGATACTATACTAAAAATAAATACATTGTACAGTGCAACCTGTCTGAACAGACCTCCTTGGCACTTGCTGCTTTTGTGTTCAGATTAGACAGGTGTTCACTTTAGAAAGGTCTATTGAGACTTTACTTGAAGTTCAGTTTATATAGGATTCTGTTTTATTCAGGGTTCAGTTAAGACAGGTTAACACAGTACATAGTTTAATTACAGCTAAAAACTAAACAAACTATTTAAAGATACAGATATGACACTATTATTTTATTGGGCGGATAGTGCACCAGCAGTGGTGGTAGTAATAAAACTGTAAATATCTAATTTTTATTGATTTTTTCATCTTTTTATAGAACCATACAATTAACATTCCTACCAAGTTTGGTTCTAATTGGCCCAGTGGTTTAAGAGAAGAAGATTAAAAACAGAAAACACACTTTTTAACACCTTTAGGCCTCTTGGTTCCTTTGTGTTCTTCCGATCAATAAAAACAAACTTTATAGAGGACTATCCAATGACATTCCTACAGATCTTGGTTCCAATTGGCTCAGTGGTTTTAGCGAAGATTAAAATGTAAAAGCTTATGGTCGATGACACCTTATGCCAAGCAATGATAATTCTTCACATGACCCTTTAGGTCCAGTGAGCTAAAATAAAGCACTAGAAAACAGGAGATTGCTTATAAACATACCACAAATTTAAATCATGTACAAAAAAAACCCCAACAAAATCCAATAAAAATCCAGCAGAATTTTGAACTCATCTGAAGTAAATATTATAAATATACTGATTATACACCAATTGATTTGAAATTTAAGGACATGGAAAATGTACTAACGGCATATGTTACTTACATTTGATATTAAGTGTTGACTTGCAAGTGACAACCCCTCTTTCATTTTCAGCAACACAAATGTAGTCACCAGCATCCTCTGGGTTGACATTATGTATTGTCAAGGTTGTTTTATTCATCTCTTCTATGACCTTGACCCTATCTGTAGTTTGAAGTTTGACCTCATTTTTGTACCAGGTAATGGTTGGCTGTGGTTCACCTCGTACCTCAACTTCAAACCTACAAATATGTGTAAATACACAACTATAACTTTATATATTTCTGAAAATTCACTATTATAAAAATTTATTGTTAAGATAATTCTTAATGACAAGACCATTTCACCTTCAGTCTGAATGTTTTTGTAAAAATAAAATCAACATTTCTGAAACCATATTACATACCTGTTAACCCTCCCCTTTGTGCAGGAGTCTCCCGCGTAAGAGCCTTATCTCCCGCATAGACTGGGTCTCCTGTGCGGGAGACATTAATCTCCCACACACACCTTTTCCTCCCGCACGATCTCCCCCCAACAAAAAAATCAAGTACAATAAAATCTTGACCTACATTTTGCGATCAATATTTCTGGAAATTCCCCATTTGGAACTCCCGCGCTGACGAAAAACGCAGAGAGATACGAATGGTAAAGGTGTTTAAATGATATCCGGTTATTGATCTGTTTGACACCTTTACAGGTAAATTGGGTCATGGAGATTAATTAAGGTGTTGATGATTATACAACAATTATCCACTGATTGACAGTTAATTGGGGATAAGGAAGTGGGTTTGTGGCACACACTTAGATGACTAGAAGTGTGATAGCGGCAATTAAAAATAGTTATAAACCGTTGTGCAAACAGGAGTCGGACAACCTTTGATGCCAAGGAAAACTTCTTGTTTCTATCAAACGTGCAATGAATTCATCTCGGATTGAGTTGTTATGGCTTGTTTGGGACCAAAGCCGATCAAAGTATTATTTAAGGACTAAGTTCCAGGATGGAATTGATAAACCACAAAAATGCCAAAACGTATGCTATCACCCAACGCACCAGCAGCAAAGTGACTTTTTAATTTTAGTGCTCTATGACTTTATTGTTCAGAACATTCTGTCTTCATTGTTATTGCTTTGTTATAACCTTATCATTATGAATGATTATGAATAAATTATAAATACAGTTTTTATCCTTCATTCATCATATGAAACACTACTAATAAGACAGAAATGTAAACAATATATATTGAAATGGGATGCAGTTGGTTCAATACTGAAACAAACAAAAGGAAAACATCAATTAACAATAAAAACATGCATCAAATACGTCTCCAGTTATGAGACCAAACCTCCAGCCAAAAATTCACAAATCTCCAGTTGTAGCATAGCAACTCTATCACATGTATCAACTACAAGGTACAATTTTGTGCATTTAAAGTAGACACACAAAATCTCCTCCTTAGAAGAGTTGGTAGGGGGGAGATCTCCCTCCTAGCAGTTCCCAGAGGTTAACAGGTATGTATTATACAATATCATATACCACATTATACCATATCATACCATATTATAAAACAAGGTTCCCACACAATTTTCAACATGAAATTCCATGGTATTCCCAGGAATTTTTTCAAGGGTGATTTCCGAAAAAGCTTGGCGGTTTTCTTTACTTTAGAATGGGGTCCGATCCATCAAATTAGTGTTTTTCAATGATGCTATATCCTCTATAGTAGGATAAACATTAATGTCCATTATAAGTTTGTGCAGGTACATTAATGTTTGACATATCTGCCTATGAAATAGATAATTAACACTGACATCGAGGTATCACATGTTTTTGGTAATCGTTGTTATTCAAAATACCCTTGAAAAGCCCTATCTTACAAATGCACATATGAAAAAGAATTCACGATCTGTTCGTTCCAAAGTCATTGGTACCAACTTACTATCGAACTAATGATACGCCACAGAACTCGCTGGTCCGAAGTTGTAAAGGGACGAAAGAACAATGCTCAAAGGGAAGTAATTCAATGTTATCTAATGACTTCAGGTAGACAAATTTCAAGGGTTTCTCCCAGTTTTTGACGGTTTTCTCGATTTTCAAGGGCATTACCCGGCCGTGAGTGAGCGAGTGGAATAAAAACCCCGGGTTTTCCCGGATGTGTGGAAACCTGTATAAAATATCATACCATATTATATCATATTCTAACATGACGTCCTTCTTTCGCTTTGTAAACAAACGAGCGATTTATCGATTGGGTATAATCTCATTAGCACATGCGCCGGTTCATGTGACTGACATTCCCGTCGTAAATGTACATGTTGATGAATTATCGTCTGCTCGAATTAGGCAGCATAAATTGTGTGCGACATTATCCGCAACCGTAAATATAAATTACCGGTCTTCCAATCAAAGTATACTACCGTATTTGTACTCTTAGACATATCAGAATCGAAATAATTCATGGATGCCAGAATGTGTTTTGAGTTTTAACATGGGTTGGCGGATATTAGTAAATTTTATCATTCACCTCTGGCTCGGGATAAAATACTAATATCCGCCAACCCATGTTAAAACTCAAAAGCACATTCTGGCTTCCATGATTTATTTCTTAATTATACCACAATATACCATATTATATCATATTTTAGCATGACGTCCTTCTTTTGCTTTGTAGAAAAACGAGCGATTTATCGATTGGGTATAATCTCATTAGCACATGCGCCGGTGCATGTGACTACCGTATTTGTACTCTTAGACATATCAGAATTGAAATAAATCATGGAAGCCAGAATGTGTTTTGAGTTTTCCGCCAATCCATGTTAAAACTCAAAACACATTCTGGCTTCCATGATTTATTTCTTAATTATACCACCGTTTGGACAACTCAAAATACTATTATCACTAATCTTGATAAATAAAAATAACAAGAGGAATTAAGGTTTACAAAATTTGAAAAAAATAAAAAAATATTTTGTATTGAATTTATATTTTATGTGTAAATTCAAGAAATATTGTTTATAGTCACAAAATTTATTGCAACATGCAAACAGTGTATTTTACTTTTATTTCCTGCAACATCAAATCATTATGTAAATAACATTACATTAGAATATAAACTGACCTAGCAATGTCTCCTTCTGGTACCTTGGTCTCTGGTATAAGAGGTCTGATAAACTCTGGAGACATCTCTATCCTTGTGACATGAGTGTCAGGACCTTCTGTTACATCCATAGGAACCTCATCATCTTCTCCTTCAGAGGAGGCTGTAATATTTCAAACATCTTTTGCTATCACAGGTAATATTATCAAGAAATCTTTACAGAACAATACCAAAAGTGACAGGTTTTTTTCTGGAATTTTTACATATTAAAAAAACAGTTTCTATTATTTCATCTATTTATATTTCTTTGCAAAATTCATTGTACCATAAATAGTCATGTACATTACACACTTGTATTATACACACCCCTTCTATTGACTGTTCAATTCCTGATTGTAATTGTGTTCATAATTGTATGTTAGTTATATCACTGCCCACTTCTCCAATAAATCTGAGCACCACAATATAACTGAAATATCCTATGTGTACTGAATTCTGCAGTATAATACTCACCCAGAAAGATACAAATTAGTTGTTCTCAACAATAATAAAAGTAAATACTTTATACAACTGATTTAGAACATTAAATTAACTTACGTTGAACAACCAGATTAGCTGTAGTAACACTCTCGCCAAATGGATTTTTTGCAGCACAGGCATAAACACCTGCGTCATCAGGGAAAACCTCTGGAATGGTTAGTTTACACACTCCCACGTCTTCATCAAATTCAACTTTAAAGTCAGTACTAGGAACAATTTCATGTTCATCTTTATACCATTTCACAACTGGTGTTGGAACACCAACAACACGACATATCATTGTGACCTCTGTACCATCTTGTATAATTTGAGGTTGTAGTAATTCAGAAAATTCAGGAGGCACTTCTTCAATAGCCTGTGCTTCTTCCATTGTATCATACTCAGGAACAAGATCTGGTTTAGGTTTAGGTGCCTCTCCACCAGGCAAAGATCCATCTTTGTCAAATGTTTCTGTCAATGGTTTTTCTGGTATAACAATTTTCTTGGTAACCATTTCAGGAATAATTTGTTCTTCTTGAGTTGCAGTATCAGGTTGGAAGGAAGGCAACTCCTTCTTTTCAATTTTGTCTGGTTGTATTTGTTCTTCTTGAACAACTTCTCCTGGTACCTCTTCTGGAGGTTGTTGTATTGTCTGATCAACAGGTTGAATAATCTCCCTTACAGGAGATTCCTCTCTGGGTTTTTCCTCCTTTAAAGGTTTAGGTTTGGGTCTATCAATTACTATAGGTGTAACTTCCACTTCTTCTACTTCATTTGGTTTGGTATCCATTGGTGCTAGTTTTTGTCTTTCGACAACCTAAAATTTAAACAAATCTCATGATTTCCAATAAGGTCAAATGTACAACATATGTGTATGTGGAACATGTAAATTATACCCAACATGCAATCACTGCTACCAGTGCAATCACTGCTACCAGGGCAATCAATGCTACCAGGGCAATCAATGCTACCAGTGCAATCAATGCTACCAGGGCAATCAATGCTACCAGTGCAATCAATGCTACCAGTGAAATCAATGCTACCAGTGCAATCAATGCTACCAGTGCAATCAATGCTACCAGTGCAATCAATGCTACCAGGGCAATCAATGCTACCAGTGCAATCACTGCTACCAGGGCAATCAATGCTACCAGGGCAATCAATGCTACCAGTGCAATCAATGCTACCAGGGCAATCAATGCTACCAGTGCAATCAATGCTACCAGTGAAATCAATGCTACCAGTGCAATCAATGCTACCAGTGCAATCAATGCTACCAGGGCAACCAATGCTACCAGTGCAATCACTGCTACCAGGGCAATCAATGCTACCAGGGCAATCAATGCTACCAGTGCAATCAATGCTACCAGGGCAATCATTGCTACCAGTGCAATCACTGCTACCAGTGCAATCAATGCTACCAGTGCAACTAATGCTACCAGTGCAATCAATGCTACCAGGGCAATCACTGCTACCAGTGCAATCAATGCTACCAGTGCAATCAATGCTACCAGGGCAATCATTGCTACCAGTGCAATCACTGCTACCAGGGCAATCAATGCTACCAGTGCAATCAATGCTACCAGTGCAATCAATGCTACCAGGGCAATCAATGCTACCAGTGCAATCAATGCTACCAGTGCAATCAATGCTACCAGGGCAATCAGTGTCTATCACCATAAAACTGTGACTTTGAATACTGCTCATGGCGAGGTGTACTAAATACAATATTATAAGTTAAAATTCTTCAGTGACTTGAGGCAGGTTAGCGGTTTCCTCCAATCGAAAAACTGACCGCCATGATATAACTGAAATATTGTCGAAAGTGGTATTAAACACCATAACCCTAACCCTCAATTTTTTTCTGCAAGTTAACATTAACCGGTTAAATCCTGCCACATCTTTGTGCCTGTACCTAACCAGGACCTAGATTTCCATTGAGTCCACCTCCCCATCAAGAGTTAATCAAACTCACAACTTCACTGGTAATTGACATCGACTGCATGGTTTAAAGAAATTTACTGGTTAAAGGCTGGAAATAAATTTGATGACTGATGATGAATTTTATAGGTCATTTGAATTCAATAATTTAAACAATCGGGAAAATTATAATACATAATACCAATCATAGAATCAATATATCACTTTTTAACATGGATATTTCTAAATAAAATTATAAAACGTCACTTATACATAAATATATATTACTAGAATGAGTCTCAATATGGAAATAAAAATCAAATCATGGTTGACTGTATCCTAAGACTATATTTAGATTGATGTTACCTTGGGAACAACCTCTTCTTCCTCAACATCTATCACTTCCTCCTCTGTTGCGTATGACTCTAATTTTGCCTCCATGACCGTCAAGTATGACCTTGTACTGGCTTCACCAACAGGGTTCTGAGCAACACAAACATATTCTCCCTCATCCTCGGGAAAAACTTCAACAATCAGAAGATTGACTTCTCCCGTTTCAGGATTATATGAAATGACATACTCATCATCGTGATCGATATTTTTACCATTATGGAAGAAGGAAATCTGTGGTGGTGGCTTGCCGATAATTTTGCAAGGTATCCTGAGTTCCTCCCCATCAACAGCTTCTAGAGATGGTAAAGGTTCAATAAATCTTGGAGGATGGAGTGCCTCAGTTGGTGATGGTTGTATTTCAGCCATGTCAGAAGGCCTCTTTGGTACAGTCAATTCTTCAGTAGCTGGTTCTATAAAGATATTTGTTATGAGTAGAGCATTAGTTAATAAGTTTTACAGGTTTCATAACTTATATATCTAGGCCTGTCTTATAAATGTAAGATAAATCTGTAATTTTGAACAATTTTCTAATGTTACTGTTGATATCATATTCTACATATCTTATTTGACTCTTAACAATTCAGCATGTCACATGTACTTAATACTGATACCTTTTATTGAGGGGGAGTCTTGTGGTGCTGATACCTTTTATTGAGGAGGAGTGTCGTGGTGCTGATACCTTTTATTGAGGGGGAGTGTTGTGGTGCTGATACCTTTTATTGAGAGGGAGTGTCATGGTGCTGATACCTTTTATTGAGAGGGAGTGTCATGGTGCTGATACCTTTTATTGAGGGGGAGTGTCGTGGTGCTGATACCTTTTATTGAGGGGGGTGTCATGGTGCTGATACCTTTTATTGAGGGGGAGTGTCATGGTGCTGATACCTTTTATTGAGGGGGAGTGTCATGGTGCTGATACCTTTTTATTGAGGGGGAGTGTTGTGGTGCCGATACCTTTTATTGAGGGGGAGTGTCATGGTGCTGATACCTTTTATTGAGGGGGAGTGTCGTGGTGCTGATACCTTTTATTGAGAGGGAGTGTCATGGTGCTGATACCTTTTATTGAGAGGGAGTGTCATGGTGCTGATACCTTTTATTGAGGGGGAGTGTCGTGGTGCTGATACCTTTTATTGAGGGGGAGTGTCATGGTGCTGATACCTTTTATTGAGGGGGAGTGTCGTGGTGCTGATACCTTTTATTGAGGGGGAGTGTCATGGTGCTGATACCTTTTTATTGAGGGGGAGTGTTGTGGTGCCGATACCTTTTATTGAGGGGGAGTGTCATGGTGCTGATACCTTTTATTGAGGGGGAGTGTCATGGTGCTGATACCTTTTATTGAGGGGGAGTGTCGTGGTGCTGATACCTTTTATTGAGGGGGAGTGTCATGGTGCTGATACCTTTTTATTGAGGGGGAGTGTTGTGGTGCCGATACCTTTTATTGAGGGGGAGTGTCATGGTGCTGATACCTTTTATTGAGGGGGAGTGTCATGGTGCTGATACCTTTTATTGAGGGGGAGTGTCGTGGTGCTGATACCTTTTATTGAGGGGGAGTGTCGTGGTGCCGATACCTTTTATTGAGGGGGAGTGTCGTGGTGCTGATACCTTTTATTGAGGGGGAGTGTCATGGTGCTGATACCTTTTATTGAGGGGGAGTGTCATGGTGCTGATACCTTTTATTGAGGGGGAGTGTCGTGGTGCTGATACCTTTTATTGAGGGGGAGTGTCGTGGTGCTGATACCTTTTATTGAGGGGGAGTGTCGTGGTGCTGATACCTTTTATTGAGGGGGAGTGTCATGGTGCTGATACCTTTTATTGAGGGGGAGTGTCATGGTGCTGATAGCTTTTATTGAGGGGGAGTGTCATGGTGCTGATAGCTTTTATTGAGGGGGAGTGTCATGGTGCTGATACCTTTTTATTGAGGGGGAGTGTTGTGGTGCCGATACCTTTTATTGAGGGGGAGTGTCATGGTGCTGATACCTTTTATTGAGGGGGAGTGTCGTGGTGCTGATACCTTTTATTGAGGGGGAGTGTCGTGGTGCTGATACCTTTTATTGAGGGGGAGTGTCGTGGTGCTGATACCTTTTATTGAGGGGGAGTGTCGTGGTGCTGATACCTTTTATTGAGGGGGAGTGTCATGGTGCTGATACCTTTTATTGAGGGGGAGCGTCGTGGTGCTGATACCTTTTATTGAGGGGGAGTGTCGTGGTGCTGATACCTTTTATTGAGGGGGAGTGTCGTGGTGCTGATACCTTTTATTGAGGGGGAGTGTCGTGGTGCTGATACCTTTTATTGAGGGGGAGTGTCGTGGTGCTGATACCTTTTATTGAGGGGGAGTGTTGTGGTGCTGATACATTTTATTGAGGGGGAGCGTCGTGGTGCTGATACCTTTTATTGAGGGGGAGTGTCGTGGTGCTGATACCTTTTATTGAGGGGGAGTGTCGTGGTGCTGATACCTTTTATTGAGGGGGAGTGTTGTGGTGCTGATACCTTTTATTGAGGAGGAGTGTCGTGGTGCTGATACCTTTTATTGAGGGGGAGTGTTGTGGTGCTGATACCTTTTATTGAGAGGGAGTGTCATGGTGCTGATACCTTTTATTGAGAGGGAGTGTCATGGTGCTGATACCTTTTATTGAGGGGGAGTGTCGTGGTGCTGATACCTTTTATTGAGGGGGGTGTCATGGTGCTGATACCTTTTATTGAGGGGGAGTGTCATGGTGCTGATACCTTTTATTGAGGGGGAGTGTCATGGTGCTGATACCTTTTTATTGAGGGGGGAGTGTTGTGGTGCCGATACCTTTTATTGAGGGGGAGTGTCATGGTGCTGATACCTTTTATTGAGGGGGAGTGTCGTGGTGCTGATACCTTTTATTGAGAGGGAGTGTCATGGTGCTGATACCTTTTATTGAGAGGGAGTGTCATGGTGCTGATACCTTTTATTGAGGGGGAGTGTCGTGGTGCTGATACCTTTTATTGAGGGGGAGTGTCATGGTGCTGATACCTTTTATTGAGGGGGAGTGTCGTGGTGCTGATACCTTTTATTGAGGGGGAGTGTCATGGTGCTGATACCTTTTTATTGAGGGGGAGTGTTGTGGTGCCGATACCTTTTATTGAGGGGGAGTGTCATGGTGCTGATACCTTTTATTGAGGGGGAGTGTCATGGTGCTGATACCTTTTATTGAGGGGGAGTGTCGTGGTGCTGATACCTTTTATTGAGGGGGAGTGTCATGGTGCTGATACCTTTTTATTGAGGGGGAGTGTTGTGGTGCCGATACCTTTTATTGAGGGGGAGTGTCATGGTGCTGATACCTTTTATTGAGGGGGAGTGTCATGGTGCTGATACCTTTTATTGAGGGGGAGTGTCGTGGTGCTGATACCTTTTATTGAGGGGGAGTGTCGTGGTGCCGATACCTTTTATTGAGGGGGAGTGTCGTGGTGCTGATACCTTTTATTGAGGGGGAGTGTCATGGTGCTGATACCTTTTATTGAGGGGGAGTGTCATGGTGCTGATACCTTTTATTGAGGGGGAGTGTCGTGGTGCTGATACCTTTTATTGAGGGGGAGTGTCGTGGTGCTGATACCTTTTATTGAGGGGGAGTGTCGTGGTGCTGATACCTTTTATTGAGGGGGAGTGTCATGGTGCTGATACCTTTTATTGAGGGGGAGTGTCATGGTGCTGATAGCTTTTATTGAGGGGGAGTGTCATGGTGCTGATAGCTTTTATTGAGGGGGAGTGTCATGGTGCTGATACCTTTTTATTGAGGGGGAGTGTTGTGGTGCCGATACCTTTTATTGAGGGGGAGTGTCATGGTGCTGATACCTTTTATTGAGGGGGAGTGTCGTGGTGCTGATACCTTTTATTGAGGGGGAGTGTCGTGGTGCTGATACCTTTTATTGAGGGGGAGTGTCGTGGTGCTGATACCTTTTATTGAGGGGGAGTGTCGTGGTGCTGATACCTTTTATTGAGGGGGAGTGTCATGGTGCTGATACCTTTTATTGAGGGGGAGCGTCGTGGTGCTGATACCTTTTATTGAGGGGGAGTGTCGTGGTGCTGATACCTTTTATTGAGGGGGAGTGTCGTGGTGCTGATACCTTTTATTGAGGGGGAGTGTCGTGGTGCTGATACCTTTTATTGAGGGGGAGTGTCGTGGTGCTGATACCTTTTATTGAGGGGGAGTGTTGTGGTGCTGATACATTTTATTGAGGGGGAGCGTCGTGGTGCTGATACCTTTTATTGAGGGGGAGTGTCGTGGTGCTGATACCTTTTATTGAGGGGGAGTGTCGTGGTGCTGATACCTTTTATTGAGGGGGAGTGTTGTGGTGCTGATACCTTTTATTGAGGGGGAGTGTCATGGTGCTGTTACCTTTTATTGAGGGGGAGTGTCGTGGTGCCGATACCTTTTATTGAGGGGGAGCGTCGTGGTGCTGATACCTTTTATTCAGGGGGAGCATCGTGGTGGCTGTCGTCTGGTAGTTAGATTTACATTACCTATCAGCAATCAGTGTGTATCATTATTAAAGTTTGATTTCTGTCAGTGGCAATGTCTCATCAACATGATCAAGTGTGTCAATATCTTCCATTAATCAGTAATCATCTGTCCTGGTTGCGATCATATGGTAGTTGGAATTACAACTACCTATGCAATCAACGCCCATCACCACTAGAGTTGTGAGATCGAATCCCGCTCAATACAACTGTATGTGATAAAGTTTGTCAGTGACTTCCGTCAGGTCTGTGGTTTTCTTAGGATATTCTGATTTCCTCCACCAATAATACTTACCTCTATGATATAACTTAGGATATTCTGATTTCCTCCACCAATAATACTTACCTCTATGATATAACTAAAGTATTGTTGAAAATGGCATCAAACAACTAATATGGTTACTCTTTACAAATGTCAGATATATTTTACTCTATTTCATATTGTTCATCATATTAAATTGTAAAGGAGGGACAACATTTCATATTGTTCATCATATTAAATTGTAAAGGAGGGACAACATTTTGTAATGTATTCTTATTCTTATTATATTTCTTATTCCTGTGAAACGTAGAGATTTTCAAAAGAAAGAAATACAGTCATTTCACAGCATGACACCACGGTACCAAAATATCATTGAGTGTCCAACTATAAAAAACAAGTTGGTTTTAACATATCTTATTAAAGCAAACAAAAGAATACAATCTATGTTAATAACAGTACAACTAGTCTTACATTCCTAATGTTAATAACAGTACAACTAGTCTTACATTCCTAATGTTAATAATAGTACAACTAGTCTTACATTCCTAATGTTAATAATAGTACAACTAGTCTTACATTCCTAATGTTAATAATAGTACAACTAGTCTTACATTCCTAATGTTAATAATAGTACAACTAGTCTTACATTCCTAATGTTAATAACAGTACAACTAGTCTTACATTCCTAATGTTAATAACAGTACAACTAGTCTTACATTCCTAATGTTAATAATAAATCTTTCATAACTGAACAACAGTGATAATTGACTCATGTACTAACAGATGTTAACCTATTATTTATTGTTAAACAACAGTGATAATTGACTCATGTACTAACAGATGTTAACCTATTATTTATTGTTAATCAACAGTGATAATTGACTCATGTACTAACAGATGTTAACCTATTATTTATTGTTAATCAACAGTGATAATTGACTCATGTACTAACAGATGTTAACCTATTATTTATTGTTAAACAGCAGTGATAATTGACTCATGTACTAACAGATATTAACCTATTATTTATTGTTAATCAACAGTGATAATTGACTCGTGTACTAACAGATGTTAACCTATTATTTATTGTTAAACAACAGTGATAATTGACTCATGTACTAACAGATGTTAACCTATTATTTATTGTTAATCAACAGTGATAATTGACTCGTGTACTAACAGATGTTAACCTATTATTTATTGTTAAACAACAGTGATAATTGACTCATGTACTAACAGATGTTAACCTATTATTTATTGTTAAACAACAGTGATAATTGACTCATGTACTAACAGATGTTAACCTATTATTTATTGTTAATCAACAGTGATAATTGACTCATGTACTAACAGATGTTAACCTATTATTTATTGTTAATCAACAGTGATAATTGACTCATGTACTAACAGATGTTAACCTATTATTTATTGTTAAACAGCAGTGATAATTGACTCATGTACTAACAGATGTTAACCTATTATTTATTGTTAATCAACAGTGATAATTGACTCGTGTACTAACAGATGTTAACCTATTATTTATTGTTAAACAACAGTGATAATTGACTCATGTACTAACAGATGTTAACCTATTATTTATTGTTAATCAACAGTGATAATTGACTCGTGTACTAACAGATGTTAACCTATTATTTATTGTTAAACAACAGTGATAATTGACTCATGTACTAACAGATGTTAACCTATTATTTATTGTTAAACAACAGTGATAATTGACTCATGTACTAACAGATGTTAACCTATTATTTATTGTTAATCAACAGTGATAATTGACTCATGTACTAACAGATGTTAACCTATTATTTATTGTTAATCAACAGTGATAATTGACTCATGTACTAACAGATGTTAACCTATTATTTATTGTTAATCAACAGTGATAATTGACTCATGTACTAACAGATGTTAACCTATTATTTATTGTTAATCAACAGTGATAATTGACTCGTGTACTAACAGATGTTAACCTATTATTTATTGTTAAACAACAGTGATAATTGACTCATGTACTAACAGATGTTAACCTATTATTTATTGTTAATCAACAGTGATAATTGACTTGTGTACTAACAGATGTTAACCTATTATTTATTGTTAAACAACAGTGATAATTGACTCATGTACTAACAGATGTTAACCTATTATTTATTGTTAAACAGCAGTGATAATTGACTCATGTACTAACAGATGTTAACCTATTATTTATTGTTAATCAACAGTGATAATTGACTCGTGTACTAACAGATGTTAACCTATTATTTATTGTTAAACAACAGTGATAATTGACTCATGTACTAACAGATGTTAACCTATTATTTATTGTTAAACAGCAGTGATAATTGACTCATATACTAACAGATGTTAACCTATTATTTATTGTTAAACAGCAGTGATAATTGACTCATGTACTAACAGATGTTAACCTATTATTTATTGTTAAACAACAGTGATAATTGACTCATGTACTAACAGATGTTAACCTATTATTTATTGTTAATCAACAGTGATAATTGACTCATATACTAACAGATGTTAACCTATTATTTATTGTTAAACAACAGTGATAATTGACTCATGTACTAACAGATGTTAACCTATTATTTATTGTTAAACAACAGTGATAATTGACTCATGTACTAACAGATGTTAACCTATTATTTATTGTTAATATAAGCAATGTAGACAGTTGTTATCAACATTAAGCAGTTCATATCAACACATAATTACTTACCCTGTACATAAAGAGTAGTGCTGGAGGATGTCTCCCCAAGTTCAGAAACAGCACGACAAGTATATTCTCCAGTATCCTCTGGTCCAACCTCTAAGATCATCAACGTACTCTTCCCATCTTCATACAGTACTTCATAGTGAGGCGAGGGTACGACCTCTACCCCATTGATAAACCATGTGACTAGTGGTGGTGGATAGGCTCCAATCTTACATTCCAATCTACAAAAAATACCGTGGAAATATCAAACATGGATTCAAAGTTGAAGCTAAATCAATCGGCATTTATAGATGGGGGTGAGTGAGTGAGTGAGTGATTGTTGTTTAATGCCAAATGAGTAATTTTTCAGCCATATCATGGCAGAAACAAGTTACATTTCAATGAGATTATGATGGTGTCTGCTAACATGCTTAGTTAGATCTTTATAGTGCTAGCTCAGAAACAACAGTCCATGGGTAGACATGTCGCCTCACTCGGACACATTATCCTGATTTCGAGAAAACCAGTCTTTGCTCTCTCTCCTTAATGCTGTATGCTTAGCAGAGAAACAGCAAATATTAATTGTATAGTCAATTGCTATATTCTGGTTCCTAGTTCCAGTCAATACTTACCTAGCTATTCCTCTCTACCTGATATATTCTGGTTCCTAGTTCCAGTCGATACTTACCTAGCTATTCCCCTTTACCTGATATATTCTGGTTCCTAGTTCCAGTCGATACTTACCTAGCTATTCCCCTTTACCTGATATATTCTGGTTCCTAGTTCCAGTCAATACTTACCTAGCTATTCCCCTTTACCTGATATATTCTGGTTCCTAGTTCCAGTCGATACTTACCTAGCTATTCCCCTTTCCCTGATATATTCTGGTTCCTAGTTCCAGTCAATACTTACCTAGCTATTCCCCTCTACCTGATATATTCTGGTTCCTAGTTTCAGTCGATACTTACCTAGCTATTCCCCTTTCCCTGATATATTCTGGTTCCTAGTTCCAGTCAATACTTACCTAGCTATTCCCCTCTACCTGATATATTCTGGTTTCTAGTTCCAGTCGATACTTACCTAGCTATTCCCCTCTATCTGATATATTCTGGTTTCTAGTTCCAGTCAATACTTACCTAGCTATTCCCCTCTACCTGATATATTCTGGTTTCTAGTTCCAGTCAATACTTACCTAGCTATTCCCCTCTACCTGATATATTCTGGTTTCTAGTTCCAGTCAATACTTACCTAGCTATTCCCCTCTACCTGATATATTCTGGTTTCTAGTTCCAGTCGATACTTACCTAGCTATTCCCCTCTACCTGATATATTCTGGTTTCTAGTTCCAGTCGATACTTACCTAGCTATTCCCCTCTACCTGATATATTCTGGTTTCTAGTTCCAGTCAATACTTACCTAGCTATTCCTCTTTCCCTGACATATATTTCTGGTTCCAGTGGAGTAACAAACTCTGGTTTAGCCATCTGTTGTATAATACGCTCCTCACGTGTCACGGTTGTCGTAGTTTCTGTCATTGTAAACGTTTCCGTCTTAGGAACAATCTCGATTATCTTCTCCTTGGCTGAAATTGAAAACAAATTATTCAAATATATATCCAGAGTTAATTGTTACAGAATATATGTGTCACAGATGACAAATGTCGTAGTCACAGTCCTTCTTTCCTCTTTCATTTAGTAGAGTAGGAAGTGGTTACCCTTTCAGAACACTTTATTTCACCTCCAGTTTACAGTGAGATTTGTGTTGTTTTAAGTTTTCTGTGTAGTCAACAACTATCTTTTGGCATTGTCTGTCCTTTGATTGATTACTTCTTTTGTATCAGATGTTCCTTCATTATCATATGACATCAATAAGCTTTTCGTTACATTCAGATGTTCCCCTACAGGTCACTATCACATTAACATGTTTTAATTATTCAGTGAGATAATAAATTACTTACGAGAGATTCTGAGTGTTGTTTTACATGTAACTGAACCAACTTCATTCTCAGCCTTCAGTAGATAATCACCCTCATCTTCTTTCTGAGCATTAATTATAATGAGGATAATTGTATCTTTCTCCTTTATAACATTACGTCGTTGTGTGGGGACAATTGGTTGCCCATTCACAAAGAAGGTACATCTTGGTGGTGGGTAGGCATTAATGATAGCCTCTAACCTGAAATGTTTACATTACTTATTTTAAACTCTCTTTAAAACTAATATTATATGTACATTATTTCATATCAGTTCTAAATTCAACTTTTTCATTGGTGTAAGCATGGTCATGTGTCATGCATGAATCTGCGTTAAAGAAATCTACCAGTCATTAACATGATAATGACCGCTCGAGGTTTTAGAGTCGTATCCCTTTTTAAAACGCAACGGAGACGTACAGTCATCAATGTAAACCAACATTTACTAAAATGAGCAAAATTATTTAGAAAGTCTTATTTCCTTCAACGAAATAAAAACAATTGTTACTTGTTTATATGGCATTATCGTGATAGATAGACTGCCCTTGGAACAGTAGTATTGACCTTAACACTGATAATGACCTCGCCTGCAGCTCAGGCATTATCAATGTTTCAGTCAATACTACTGTCACTTGGGCAGTCTATTATAAATCATGATAATGCCCTATACATAAGTAACTATTATACAAGTAGTCCCTCTCTTATAGAGTCATTCCCTCTACAATTAAAATGTAATGCCATTATGATGCTATGTATTAATACTTTTCATAACAAATTTGGTACTCGTATTTGAAAATTGTCCAATCAAAACACGGTCAAAGCTCAGATTCTTGAAAATGAAAATAATCCTTAAAGTTTTATGATGGCAAGGCCAGATACTCAAAATGTAAATATGTATGTATTCTCACTTACCTGGCAGTTTCACCTGGTATAAATTCTGTTACAGGTGACAGAGACTTAACAAAGTCTGGAGGAGTAGTCTTTATTGTTGTAATATATTTTTCTTCCAACAGTCTGGCCTCTTCTGTGTCTGAAGTTATAAAACATATATTGATATATTAGTAAGAAAAGATATTGATGTAAATGGACATGAGACTATTCAATATTTCATTTCATCGTCACAGTAGGGTATTCAACAACGAGCAAAACTCATACCCTAAAATGAGTGTGAAGCATCCCCTAGCATAAAGTTCATGTGAAACATCCCCTAGCATAAAGTTGAGTGTGAAACATCCCCTAACATAAAGTTGAGTGTGAAACATCCCCTAACATAAAGTTGAGTGTGAAACATCCCCTAACATAAAGTTGAGTGTGAAACATCTCCTAGCATAAAGTTGAGTGTGAAACATCCCCTAGCATAAAGTTGAGTGTGAAACATCCCCTAACATAAAGTTGAGTGTGAAACATCCCCTAACATAAAGTTGAGTGTGAAACATCCCCTAACATAAAGTTGATGTGAAACATCCCCTAACATAAAGTTGAGTGTGAAACATCCCCTAACATAAAGTTGAGTGTGAAACATCCCCTAGCATAAAGTTGAGTGTGAAACATCCCCTAACATAAAGTTGAGTGTGAAACATCCCCTAGCATAAAGTTGAGTGTGAAACATCCCCTAACATAAAGTTGAGTGTGAAACATCCCCTAACATAAAGTTGAGTGTGAAACATCCCCTAACATAAAGTTGAGTGTGAAACATCCCCTAACATAAAGTTGAGTGTGAAACATCCCCTAACATAAAGTTGAGTGTGAAACATCCCCTAACATAAAGTTGAGTGTGAAACATCCCCTAGCATAAAGTTGAGTGTGAAACATCCCCTAACATAAAGTTGAGTGTGAAACATCCCCTAACATAAAGTTGAGTGTGAAACATCCCCTAACATAAAGTTGATGTGAAACATCCCCTAACATAAAGTTGAGTGTGAAACATCCCCTAACATAAAGTTGAGTGTGAAACATCCCCTAGCATAAAGTTGAGTGTGAAACATCCCCTAACATAAAGTTGAGTGTGAAATATCTCCTAACATAAAGTTGAGTGTGAAACATCCCCTAACATAAAGTTGAGTGTGAAACATCCCCTAACATAAAGTTGAGTGTGAAACATCCCCTAACATAAAGTTGAGTGTGAAACATCTCCTAGCATAAAGTTGAGTGTGAAACATCCCCTAACATAAAGTTGATGTGAAACATCCCCTAACATAAAGTTGAGTGTGAAACATCTCCTAGCATAAAGTTGAGTGTGAAACATCTCCTAGCATAAAGTTGAGTGTGAAACATCCCCTAACATAAAGTTGAGTGTGAAACATCTCCTAACATAAAGTTGAGTGTGAAACATCCCCTAACATAAAGTTGAGTGTGAAACATCCCCTAACATAAAGTTGAGTGTGAAACATCCCCTAACATAAAGTTGAGTGTGAAACATCCCCTAACATAAAGTTGATGTGAAACATCCCCTAACATAAAGTTGAGTGTGAAACATCTCCTAACATAAAGTTGAGTGTGAAACATCCCCTAGCATAAAGTTGAGTGTGAAACATCCCCTAACATAAAGTTGAGTGTGAAACATCCCCTAGCATAAAGTTGAGTGTGAAACATCTCCTAACATAAAGTTGAGTGTGAAACATCCCCTAGCATAAAGTTGAGTGTGAAACATCCCCTAACATAAAGTTGAGTGTGAAACATCTCCTAACATAAAGTTGAGTGTGAAACATCCCCTAACATAAAGTTGAGTGTGAAACATCCCCTAACATAAAGTTGAGTGTGAAACATCCCCTAACATAAAGTTGAGTGTGAAACATCTCCTAACATAAAGTTGAGTGTGAAACATCCCCTAACATAAAGTTGAGTGTGAAACATCCCCTAACATAAAGTTGATGTGAAACATCCCCTAACATAAAGTTGAGTGTGAAACATCTCCTAACATAAAGTTGAGTGTGAAACATCCCCTAGCATAAAGTTGAGTATGAAACATCCCCTAACATAAAGTTGAGTGTGAAACATCTCCTAGCATAAAGTTGAGTGTGAAACATCCCCTAACATAAAGTTGATGTGAAACATCCCCTAACATAAAGTTGAGTGTGAAACATCTCCTAGCATAAAGTTGAGTGTGAAACATCTCCTAGCATAAAGTTGAGTGTGAAACATCCCCTAACATAAATTTGAGTGTGAAACATCTCCTAACATAAAGTTGAGTGTGAAACATCCCCTAACATAAAGTTGAGTGTGAAACATCTCCTAACATAAAGTTGAGTGTGAAACATCCCCTAACATAAAGTTGAGTGTGAAACATCCCCTAACATAAAGTTGATGTGAAACATCCCCTAACATAAAGTTGAGTGTGAAACATCCCCTAACATAAAGTTGAGTGTGAAACATCCCCTAACATAAAGTTGAGTGTGAAACATCCCCTAGCATAAAGTTGAGTGTGAAACATCCCCTAACATAAAGTTGAGTGTGAAATATCTCCTAACATAAAGTTGAGTGTGAAACATCCCCTAACATAAAGTTGAGTGTGAAACATCCCCTAACATAAAGTTGAGTGTGAAACATCCCCTAACATAAAGTTGAGTGTGAAACATCTCCTAGCATAAAGTTGAGTGTGAAACATCCCCTAACATAAAGTTGATGTGAAACATCCCCTAACATAAAGTTGAGTGTGAAACATCTCCTAGCATAAAGTTGAGTGTGAAACATCTCCTAGCATAAAGTTGAGTGTGAAACATCCCCTAACATAAAGTTGAGTGTGAAACATCTCCTCTAACATAAAGTTGAGTGTGAAACATCCCCTAACATAAAGTTGAGTGTGAAACATCCCCTAACATAAAGTTGAGTGTGAAACATCCCCTAACATAAAGTTGAGTGTGAAACATCCCCTAACATAAAGTTGATGTGAAACATCCCCTAACATAAAGTTGAGTGTGAAACATCTCCTAACATAAAGTTGAGTGTGAAACATCCCCTAGCATAAAGTTGAGTGTGAAACATCCCCTAACATAAAGTTGAGTGTGAAACATCCCCTAGCATAAAGTTGAGTGTGAAACATCCCCTAACATAAAGTTGAGTGTGAAACATCCCCTAACATAAAGTTGATGTGAAACATCCCCTAACATAAAGTTGAGTGTGAAACATCTCCTAACATAAAGTTGAGTGTGAAACATCCCCTAGCATAAAGTTGAGTGTGAAACATCCCCTAACATAAAGTTGAGTGTGAAACATCTCCTAACATAAAGTTGAGTGTGAAACATCCCCTAACATAAAGTTGAGTGTGAAACATCCCCTAACATAAAGTTGAGTGTGAAACATCCCCTAACATAAAGTTGAGTGTGAAACATCTCCTAACATAAAGTTGAGTGTGAAACATCCCCTAACATAAAGTTGAGTGTGAAACATCCCCTAACATAAAGTTGATGTGAAACATCCCCTAACATAAAGTTGAGTGTGAAACATCTCCTAACATAAAGTTGAGTGTGAAACATCCCCTAGCATAAAGTTGAGTGTGAAACATCCCCTAACATAAAGTTGAGTGTGAAACATCTCCTAGCATAAAGTTGAGTGTGAAACATCCCCTAACATAAAGTTGATGTGAAACATCCCCTAACATAAAGTTGAGTGTGAAACATCTCCTAGCATAAAGTTGAGTGTGAAACATCCCCTAACATAAAGTTGAGTGATACTCTTTACTTCTGCCAATAACAAATGCTACATCTGGACATGTTTGTTGTTTTGATGTTACTTGGTGTATATAATAGATGCTGGGGTATCAACAAGAAAACAATCTTACAAATACCATCATCATTGTACCCAACATCACACGTCAAGATTACAAATACCATCATCATTGTACCCAACATCACACGTCAAGATTACAAATACCATCATCATTGTACCCAACATCACACGTCAAGATTACAAATACCATCATCATTGTACCCAACATCACACGTCAAGATTACAAATACCATCATCATTGTACCCAACATCACACGTCAAGATTACAAATACCATCATCATTGTACCCAACATCACACGTCAAGATTACAAATACCATCATCATTGTACCCAACATCACACGTCAAGATTACAAATACCATCATCATTGTATCCAACATCACACGTCAAGATTACAAATTCAGACAAAAACACAATCACAGGACCTTCATCAGGTATATAGTAAAACAACTAGACAGTTTATATACACATCTCATAATTTGCAGTATCTAATTTTCAAAACAATATCAGAATTGTTTAATAAACTTGCAAGTAAGTTTCCACTTTTGAAATGAAAGACCTTAAAAACACCAAGAAAACAATGTTAAACTTGAGGTTTTAAATTTTTTTCTTATCTTCCTCATATTTAAGATTGCGCTTAACATTTGTTTTTCGGTTGAATCATAAGCAAGCACTCCAAAATTGTGATATTTTATTGGTATGACGATAAATTTGCTAGTAGATAACAATAAAACATTTTCATGAAATAAAACAATTATTGACTTTGGAATAGGTTGATATCTGGTTTATCAACCTTTAAAAACGTATATTCACCTTGCCTGTGGCTTGGTGAATATTACAATTTTTCTGGTTCATAATATACAATTAATGACTTTTTATAAGGTGGACACTGTGATTTATCAACCCCGAGGAAGTGATGTTCACCGAAGCCAACGGCTGAGGTGAACATCACTTCCAAGGGGTTGATAAATCAGTGTCTACCGAAATGAAAAGTCATCAATTGTTTTATTAAATGACACATTCTAAGTGTAATTTTGGGGTGAAAATTGTGACTGTTTCTTAGACATTTCCATTTATTCTTTTTTATATGTAGCTGCTTCAAACCAACAAACACCAGTTTTTAAAGCTTGACATTTCTAATGTTTCAAAACAATAAAATTGATTAAGAAAAAACGAATACAATTTCAAAATTTTAACAAATAAAATATCATAGTTTCAATAACATCTTTAAACAATTTTTAAAGAACATAGGTAAGTATAATTAATTCATGTCGTAGTATATGGTAATGTTAGAGCAATTATTTTAGTTTTCCCCTGTTACTATATTTAGGTACGTATTAACTTCTGGTTCTACTGACGAAGCTGCTTCGTTTATTTTTGTTTACTAACAGTCGTCTGCTGATTACCGAAGTTTGTTACGAAGACTGCCTCTGATTGGTTGAGGTTCAAAATGTCGGCCAATCAAATTTATCGATATTAATCATTCTACTGGTTTTCCCCTGTTACTATATTTGGGTACGTACTAACTGCGACATGAGATTTATTAACCTCACGTGCAAAATTGCGAGGTGGACATGTAATTCTGTTAGAGGAAGCAATGAACCTTCTAAACCAATCAGAATTAAGAAAATTCATAGTCATTTAATAAATCCAAATAGCAATCTATTCCAAAGTCAATAACTGTATAATATAAGGTTAATGAACTGATGAAGAAGAAGGTATAGATATCTGCACTGTCTGATTCTACTGGTCTCTTAATACCAGTCTGAGGAAGGTATAGATATCTGTACTGTCTGATTCTACTGGTCTCTTAATACCAGTCTGAGGAAGGTATAGATATTTGTACTGTCTGATTCTACAGGTCTCTTAATACCAGTCTGAGGAAGGTATAGATATCTGCACTGTCTGATTCTACTGGTCTCTTAATACCAGTCTGAGGAAGGTATAGATATCTGTACTGTCTGATTCTACTGATCTCTTAATACCAGTCTGAGGAAGGTATAGATATCTGTACTGTCTGATTCTACTGATCTCTTAATACCAGTCTGAGGAAGGTATAGATATCTGCACTGTCTGATTCTACTGGTCTCTTAATACCAGTCTGAGGAAGGTATAGATATCTGTACTGTCTGATTCTACTGGTCTCTTAATACCAGTCTGAGGAAGGTATAGATATCTGCACTGTCTGATTCTACTGATCTCTTAATACCAGTCTGAGGAAGGTATAGATATCTGTACTGTCTGATTCTACTGGTCTCTTAATACCAGTCTGAGGAAGGTATAGATATCTGTACTGTCTGATTCTACTGGTCTCTTAATACCAGTCTGAGGAAGGTATAGATATTTGTACTGTCTGATTCTACTGGTCTCTTAATACCAGTCTGAGGAAGGTATAGATAGCTGTACTGTCTGATTCTACTGGTCTCTTAATACCAGTCTGAGGAAGGTATAGATATTTGTACTGTCTGATTCTACTGGTCTCTTAATACCAGTCTGAGGAAGGTATAGATATCTGCACTGTCTGATTCTACTGGTCTCTTAATACCAGTCTGAGGAAGGTATAGATATCTGTACTGTCTGATTCTACTGGTCTCTTAATACCAGTCTGAGGAAGGTATAGATATCTGTACTGTCTGATTCTACTGGTCTCTTAATACCAGTCTGAGGAAGGTATAGATATTTGTACTGTCTGATTCTACTGGTCTCTTAATACCAGTCTGAGGAAGGTATAGATATCTGTACTGTCTGATTCTACTGGTCTCTTAATACCAGTCTGAGGAAGGTATAGATATTTGTACTGTCTGATTCTACTGGTCTCTTAATACCAGTCTGAGGAAGGTATAGATATTTGTACTGTCTGATTCTACTGATCTCTTAATACCAGTTTGAGGAAGGTAAAGATATTTGTACTGTCTGATTCTACTGATCTCTTAATACCAGTTTGAGGAAGGTATAGATATTTGTACTGTCTGATTCTACTGATCTCTTAATACCAGTCTGAGGAAGGTATAGATATCTGTACTGTCTGATTCTACTGATCTCTTAATACCAGTCTGAGGAAGGTATAGATATCTGTACTGTCTGATTCTACTGGTCTCTTAATACCAGTTTGAGGAAGGTATAGATATTTGTACTGTCTGATTCTACTGATCTCTTAATACCAGTTTGAGGAAGGTATAGATATTTGTACTGTCTGATTCTACTGATCTCTTAATACCAGTTTGAGGAAGGTATAGATATTTGTACTGTCTGATTCTACTGATCTCTTAATACCAGTCTGAGGAAGGTATAGATATTTGTACTGTCTGATTCTACTGATCTCTTAATACCAGTTTGAGGAAGGTATAGATATCTGTACTGTCTGATTCTACTGATCTCTTAATACCAGTCTGAGGAAGGTATATATATCTGTACTGTCTGATTCTACTGATCTCTTAATACCAGTCTGAGGAAGGTATAGATATCTGTACTGTCTGATTCTACTGGTCTCTTAATACCAGTCTGGGGAAGGTATAGATATTTGTACTGTCTGATTCTACTGGTCTCTTAATACCAGTTTGAGGAAGGTATAGATATCTGTACTGTCTGATTCTACTGATCTCTTAATACCAGTCTGAGGAAGGTATAGATATTTGTACTGTCTGATTCTACTGATCTCTTAATACCAGTCTGAGGAAGGTATAGATATCTGTACTGTCTGATTCTACTGATCTCTTAATACCAGTCTGAGGAAGGTATAGATATGTGTACTGTCTGATTCTACTGATCTCTTAATACCAGTCTGAGGAAGGTATAGATATCTGTACTGTCTGATTCTACTGATCTCTTAATACCAGTCTGAGGAAGGTATATATATCTGTACTGTCTGATTCTACTGATCTCTTAATACCAGTCTGAGGAAGGTATAGATATCTGTACTGTCTGATTCTACTGGTCTCTTAATACCAGTCTGGGGAAGGTATAGATATTTGTACTGTCTGATTCTACTGGTCTCTTAATACCAGTTTGAGGAAGGTATAGATATCTGTACTGTCTGATTCTACTGATCTCTTAATACCAGTCTGAGGAAGGTATAGATATTTGTACTGTCTGATTCTACTGATCTCTTAATACCAGTCTGAGGAAGGTATAGATATCTGTACTGTCTGATTCTACTGATCTCTTAATACCAGTCTGAGGAAGGTATAGATATGTGTACTGTCTGATTCTACTGATCTCTTAATACCAGTCTGAGGAAGGTATAGATATCTGTACTGTCTGATTCTACTGATATCTTAATACCAGTCTGAGGAAGGTATATATATCTGTACTGTCTGATTCTACTGATCTCTTAATACCAGTCTGAGGAAGGTATAGATATCTGTACTGTCTGATTCTACTGGTCTCTTAATACCAGTCTGAGGAAGGTATAGATATCTGTACTGTCTGATTCTACTGATCTCTTAATACCAGTCTGAGGAAGGTATAGATATCTGTACTGTCTGATTCTACTGATCTCTTAATACCAGTTTGAGGAAGGTATAGATATCTGTACTGTCTGATTCTACTGATCTCTTAATACCAGTCTGAGGAAGGTATAGATATTTGTACTGTCTGATTCTACTGGTCTCTTAATACCAGTCTGAGGAAGGTATAGATATCTGTACTGTCTGATTCTACTGATCTCTTAATACCAGCCTGAGGAAGGTATAGATATCTGTACTGTCTGATTCTACTGGTCTCTTAATACCAGTCTGAGGAAGGTATAGATATCTGTACTGTCTGATTCTACTGGTCTCTTAATACCAGTCTGAGGAAGGTATAGATATCTGTACTGTCTGATTCTACTGGTCTCTTAATACCAGTCTGAGGAAGGTATAGATATTTGTACTGTCTGATTCTACTGATCTCTTAATACCAGTCTGAGGAAGGTATAGATATCTGTACTGTCTGATTCTACTGATCTCTTAATACCAGTCTGAGGAAGGTATATATATCTGTACTGTCTGATTCTACTGATCTCTTAATACCAGTCTGAGGAAGGTATAGATATCTGTACTGTCTGATTCTACTGATCTCTTAATACCAGTCTGAGGAAGGTATAGATATTTGTACTGTCTGATTCTACTGATCTCTTAATACCAGTCTGAGGAAGGTATAGATATCTGTACTGTCTGATTCTACTGATTTCTTAATACCAGCCTCACTATACCTAAAATCTCTTCTAAATTCTAGTCTCTGGACTCCTTCCACATAACTTTAACTTCATTCGTTATCGTATTCTCCTCGAGAGACCATTTTGACATATTTATGCTAGATATAGCCAATCCTTAAAGTCAATGTATTTATTTCAAATTAACTGAGTATTTAACTAATCTTGGATAAGTTAAGATAAATACTAAATATGTACTAAATAAAATTTTCTAAGTTCAAGATCTGAAAGGTTATGTGTACTTTCATTGATTCTTAACAAATTGCAAATTTATTTGTGAAAAAAAAAATTATATGACAAATCCATAAGGACACATCTCTACCTTAATAATATCAGTGCAATTTTATTTACCTGACATTGTGACAATTAACTCACCTTGTTGATGTAGCAAGTAATGGATCAACAAATCCTCCAACATGCACAGCATTCATAGAGGAACTTCCTGTCACATGACACAATTCCATGCAATATCTCCAGCAGACTATTTCCTATCACATGATACTGAATTCTTGGCAGATGTCAAAGAGTTAATAGTTGTCATAGACCAAAGAGTATTGTTAGTATAATATTCAAGCAGAAACTGATTCGAAAACATTCTTTTCATTAAAAAAAAGTTTTCATCAAGAAAAAAAACCTGCTTACATATATTTTTTTTCTTTTCTACTTTATGATACCTTTTTTGGTTAAATAATTTAAAAATTGTTTTAAAAATGATTTAAAAATAGATGATACATATGTTATGCAAGCAGGTTTTTTTTCAAACTAAAAATCTGTATCCCTAAAAAAACACAATGCAGTTAATTTATATTTGAATGAGCTAACCCAATGAAATTAACTATGAAAGGTCAAAGGTTAATCTATTATCTGTAAAACATCTTCTTGTATAATTTTATATCTATTGAAAAGCTAGCCTTGCATCATAAATTTCCATGGGTTAGCTTTAATTTACACAGATTTACTACGATTGTATACACAAATTTAGTATCTAACCATACATACTCTAGAGAAAGTTGATACAAGTGTGTATGATTATAAATCAATAATAAGTCATTGACAGCCATGCCTTAATTAACAAACACACTTGGTTTTGAAAGGAAACACACTCCCTGCATGCCACTGTAACACTGCATCTGTAAAACATAGACTAAACAAACATATCAGCTCATAATCATTACTTCACAATCTTTTAAATGTTTCCATTTTAATCTACTCCACCTACTTTTTAATTATTCATAAAAATATTTATCTTGAACAAAAAAATTCAGAGAATATATATATCAAGCGAAAATTGTAAAATCAAAAATATTTCCCATGAGACTTTTCAAATCACAATAATTGAAAATATCACTTTCATGCTTTCATAAAATTAGTATTAATTCTGAATGCATTTTGAATTATTTTGGAACATGCTGACAAATCATGATATTTTATGGTAAACAGATTCGGTCATATCTTGCTTGTTAAAAATGGATCTCAATATACATGCTACTTCATCTCAAAAGTTATCTCCCATTGATCTGACTTGCAGTACCATTACTTTACCTTTTTGTCACTGACAGAGTCTGACTCCCAGTAGCCTCCCCTTACCTTGTACATAGAGTTCAGCAGAACATTCTGTGGTTCCAACAGCACTCTTCAGTCGACATGTAATGAGTCCACTGTCTTCTGGATATGTCTCATTGATGGTTAGGACAGTACTATTGGGATATTTCTCAATCTGTAATATTATAATAAAAGCTAGAGTTATGGATGTTTCATGCCACTTTCAACAATATTTAAGTCATATTGTGTTGTTGTCAAGGTTAGATCAACATATTGTGTTGTTCACAAGGTTAGATCAACATATTGTGTTGTTCACAAGGTTAGATCAACATATTGTGTTGTTGTCAAGCTTAGATCAACATATTGTGTTGTTGTCAAGCTTAGATCAACATATTGTGTTGTTCACAAGGTTAGATCAACATGTTGGGTTGTTCACAAGGTTAGATCAACATATTGTGTTGTTGTCAAGCTTATATCAACATATTGTGTTATTCACAAGGTTATATCAACGTATTGTGTTGTTCACAAGGTTAGATCAACGTATTGTGTTGTTCACAAGGTTAGATCAACATATTGTGTTGTTGTCAAGCTTAGATCAACATATTGTGTTGTTGTCAAGCTTAGATCAACATATTGTGTTGTTCACAAGGTTAGATCAACATGTTGGGTTGTTCACAAGGTTAGATCAACATATTGTGTTGTTGTCAAGCTTAGATCAACATATTGTGTTGTTCACAAGGTTAGATCAACACATTGTACTGTTCACAAGGTTAGATCAACATATTGTGTTGTTCACAAGGTTAGATCAACACATTGTGCTGTTCACAAGGTTAGATCAACACATTGTGTTGTTCACAAGGTTAGATCAACACATTGTGCTGTTCAAAAGGTTAGATCAACATATTGCGCTGTTCACAAAGTTAGATCAACACATTGTGTTGTTCACAAGGTTAGATTAACAAATTGTGTTGTTCACAAGGTTAGATCAACATATTGTGTTGTTCACAAGGTTAAATTGTGTTGTTCACAAGGTTAGATCAACACATTGTGTTGTTCACAAGGTTAGATCAACATATTGTGTTATTCACAAGGTTATATCAACATATTGTGTTGTTCACAAGGTTAGATCAACATATTGTGTTGTTCACAAGGTTAGATCAACATGTTGGGTTGTTCACAAGGTTAGATCAACATATTGTGTTGTTGTCAAGCTTAGATCAACATATTGTGTTGTTCACAAGGTTAGATCAACATATTGTGTTGTTGTCAAGCTTAGATCAACATATTGTGTTGTTCACAAGGTTAGATCATCATAGTGTTGTTCACAAGGTTAGATCAACATATTGTGTTGTTCACAAGGTTAGATCAACACATTGTGCTGTTCACAAGGTTAGATCAACATATTGTGTTGTTCACAAGGTTAGATCAACACATTGTGTTGTTCACAAGGTTAGATCAACACATTGTGCTGTTCACAAGGTTAGATCAACATATTGTGCTGTTCACAAGGTTAGATCAACACATTGTGTTGTTCACAAGGTTAGATTAACAAATTGTGTTGTTCACAAGGTTAGATCAACATATTGTGTTGTTCACAAGGTTAAATTTTGTTGTTCACAAGGTTAGATCAACATATTGTATTGTTGGCAAGCTTAGATCAACATATTGTGTTGTTGTCAAGCTTAGATCAACATATTGTGTTGTTCACAAGCTTAGATCAACATATTGTGTTGTTCACAAGGTCAGATCAACATATTGTGTTGTTCACAAGGTTAGATCAACACATTGTGTTGTTCACAAGGTTAGATCAACATATTGTGTTGTTCACAAGGTTAGATCAACACATTGTCTTGTTCACAAGGTTAGATCAACATATTGTGTTGTTCACAAGGTTAGATCAACATATTGTGTTGTTAACAAGGTTAGATCAACACATTGTGTTGTTCACAAGGTTAGATCAACATATTGTGTTGTTGTCAAGCTTAGATCAACACATTGTGTTGTTCACAAGGTTAGATCAACACATTGTGTTGTTCAAAAGGTTAGATCATCATATTGTGTTGTTGTCAAGCTTAGATCAACATATTGTGTTGTTCACAAGGTTAGATCAACACATTGTGTTGTTCACAAGGTTAGATTAACAAATTGTGTTGTTCACAAGGTTAGATCAACATATTGTGTTGTTCACAAGGTTAAATTGTGTTGTTCACAAGGTTAGATCAACATAGTGTGTTGTTGTCAAGCTTAGATCAACATATTGTGTTATTCACAAGGTTATATCAACGTATTGTGTTGTTCACAAGGTTAGATCAACATATTGTGTTGTTCACAAGGTTAGATCAACATGTTGGGTTGTTCACAAGGTTAGATCAACATATTAAGTTGTTGTCAAGCTTAGATCAACATATTGTGTTGTTCACAAGGTTAGATCAACATATTGTGTTGTTGTCAAGCTTAGATCAACATATTGTGTTGTTCTCAAGGTTAGATCAACATATTGTGTTGTTCACAAGGTTAGATCAACATATTGTGTTGTTCACAAGGTTAGATCAACACATTGTGCTGTTCACAAGGTTAGATCAACATATTGTGTTGTTCACAAGGTTAGATCAACACATTGTGTTGTTCACAAGGTTAGATCAACACATTGTGTTGTTCACAAGGTTAGATCAACACATTGTGCTGTTCACAAGGTTAGATCAACATATTGTGCTGTTCACAAGGTTAGATCAACACATTGTGTTGTTCACAAGATTAGATTAACAAATTGTGTTGTTCACAAGGTTAGATCAACATATTGTGTTGTTCACAAGGTTAAATTGTGTTGTTCACAAGGTTAGATCAACATATTGTGTTGTTGGCAAGCTTAGATCAACATATTGTGTTGTTGTCAAGCTTAGATCAACATGTTGTGTTGTTCACAAGCTTAGATCAACATATTGTGTTGTTCACAAGGTTAGATCAACATATTGTGTTGTTCACAAGGTTAGATCAACACATTGTGTTGTTCACAAGGTTAGATCAACATATTGTATTGTTCACAAGGATAGATCAACACATTGTGTTGTTCACAAGGTTAGATCAACACATTGTGTTGTTCACAAGGTTAGATCAACATATTGTGTTGTTCACAAGGTTAGATCAACACATTGTGTTGTTCACAAGGTTAGATCAACATATTGTGTTGTTGTCAAGCTTAGATCAACACATTGTGTTGTTGTCAAGCTTTAATCAACATATTGTGTTGTTCACAAGGTTAGATCAACACATTGTGTTGTTCACAAGGTTAGATCAACACATCGTGTTGTTCACAAGGTTAGATCAACATATCGTGTTGTTCACAAGGTTAGATCAACACATGGTGTTGTTCACAAGGTTAGATCAACACATTGTGTTGTTCACAAGGTTAGATCAACATATTGTGTTGTTCACAAGGTTAGATCAACATAGTGTGTTGTTTACAAGGTTAGATCAACATATTGTGTTGTTCACAAGGTTATATCAACATACTGTGCTGTTCACAAGGTTAGATCAACATATTGTGTTGTTCACAAGGTTAGATCAACATGTTGGGTTGTTCACAATGTTAGATCAACATATTGTGTTGTTGTCAAGCTTAGATCAACATATTGTGTTGTTCACAAGGTTAGATCAACATATTGTGTTGTTCACAAGGTTAGATCAACATATTGTGTTGTTCACAAGGTTAGATCAACATATTGTGTTGTTCACAAGGTTAGATCAACATATTGTGTTGTTCACAAGGTTAGATCAACACATTGTGTTGTTCACAAGGTTAGATCAACACATTGTGTTGTTCACAAGGTTAGATCAACACATTGTGCTGTTCACAAGGTTAGATCAACATATTGTGCTGTTCACAAGGTTAGATCAACACATTGTGTTGTTCACAAGGTTAGATTAACAAATTGTGTTGTTCACAAGGTTAGATCAACATATTGTGTTGTTCACAAGGTTAAATTGTGTTGTTCACAAGGTTAGATCAACATATTGTGTTGTTATCAAGCTTAGATCAACATATTGTGTTGTTATCAAGCTTAGATCAACATATTGTGTTGTTCACAAGCTTAGATCAACATATTGTGTTGTTCACAAGGTTAGATCAACATATTGTGTTGTTCACAAGGTTAGATCAACACATTGTGTTGTTCACAAGGTTAGATCAACATATTGTGTTGTTCACAAGGTTAGATCAACATATTGTGTTGTTCACAAGGTTAGATCAACATAGTGTGTTGTTCACAAGGTTAGATCAACATATTGTGTTGTTCACAAGGTTAGATCAACACATTGTGTTGTTCACAAGGTTAGATCAACACATTGTGTTGTTGTCAAGCTTAGATCAACACATTGTGTTGTTCACAAGGTTAGATCAACACATTGTGTTGTTCACAAGGTTAGATCAACATATTGTGTTGTTGTCAAGCTTAGATCAACATATTGTGTTGTTCACAAGGTTAGATCAACACATTGTGTTGTTCACACGGTTAGATCAACACATTGTGTTGTTCACAAGGTTAGATCAACATATTGTGTTGTTCACAAGGTTAGATCAACATATTGTGTTGTTCACAAGGTTAGATCAACATATTGTGTTGTTCACAAGGTTAGATCAACATATTGTGTTGTTCACAAGGTTAGATCAACACATTGTGTTGTTCACAAGGTTAGATCAACACATTGTGTTGTTCACAAGGTTAGATCAACACATTGTGCTGTTCACAAGGTTAGATCAACATATTGTGCTGTTCACAAGGTTAGATCAACACATTGTGTTGTTCACAAGGTTAGATTAACAAATTGTGTTGTTCACAAGGTTAGATCAACATATTGTGTTGTTCACAAGGTTAAATTGTGTTGTTCACAAGGTTAGATCAACATATTGTGTTGTTATCAAGCTTAGATCAACATATTGTGTTGTTATCAAGCTTAGATCAACATATTGTGTTGTTCACAAGCTTAGATCAACATATTGTGTTGTTCACAAGGTTAGATCAACATATTGTGTTGTTCACAAGGTTAGATCAACACATTGTGTTGTTCACAAGGTTAGATCAACATATTGTGTTGTTCACAAGGTTAGATCAACATATTGTGTTGTTCACAAGGTTAGATCAACATAGTGTGTTGTTCACAAGGTTAGATCAACATATTGTGTTGTTCACAAGGTTAGATCAACACATTGTGTTGTTCACAAGGTTAGATCAACACATTGTGTTGTTGTCAAGCTTAGATCAACACATTGTGTTGTTCATAAGGTTAGATCAACACATTGTGTTGTTCACAAGGTTAGATCAACATATTGTGTTGTTGTCAAGCTTAGATCAACATATTGTGTTGTTCACAAGGTTAGATCAACACATTGTGTTGTTCACACGGTTAGATCAACACATTGTGTTGTTCACAAGGTTAGATCAACATATTGTGTTGTTCACAAGGTTAGATCAACATATTGTTTGTTCACAAGGTTAGATCAACACATTGTGTTGTTCACAAGGTTAGATCAACATATTGTGTTGTTCACAAGGTTAGATCAACATATTGTGTTGTTCACAAGGTTAGATCAACATAGTGTGTTGTTCACAAGGTTAGATCAACATATTGTGTTGTTCACAAGGTTATATCAACACATTGTGTTGTTCACAAGGTTAGATCAACACATTGTGTTGTTCACAAGGTTAGATCAATACATTGTGTTGTTCACAAGGTTAGATCAATACATTGTGTTGTTCACAAGGTTAGATCAACATTGTGTTGTTCACAAGGTTAGATCAACATACTTTGTTGTTCAGAAGGTTAGATCAACATATTGTGTTGTTCACAAGGTTAGATCAACATATTGTGCTGTTCACAAGGTAAGATCAACATATTGTGTTGTTCACAAGGTTAGATCAACACATTGTGTTGTTCACAAGTTGTGTTCGGTTGTTTTAAAGGAGCTGATCATATTTAATGATTCTAGTCAGAATGTATCTGATATGGAGATGACAACATTATTCTAATCAAGATAAAAAACAACGCTAGATTAATATTTGATTGAAGTACAAAAATCTTGCCGAAATACACAGTTGCTAAATTATTGAATTATTTTTAAAACTAAGGTACTCCTCCCTCAGGCATAGGTGACCTTAGCCGATTTTGGCTATCCTGATTAGGCCCTTTGGTTTTCATGCTCCCATATACTTTAAAATTATTTGGCTTTCCAATTTTCTGGCATTGAGCGTACCTGATGAAGGTTATTCCAGAAACGTGTTGTGTGCACTAAATTTGATATCTATGTTTTTATTGCCAGTGTGACAGTTTTTAAAAACAGCAACAATGTAACTTTATTTTGACATATAATGAAAAACAAAGAATTCCACACCATCAGAACAGTTCCAATCGGAAAATTGTAGAAACAGAGACAAAATGGATACCCTTAACACACAGACTTTATACTCCTGGCTTTATACAGACACTTCAATAGAAGGTGGTGGAGTTAAACACAGACTTTATACTCCTGGCTTTATACAGACACTTCAATAGAAGGTGGTGGAGTTAAACACAGACTTTATACTCCTGGCTTTATACAGACACTTCAATAGAAGGTGGTGGAGTTAAACACAGACTTTATACTCCTGGCTTTATACAGACACTTCAATAGAAGGTGGTGGAGTTAAACTAGTTTAATGGACACAAACTTGTCCTCTTGGTGAAATGATGTGCTCATGCAAGTGATTTCCACATGAGTAAAAAGCTGACTATCATATATAACTGGGTGATCAGTGTTATAAAGAATGTCATATATAACTGGGTGATCAGTGTTATAAAGAATGTCATATATAACTGGGTGATCAGTGTTATAAAGAATGTCCTACTCTTGATCTTTATACATAACATATTTATTCTTCCTGTGCATTTTGCTTAGCTAAATGCATAAAACAATTCTTGTCTTAATAGTATCTATATTCAAAATAAAATAATAATAATAATAATAAATAAAGTAGATAATAATATACCTTGTAATTTCTAGAATCCTGGATGACTTGTAGACCATTTCGTAGCCATTTGATCTCAGGCTGTGGTTGTCCAGAGAACTGACATTCAAATTTAGCACCGTTACCCTCTACCACCAATGTGTTAGTGATCGGTTTGGTTATACTGGGTGGTTGTAATTTCCTTGATGTAGGCCGAGTTTGTTCTGGTTCACTCTCCAAACCTGTAACAAAAAGCATTACGGTAATAGTTTGTGAATAGTATGCACTGGTGTATAATACACATTCTTCCATAGTTCTGCCTTCTAGTCTTGTCAAATCATAAGAGAGTATTACACACAAATTATTACAGTATACAATCATATTCTACTAAATTAGTCAGTGAGAGTTTAATGGTACAACATTGTCTCTGTTTCTTTTGAGTCAGTGCCAAGTCAGCATTTATTTTAGCTATATCATGTTGAGAACATGTTACTTTTTGACAAAATGATGATGATATCTGCTTTGGACAAGACAAACATGGTCATGCTGAGTTGAATTTTTATAGAGCTATCTATAAAAACAGTCCACCGTTAGACATACTGCTCAACATGGACACATTACAAGATGTTGCACACTACGTCGTGCTAAGAATACCCCCACTCATTCATTTGTAAGTCGCACGGTAAACAGGAAGTAGATGTGCGGTAAACCTGGAAAGGGGAGACACAGTACAAGTCACCATGCCAAAGCCATATATCAAATATAAAATCATTTCTTCCAGTAGAAGCTGAGATATCTGTTACGAAAGTGTGAACGGACGGACGGACAAGGTGATTGCAATATAGCCCCCACTCTATAATATATACACATTATTCTTTTCGTCCTTACTCCTTCCTTAATGCTGAGTAATTAGCTGAGAAGCAGAAGATACATTTTTTAAAGTCTGTGGTTTGAACTGGTTGTAATAATATTCTAAATGATTTTATGAACTCTTTAAAGTATTTGTATTGTGTGTGGACAATTATATTCACTTACCATGAACTTTAAGGAAGGCTGATGATGGCACTTCTCCTGCTTTGTTTCTTGCCACACATCTATAGGTTCCTGTATCTTCTGGGAATGCCTCTAAGATGTTCAAGCTATGGTAGCCATCTGGGGTGGATTCCATTTGGAAGTACTTGGATGGTTTCACAATCTGGTTGTTACGATACCAAGTAACCACTGGAGCTATTTAAGAAAGTAAAAACATCAAAGTAACTATACTGCATGACTGGAGTCAATATTCATACAGCATGACTGGAGTCAATATTTATACAGCATGACTGGAGTCAATATTTATACAGCATGACTGCAGTTAATATTTATACAGCATGACAGGAGTCAATATTTATACAGCTTGACTGGAGTCAATATTTATACATCATGACTGAAGTCAATATGTAAATAGCATGACTGTAGTCAATATTCATACAGCATGACCAGATTTAATATTTATACAGCATGACTGGAGTCAATATTTATACAGCATGACCAGAGTCAATATTCATACAGCATGACCGGAGTCAATATTTATACAGCATGACTGGAGTCAATATTTATATAGCATGACCAGAGTCAATATTCATACAGCATGACCGGAGTCAATATTTATATAGGATGACCTGAGTCAATATTTATACAGCATGGCTGGAATCAATATTTATACAGCATGGCTGGAGTCAATATTTGTACAGGATGACTGGTGTCAATATTTATACAGCATGACCTGAGTCAATATTCATACAGCTTGACTGGAGTCAATATTTATACAGCATGACTGGAGTCAATATATATACAGCATGACCTGAGACAATATTCATACAGCTTGACTGGAGTCAATATTCATACAGCTTGACTGGAGTCAATATTTATACAACATGACTGGTGTCAATATTTATACAGCATGACTGGAGTCAATGTTTATACAGCGTGACCGGAATCAACATTTATACAGCATGGCTGGAATCAATATTTATACAGCATGGCTGGAGTCAATATTTATACAGGATGACTGGAGTCAATATTTATACAGCATGACCTGAGTCAATATTCATACAGCTTGACTGGAGTCAATATCTATACAGCATGGCTGGAGTCAATATTTATACAGCATGACCTGAGTCAATATTCATACAGCTTGACTGGAGTCAATATCTATACAGCATGGCTGGAGTCAATATTTATACAACATGACTGGTGTCAATATTTATACAGCATGACCTGAGTCAATATTCATACTGCTTGACTGGAGTCAATATTCATACAGCTTGACTGGAGTCAATATTTATACAACATGACTGAAGTCAATATTCATACAGCTTGACTGGAGTCAATATTTCTACAGCTTGACTGGAGTCAATATTTATACAGCGTGACCGGAATCAATATTTATACAGCATGGCTGGAATCAATATTTATACAGCATGGCTGGAGTCAATATTTATACAGGATGACTGGTGTCAATGTTTATGCAGCATGACCTGAGTCAATATTCATACAGCTTGACTGGAGTCAATATCTATACAGCATGGCTGGAGTCAATATTTATACAACATGACTGGTGTCAATATTTATACAGCATGACCTGAGTCAATATTCATACAGCTTGACTGGAGTCAATATGTATACAACATGACTGAAGTCAATATTCATACAGCTTGACTGGAGTCAATATTTATACAACATGACTGGGGTCAATATTCATACAGCTTGACTGGAGTCAATATGTATACAACATGACTGAAGTCAATATTCATACAGCTTGACTGGAGTCAATATTTATACAACATGACTGGGGTCAATATTCATACAGCTTGACTGTGAGTCAATACTTATTTGATTATCTTCAGTTTCTGAATGTTTATAAAAAAAATCCCAGTACAGCACTTTCTTAAAGGTCAACACAAAGTAATTAGATTCTATATGTTTTGCTGACATTCGACTTGACCTCTTCCTTGAACCAATGATTTGACCTTTATCTTAATATCATATGAACAGGTTCTTAATATTTTGTTGCCCCTATACTTGGACTATTTTGACCCCTTCACCTGTATATCCAGAAAACAGGATTTATATGTTTCACTGACCTTTCACCTGACCCCTTTACCTAGATATCCAGTCAGCAAGTTCTATGTTTTATTGAACTTTAACCTGATGCCTTTACCTGGGTATCCTGTGATCTTAGAGACAAATGTAGCAGGTTCTCCTTCATCTATTGTAGTATTCTTTGGTCCTTCTACAACTGATGGGGCTTTGACTGCTTCTATATGTGTTGGTGCATCTAGTGTTTCTGGTGGACCAACTGGAACTAAAACAAGAATTTCTGGTTATAATCTACATAAAAAAAGCTGAAATCCAGTTTGATGATATATTGGTTATTACTAAATTAAAACACTGCATTGAGGAAGAAAACTTAAGAAAACATCATTTAGTTTATCTGTTTATTCTGGTTCTGTTTGAAAACATTTTTTTCATAACTCAATCTCTGCTTATTTAATCTTGAACACATCATTTCTTTTGATTAAGTTCAAGATTATGTAGTCAGTGAACCATTTGTCATATGTTTTATTTTACCTGTACTCACTACCATCATTATATATACTAAGTCATCTACCATCATTATATATACTAAGTCATCTACCATCATTATACATACTAAGTCATCTACCATCATTATATATACTAAGTCATCTACCATCATTATATATACTAAGTCATCTACCATCATTATATATACTAAGTCATCTACCATCATTATATATACTAAGTCATCTACCATCATTATATATACTAAGTCATCTACCATCATTATATATACTAAGTCATTTACCATCATTATATATACTAAGTCATCTACCATCATTATATATACTAAGTCATCTACCATCATTATATATACTAAGTCATCTACCATCATTATATATACTAAGTCATCTACCATCATTATATATACTAAGTCATCTACCATCATTATATATACTAAGTCATCTACCATCATTATATATACTAAGTCATCTACCATCATTATATATACTAAGTCATCTACCATCATTATATATACTAAGTCATCTACCATCATTATATATACTAAGTCATTTACCATCATTATATATACTAAGTCATCTACCATCATTATATATACTAAGTCATCTACCATCATTATATATACTAAGTCATCTACCATCATTATATATACTAAGTCATTTACTTCAATGGTCATGTATTTTTCTTATCCTATCTTTTTCTCTTGTCAAAATACCTTTTAGGTAGAAATTTTGATAATTCTTACCTTTTTCTTTAAATATTTATTGTTTTATCGTTTGGATACTTTTAACCATGGTTTAAGAAACATATTAAGTATTTTTTGTCATCTGGCAACATATTTTTGTTGATTAAGAATCTTTATTTTCTGAATTTTTATATATTTGACCATTTCCTTTCCAGTGTGAGAAAAATTTGAAAATCAGAGTGTTCTCAGCCATTGATCAGTTGTCATGAACATTATTTATCATTTAAATATTCTATACATCAAGTACATACCTTCCACATTAAGTTTAGCTGTACATGTAGCTTTGCCAACTGGGTTGAGAGCTTCACAACTGTACAGTCCTGCATCTTCAGGTTTCACTTCATAGATTAAGAATGTGTTGTTTTCGTCTTCTTCAATGAATTTTGTCCGGGGACTATCAGGAATTGGTTGTCCATTCTATAAAATAATAAGAAAATTATAATTATATTGAAAATAAAAATAATTAAATTGAATGAGTAGTCACAATACAAAACATTTCAATGCTTGAAGAATTTATTTTCTCTTAATTTTGTATTGAAAATAAAACAGCAATTTCTGAGGAATGCAATAACAGTACACCATTTTGAACCAAGCTATATTTTGGTGATAAGGGAGGTCTGCAATATAAAGAGAGAAATTTACATATAAACTACATGATTTTGGGAAATTGGACTTTGATCTTTGATGATGATAAGTGAGGGTAGCGAATAATAGAGCAGAGCTCCAGATAAGTTGTATCATTAATGTGGTACAGGATAGTGGTCAGTTCAGGGTGGTGTGTACTTTTACAGAGCTCCAGATAAGCTGCGTATTTGCGTTTTTTATGCTATAAAAACGAGTAAAAACGCATGTATTATCAGATCAGAGTGTACACATTACGCATACATATTGCTGTGTAAGCAAACTTTCCAAATTCGGAGCGTACTTGTACGCTGATAATACAGTCGTGCATTAACAATACACTTTTGTCTTTGAGAAATTCCCCGTAATTAATTCTCTTTATACTTTTCGAAGGAGACAGGATATACGGGTACTGAATGCTTGCCTTTCTAAGCATCGATGTCAAAAGAGATCCGATTGGATGTTTACGATAGATCATCCAATCGCGGTCAATATTACAAATAAATGCGGTGCTCCTTCTAAGGAGTGGTTTACGTAATAAGTAAGAACTAAAACGAAAGTAAATTTGAGAACACGTTGTTCGTTGAAAATGAGCAAGAACATGAATAAGCGCGCTACTAAGCGCAAGAGCGCTCGGGAAAATTCTATACTTAAGTTCCCGACAGTTTCATCTATGTCTAGTGACAGTATAGTTAAAGGAATCATTGATGACATTATCAAAACGGCTGTGAAAACTGCCGAAGTCGACGAGCAAAAAACGAAAAGAAAACATGAAAAAGTTATCAGTCAGTTATATAAAGTATACACAGAACAAAATTATTAACAAAATTTTATTAATAAACATGACACAATCGTGTCAAATTAAACATTTCACTTGCATCCTGCGTTTATTGAATAACACTTGTGTCAAACATAATTTTAAAAGTGTACATGTAAGCAATCTTTTCTGAAGTAGAGAGTACAACAGTGCAAAGGAAATATGCAAATACCCATCATTTTCAAAAGTAGGGGGTAATTACCCTTTGGACTTGAAAATTATCTGGAGCTCTGATAGAGGAATGGTATAACAAGCTTTCACCGTATATATCTACAATCAACTTAAAATTTCATTATAAAATCATAGCAACAACTTTGAATGAATGTATGGGTAATTATGTTCTGTTCTTTAATGATGTTACCACAGCATATTACATGTTCCAAAAAAACCAGGTTTAGATTGCTTAAAAACATTTCAACAAACCTTTTGCCATTTGACTGTAGGTTTAGGTCGTCCAGAGACTTGACAATCAAATGTTGCTGGCTCTCCTTCAACAGCATTGGTGTCTCTAATCAGACTTCTGAATTCTGGAGGCAGATCTCTCTCTGGCTCTTCCTCTTCTGAAAAAAAACCAGACATAAAGTTGTAAAGAGGTATGTAATTAATTCTGTACTCGCTACAACTAGACATAAATTAAACTACCATAAAATCACAGCCTGACATTCCATGCCCTCCTTGTGCTGATAAAGTACAAGTAAAAACCATTCCTGAAGTTTTATCTCAAATGACTTTCTAAAGTAGAAGATTTCTAAAGTAGATATTGTTACGCATTGCAGATTACATTGAAAAACATTGTAGAAACAAATCTTAAATAAAGGGGGAAAAACATTTCAGGTCTTCGGGTAAATATATTTTCCCTAAATCTATGCAATCATAAAAAGATAAAATTACCAAACTAATTATCAGCATATGGTAGATTTCTATCTGATAATGTCTTACTTACCAACTACTGTGAGTTTTGCTTTACATTGGACTGTTCCATACATGTTATAAGCCTTGACTGTAAACATGCCGGTATCCTCTGGGAATACTTCAGGGATACGTAGTGAACTCACTGTCTCTGTTGTATTTATCTGGAAGTCGTGAGATGGTTGAATCTCAAAGCTGTCGCGGTACCAAGATATAATTGGTGGTGGGAATCCTTTGAAATGTACTTCCAATCTGTAACAACACATGTTTAATAATCTATCTACATTTATACAGCTAAATGTTCATGTTCAATAGAAAGTGGCATTAAATACCATAACTCTCTCTGTGTTCAATAGAACAAATTCTCTCGAAATTCAAATTACATTTTTACTTACTTTTCAATTCGAACAATGAAACAAACAAAAAATTACATTTTTTTTATAAGTTCCAAGTTAAGTAAGCAAGTATTTAATGAACAGTTTTCTGTTTTAACAGATAATTAAACAGTTAAAACTCCACATGAAGATGTCCATTCCATCTAATGCTCTTTTGCTATTTCTAAATTTATTTCATCAATCTTAAAAAAAAAACTTATTCTAAATTCAATACATTATCCTATAAATTATACTAACAAGTTAGCAAGTTATCTATAAAATCTGTCCAAAATAATGTCAGAACAGTGATACTAAATCCAAAGGTCCTTCTAAATTTAGTTCATAAAAACTGAAATTTGTTAACTTCTAAATGGATTAATATATACATGTACATATGTGAAGAGATTCCACCATAACATTGATCTCACAGACATTATAAGTCAGTTTTACTGTAGATACACTTACATTACAGGTTTGCCTTCTGTAATTCTGGAAGGTCTTAAAGGTTTGGTGAAGACAGGTGGTTCACGTCTTTCTAAGGTGATCAATGTCTCTGATACCTTAGCTTCTTCTGGAGTCTGTTCTGGCATAACAGGTATAATCTTGGCTCTTTGAATGTCAATCTGGATCTCTGGACGATCTTGTCGTACAGCACGGGCGGCTGGCATTTCTTGTGGGAGCTGTTTATATTGGCTGGAAATGCTGATATATTCAGTTTTTCGGATTTCTTTGTCATGTCGCATTTTGACTCTTGTTTCAGCAGCTAATAAGATAATAAAAAAATTCCAATATTAATAATACAGAAATCACTTCTAAATTATTATTATTATCTGTGCAATATAATCCTCAAGATCAGATGGTACTGTACGACAAAAAACAAAACTTAGATAGTCTATTATGCTCACTTACATCCATATCCTTAAGGAGCTTTGGGCAGCACATACAATGTATAACAAGTTTAACCCTGCCACTGCTATACCTTAATACATGTAAGAAGCCAGTAATCATATCTTAATACATGTAAGAAGCCAGTAATCATACCTTAATACATGTAAGAAGCCAGTAATCATATCTTAATACATGTAAGAAGCCAGTAATCATACCTTAATACATGTAAGAAGCTAGTAATCATATCTTAATACATGTAAGAAGCCAGTAATCATATCTTAATACATGTAAGAAGCCAGTAATCATACCTTAATACATGTAAGAAGCCAGTAATCATATCTTAATACATGTAAGAAGCCAGTAATCATACCTTAATACATGTAAGAAGCTAGTAATCATATCTTAATACATGTAAGAAGCCAGTAATCATATCTTAATACATGTAAGAAGCCAGTAATCATATCTTAATACATGTAAGAAGCCAGTAATCATATCTTAATACATGTAAGAAGCCAGTAATCATACCTTAATACATGTAAGAAGTCAGTAATCATATCTTAATACATGTAAGAAGCCAGTAATCATACCTTAATACATGTAAGAAGCTAGTAATCATATCTTAATACATGTAAGAAGCCAGTAATCATATCTTAATACATGTAAGAAGCCAGTAATCATACCTTAATACATGTAAGAAGCCAGTAATCATATCTTAATACATGTAAGAAGCCAGTAATCATACCTTAATACATGTAAGAAGCTAGTAATCATATCTTAATACATGTAAGAAGCCAGTAATCATATCTTAATACATGTAAGAAGCCAGTAATCATATCTTAATACATGTAAGAAGCCAGTAATCATATCTTAATACATGTAAGAAGCCAGTAATCATACCTTAATACATGTAAGAAGCCAGTAATCATATCTTAATACATGTAAGAAGCCAGTAATCATATCTTAATACATGTAAGAAGCCAGTAATCATATCTTAATACATGTAGGAAGCCAGTAATCATATCTTAATACATGTAAGAAGCCAGTAATCATATCTTAATACATGTAAGAAGCCAGTAATCATACCTTAATACATGTAAGAAGCCAGTAATCATACCTTAATACATGTAAGAAGCCAGTAATCATACCTTAATACATGTAAGAAGCCAGTAATCATATCTTAATACATGTAAGAAGCCAGTAATCATACCTTAATACATGTAAGAAGCCAGTAATCATACCTTAATACATGTATGAAGCCAGTAATCATACCTTAATACATGTAAGAAGCCAGTAATCATATCTTAATACATGTAAGAAGCCAGTAATCATATCTTAATACATGTAAGAAGCCAGTAATCATACCTTAATACATGTAAGAAGCCAGTAATCATACCTTAATACATGTAAGAAGCCAGTAATCATACCTTAATACATGTAAGAAGCCAGTAATCATATCTTAATACATGTAAGAAGCCAGTAATCATACCTTAATACATGTAAGAAGCCATTAATCATATCTTAATACATGTAAGAAGCCAGTAATCATACCTTAATACATGTAAGAAGCCAGTAATCATACCTAAATACATGTAAGAAGCCAGTAATCATACCTTAATACATGTAAGAAGCCAGTAATCATATCTTAATACATGTAAGAAGCCAGTAATCATATCTTAATACATGTAAGAAGCCAGTAATCATACCTTAATACATGTAAGAAGCCAGTAATCATACCTTAATACATGTAAGAAGCCAGTAATCATATCTTAATACATGTAAGAAGCCAGTAATCATATCTTAATACATGTAAGAAGCCAGTAATCATACCTTAATACATGTAAGAAGCCAGTAATCATACCTTAATACATGTAAGAAGCCAGTAATCATACCTTAATACATGTAAGAAGCCAGTAATCATACCTTAATACATGTAAGAAGCCAGTAATCATACCTTAATACATGTAAGAAGCCAGTAATCATATCTTAATACATGTAAGAAGCCAGTAATCATACCTTAATACATGTAAGAAGCCAGTAATCATACCTTAATACATGTAAGAAGCCAGTAATCATACCTTAATACATGTAAGAAGCCAGTAATCATACCTTAATACATGTAAGAAGCCAGTAATCATACCTTAATACATGTAAGAAGCCAGTAATCATATCTTAATACATGTAAGAAGCCAGTAATCATATCTTAATACATGTAAGAAGCCAGTAATCATACCTTAATACATGTAAGAAGCCAGTAATCATACCTTAATACATGTAAGAAGCCAGTAATCATATCTTAATACATGTAAGAAGCCAGTAATCATATCTTAATACATGTAAGAAGCCAGTAATCATACCTTAATACATGTAAGAAGCTAGTAATCATATCTTAATACATGTAAGAAGCCAGTAATCATACCTTAATACATGTAAGAAGCCAGTAATCATACCTTAATACATGTAAGAAGCCAGTAATCATATCTTAATACATGTAAGAAGCCAGTAATCATATCTTAATACATGTAAGAAGCCAGTAATCATACCTTAATACATGTAAGAAGCCAGTAATCATATCTTAATACATGTAAGAAGCCAGTAATCATATCTTAATACATGTAAGAAGCCAGTAATCATATCTTAATACATGTAAGAAGCCAGTAATCATACCTTAATACATGTAAGAAGCCAGTAATCATATCTTAATACATGTAAGAAGCCAGTAATCATATCTTAATACATGTAAGAAGCCAGTAATCATATCTTAATACATGTAAGAAGCCAGTAATCATATCTTAATACATGTAAGAAGCCAGTAATCATATCTTAATACATGTAAGAAGCCAGTAATCATATCTTAATACATGTAAGAAGCCAGTAATCATACCTTAATACATGTAAGAAGCCAGTAATCATATCTTAATACATGTAAGAAGCCAGTAATCATATCTTAATACATGTAAGAAGCCAGTAATCATATCTTAATACATGTAAGAAGCCAGTAATCATATCATAATACATGTAAGAAGCCAGTAATCATACCTTAATACATGTAAGAAGCCAGTAATCATATCTTAATACATGTAAGAAGCCAGTAATCATATCTTAATACATGTAAGAAGCCAGTAATCATACCTTAATACATGTAAGAAGCCAGTAATCATATCTTAATACATGTAAGAAGCCAGTAATCATATCTTAATACATGTAAGAAGCCAGTAATCATATCTTAATACATGTAAGAAGCCAGTAATCATACCTTAATACATGTAAGAAGCCAGTAATCATACCTTAATACATGTAAGAAGCCAGTAATCATATCTTAATACATGTAAGAAGCCAGTAATCATATCTTAATACATGTAAGAAGCCAGTAATCATACTTAATACATGTAAGAAGCCAGTAATCATATCTTAATACATGTAAGAAGCCAGTAATCATACCTTAATACATGTAAGAAGCCAGTAATCATACCTTAATACATGTAAGAAGCCAGTAATCATACCTTAATACATGTAAGAAGCCAGTAATCATACCTTAATACATGTAAGAAGCCAGTAATCATATCTTAATACATGTAAGAAGCCAGTAATCATACCTTAATACATGTAAGAAGCCAGTAATCATACCTTAATACATGTAAGAAGCCAGTAATCATATCTTAATACATGTAAGAAGCCAGTAATCATATCTTAATACATGTAAGAAGCCAGTAATCATATCTTAATACATGTAAGAAGCCAGTAATCATATCTTAATACATGTAAGAAGCCAGTAATCATATCTTAATACATGTAAGAAGCCAGTAATCATATCTTAATACATGTAAGAAGCCAGTAATCATACCTTAATACATGTAAGAAGCCAGTAATCATATCTTAATACATGTAAGAAGCCAGTAATCATACCTTAATACATGTAAGAAGCCAGTAATCATACCTTAATACATGTAAGAAGCCAGTATTCATACCTTAATACATGTAAGAAGCCAGTAATCATACCTTAATACATGTAAGAAGCCAGTAATCATATCTTAATACATGTAAGAAGCCTGTAATCATATCTTAATACATGTAAGAAGCCAGTAATCATATCTTAATACATGTAAGAAGCCAGTAATCATATCTTAATACATGTAAGAAGCCAGTAATCATATCTTAATACATGCAAGAAGCCAGTAATCATATCTTAATACATGTAAGAAGCCAGTAATCATACCTTAATACATGTAAGAAGCCAGTAATCATATCTTAATACATGTAAGAAGCCAGTAATCATACCTTAATACATGTAAGAAGCCAGTAATCATACCTTAATACATGTAAGAAGCTAGTAATCATATCTTAATACATGTAAGAAGCCAGTAATCATATCTTAATACATGTAAGAAGCCAGTAATCATACCTTAATACATGTAAGAAGCCAGTAATCATATCTTAATACATGTAAGAAGCCAGTAATCATACCTTAATACATGTAAGAAGCTAGTAATCATATCTTAATACATGTAAGAAGCCAGTAATCATATCTTAATACATGTAAGAAGCCAGTAATCATATCTTAATACATGTAAGAAGCCAGTAATCATATCTTAATACATGTAAGAAGCCAGTAATCATACCTTAATACATGTAAGAAGCCAGTAATCATATCTTAATACATGTAAGAAGCCAGTAATCATACCTTAATACATGTAAGAAGCTAGTAATCATATCTTAATACATGTAAGAAGCCAGTAATCATATCTTAATACATGTAAGAAGCCAGTAATCATACCTTAATACATGTAAGAAGCCAGTAATCATATCTTAATACATGTAAGAAGCTAGTAATCATATCTTAATACATGTAAGAAGCCAGTAATCATATCTTAATACATGTAAGAAGCCAGTAATCATATCTTAATACATGTAAGAAGCCAGTAATCATATCTTAATACATGTAAGAAGCCAGTAATCATACCTTAATACATGTAAGAAGCCAGTAATCATATCTTAATACATGTAAGAAGCCAGTAATCATATCTTAATACATGTAAGAAGCCAGTAATCATATCTTAATACATGTAAGAAGCCAGTAATCATATCTTAATACATGTAAGAAGCCAGTAATCATATCTTAATACATGTAAGAAGCCAGTAATCATACCTTAATACATGTAAGAAGCCAGTAATCATACCTTAATACATGTAAGAAGCCAGTAATCATACCTTAATACATGTAAGAAGCCAGTAATCATATCTTAATACATGTAAGAAGCCAGTAATCATACCTTAATACATGTAAGAAGCCAGTAATCATACCTTAATACATGTATGAAGCCAGTAATCATACCTTAATACATGTAAGAAGCCAGTAATCATATCTTAATACATGTAAGAAGCCAGTAATCATATCTTAATACATGTAAGAAGCCAGTAATCATACCTTAATACATGTAAGAAGCCAGTAATCATACCTTAATACATGTAAGAAGCCAGTAATCATACCTTAATACATGTAAGAAGCCAGTAATCATATCTTAATACATGTAAGAAGCCAGTAATCATACCTTAATACATGTAAGAAGCCAGTAATCATATCTTAATACATGTAAGAAGCCAGTAATCATACCTTAATACATGTAAGAAGCCAGTAATCATACCTAAATACATGTAAGAAGCCAGTAATCATACCTTAATACATGTAAGAAGCCAGTAATCATATCTTAATACATGTAAGAAGCCAGTAATCATATCTTAATACATGTAAGAAGCCAGTAATCATACCTTAATACATGTAAGAAGCCAGTAATCATACCTTAATACATGTAAGAAGCCAGTAATCATATCTTAATACATGTAAGAAGCCAGTAATCATATCTTAATACATGTAAGAAGCCAGTAATCATACCTTAATACATGTAAGAAGCCAGTAATCATACCTTAATACATGTAAGAAGCCAGTAATCATACCTTAATACATGTAAGAAGCCAGTAATCATACCTTAATACATGTAAGAAGCCAGTAATCATACCTTAATACATGTAAGAAGCCAGTAATCATATCTTAATACATGTAAGAAGCCAGTAATCATACCTTAATACATGTAAGAAGCCAGTAATCATACCTTAATACATGTAAGAAGCCAGTAATCATACCTTAATACATGTAAGAAGCCAGTAATCATACCTTAATACATGTAAGAAGCCAGTAATCATACCTTAATACATGTAAGAAGCCAGTAATCATATCTTAATACATGTAAGAAGCCAGTAATCATATCTTAATACATGTAAGAAGCCAGTAATCATACCTTAATACATGTAAGAAGCCAGTAATCATACCTTAATACATGTAAGAAGCCAGTAATCATATCTTAATACATGTAAGAAGCCAGTAATCATATCTTAATACATGTAAGAAGCCAGTAATCATACCTTAATACATGTAAGAAGCCAGTAATCATATCTTAATACATGTAAGAAGCCAGTAATCATACCTTAATACATGTAAGAAGCCAGTAATCATACCTTAATACATGTAAGAAGCCAGTAATCATATCTTAATACATGTAAGAAGCCAGTAATCATATCTTAATACATGTAAGAAGCCAGTAATCATACCTTAATACATGTAAGAAGCCAGTAATCATATCTTAATACATGTAAGAAGCCAGTAATCATATCTTAATACATGTAAGAAGCCAGTAATCATATCTTAATACATGTAAGAAGCCAGTAATCATACCTTAATACATGTAAGAAGCCAGTAATCATATCTTAATACATGTAAGAAGCCAGTAATCATATCTTAATACATGTAAGAAGCCAGTAATCATATCTTAATACATGTAAGAAGCCAGTAATCATATCTTAATACATGTAAGAAGCCAGTAATCATATCTTAATACATGTAAGAAGCCAGTAATCATATCTTAATACATGTAAGAAGCCAGTAATCATACCTTAATACATGTAAGAAGCCAGTAATCATATCTTAATACATGTAAGAAGCCAGTAATCATATCTTAATACATGTAAGAAGCCAGTAATCATATCTTAATACATGTAAGAAGCCAGTAATCATATCTTAATACATGTAAGAAGCCAGTAATCATACCTTAATACATGTAAGAAGCCAGTAATCATATCTTAATACATGTAAGAAGCCAGTAATCATACCTTAATACATGTAAGAAGCCAGTAATCATATCTTAATACATGTAAGAAGCCAGTAATCATATCTTAATACATGTAAGAAGCCAGTAATCATATCTTAATACATGTAAGAAGCCAGTAATCATACCTTAATACATGTAAGAAGCCAGTAATCATACCTTAATACATGTAAGAAGCCAGTAATCATATCTTAATACATGTAAGAAGCCAGTAATCATATCTTAATACATGTAAGAAGCCAGTAATCATACCTTAATACATGTAAGAAGCCAGTAATCATATCTTAATACATGTAAGAAGCCAGTAATCATACCTTAATACATGTAAGAAGCCAGTAATCATACCTTAATACATGTAAGAAGCCAGTAATCATACCTTAATACATGTAAGAAGCCAGTAATCATACCTTAATACATGTAAGAAGCCAGTAATCATATCTTAATACATGTAAGAAGCCAGTAATCATACCTTAATACATGTAAGAAGCCAGTAATCATACCTTAATACATGTAAGAAGCCAGTAATCATATCTTAATACATGTAAGAAGCCAGTAATCATATCTTAATACATGTAAGAAGCCAGTAATCATATCTTAATACATGTAAGAAGCCAGTAATCATATCTTAATACATGTAAGAAGCCAGTAATCATATCTTAATACATGTAAGAAGCCAGTAATCATATCTTAATACATGTAAGAAGCCAGTAATCATACCTTAATACATGTAAGAAGCCAGTAATCATATCTTAATACATGTAAGAAGCCAGTAATCATACCTTAATACATGTAAGAAGCCAGTAATCATACCTTAATACATGTAAGAAGCCAGTAATCATACCTTAATACATGTAAGAAGCCAGTAATCATATCTTAATACATGTAAGAAGCCTGTAATCATATCTTAATACATGTAAGAAGCCAGTAATCATATCTTAATACATGTAAGAAGCCAGTAATCATATCCTTAATACATGTAAGAAGCCAGTAATCATATCTTAATACATGTAAGAAGCCAGTAATCATACCTTAATACATGTAAGAAGCCAGTAATCATACCTTAATACATGTAAGAAGCCAGTAATCATATCTTAATACATGTAAGAAGCCAGTAATCATACCTTAATACATGTAAGAAGCCAGTAATCATACCTTAATACATGTAAGAAGCCAGTAATCATACCTTAATACATGTAAGAAGCCAGTAATCATACCTTAATACATGTAAGAAGCCAGTAATCATATCTTAATACATGTAAGAAGCCAGTAATCATACCTTAATACATGTAAGAAGCCAGTAATCATATCTTAATACATGTAAGAAGCCAGTAATCATATCTTAATACATGTAAGAAGCCAGTAATCATACCTTAATACATGTAAGAAGCCAGTAATCATATCTTAATACATGTAAGAAGCCAGTAATCATACCTTAATACATGTAAGAAGCCAGTAATCATACCTTAATACATGTAAGAAGCCAGTAATCATATCTTAATACATGTAAGAAGCCAGTAATCATACCTTAATACATGTAAGAAGCCAGTAATCATACCTTAATACATGTAAGAAGCCAGTAATCATATCTTAATACATGTAAGAAGCCAGTAATCATATCTTAATACATGTAAGAAGCCAGTAATCATACCTTAATACATGTAAGAAGCCAGTAATCATATCTTAATACATGTAAGAAGCCAGTAATCATATCTTAATACATGTAAGAAGCCAGTAATCATACCTTAATACATGTAAGAAGCCAGTAATCATATCTTAATACATGTAAGAAGCCAGTAATCATACCTTAATACATGTAAGAAGCCAGTAATCATATCTTAATACATGTAAGAAGCCAGTAATCATACCTTAATACATGTAAGAAGCCAGTAATCATATCTTAATACATGTAAGAAGCCAGTAATCATACCTTAATACATGTAAGAAGCCAGTAATCATACCTTAATACATGTAAGAAGCCAGTAATCATACCTTAATACATGTAAGAAGCCAGTAATCATATCTTAATACATGTAAGAAGCCAGTAATCATACCTTAATACATGTAAGAAGCCAGTAATCATATCTTAATACATGTAAGAAGCCAGTAATCATATCTTAATACATGTAAGAAGCCAGTAATCATACATTAATACATGTAAGAAGCCAGTAATCATATCTTAATACATGTAAGAAGCCAGTAATCATATCTTAATACATGTAAGAAGCCAGTAATCATATCTTAATACATGTAAGAAGCCAGTAATCATATCTTAATACATGTAAGAAGCCAGTAATCATATCTTAATACATGTAAGAAGCCAGTAATCATATCTTAATACATGTAAGAAGCCAGTAATCATATCTTAATACATGTAAGAAGCCAGTAATCATACCTTAATACATGTAAGAAGCCAGTAATCATATCTTAATACATGTAAGAAGCCAGTAATCATATCTTAATACATGTAAGAAGCCAGTAATCATATCTTAATACATGTAAGAAGCCAGTAATCATATCTTAATACATGTAAGAAGCCAGTAATCATATCTTAATACATGTAAGAAGCCAGTAATCATACCTTAATACATGTAAGAAGCCAGTAATCATATCTTAATACATGTAAGAAGCCAGTAATCATATCTTAATACATGTAAGAAGCCAGTAATCATACCTTAATACATGTAAGAAGCCAGTAATCATACCTTAATACATGTAAGAAGCCAGTAATCATATCTTAATACATGTAAGAAGCCAGTAATCATATCTTAATACATGTAAGAAGCCAGTAATCATACCTTAATACATGTAAGAAGCCAGTAATCATATCTTAATACATGTAAGAAGCCAGTAATCATATCTTAATACATGTAAGAAGCCAGTAATCATATCTTAATACATGTAAGAAGCCAGTAATCATATCTTAATACATGTAAGAAGCCAGTAATCATATCTTAATACATGTAAGAAGCCAGTAATCATACCTTAATACATGTAAGAAGCCAGTAATCATATCTTAATACATGTAAGAAGCCAGTAATCATATCTTAATACATGTAAGAAGCCAGTAATCATATCTTAATACATGTAAGAAGCCAGTAATCATATCTTAATACATGTAAGAAGCCAGTAATCATATCTTAATACATGTAAGAAGCCAGTAATCATATCTTAATACATGTAAGAAGCCAGTAATCATATCTTAATACATGTAAGAAGCCAGTAATCATACCTTAATACATGTAAGAAGCCAGTAATCATACCTTAATACATGTAAGAAGCCAGTAATCATACCTTAATACATGTAAGAAGCCAGTAATCATACCTTAATACATGTAAGAAGCCAGTAATCATATCTTAATACATTTAGAAGCTAGTAATCATATCTTAATACATGTAAGAAGCCAGTAATCATATCTTAATACATGTAAGAAGCCAGTAATCATATCTTAATACATGTAAGAAGCCAGTAATCATACCTTAATACATGTAAGAAGCCAGTAATTTCATATCTTAATACATGTAAGAAGCCAGTAATCATATCTTAATACATGTAAGAAGCCAGTAATCATATCTTAATACATGTAAGAAGCCAGTAATCATATCTTAATACATGTAAGAAGCCAGTAATCATATCTTAATACATGTAAGAAGCCAGTAATCATATCTTAATACATGTAAGAAGCCAGTAATCATACCTTAATACATGTAAGAAGCCAGTAATCATATCTTAATACATGTAAGAAGCCAGTAATCATATCTTAATACATGTAAGAAGCCAGTAATCATATCTTAATACATGTAAGAAGCCAGTAATCATATCTTAATACATGTAAGAAGCCAGTAATCATACCTTAATACATGTAAGAAGCCAGTAATCATATCTTAATACATGTAAGAAGCCAGTAATCATACCTTAATACATGTAAGAAGCCAGTAATCATATCTTAATACATGTAAGAAGCCAGTAATCATACCTTAATACATGTAAGAAGCCAGTAATCATATCTTAATACATGTAAGAAGCCAGTAATCATATCTTAATACATGTAAGAAGCCAGTAATCATATCTTAATACATGTAAGAAGCCAGTAATCATATCTTAATACATGTAAGAAGCCAGTAATCATACCTTAATACATGTAAGAAGCCAGTAATCATATCTTAATACATGTAAGAAGCCAGTAATCATATCTTAATACATGTAAGAAGCCAGTAATCATACCTTAATACATGTAAGAAGCCAGTAATCATATCTTAATACATGTAAGAAGCCAGTAATCATATCTTAATACATGTAAGAAGCCAGTAATCATATCTTAATACATGTAAGAAGCCAGTAATCATATCTTAATACATGTAAGAAGCCAGTAATCATATCTTAATACATGTAAGAAGCCAGTAATCATACCTTAATACATGTAAGAAGCCAGTAATCATATCTTAATACATGTAAGAAGCCAGTAATCATATCTTAATACATGTAAGAAGCCAGTAATCATATCTTAATACATGTAAGAAGCCAGTAATCATATCTTAATACATGTAAGAAGCCAGTAATCATACCTTAATACATGTAAGAAGCCAGTAATCATATCTTAATACATGTAAGAAGCCAGTAATCATATCTTAATACATGTAAGAAGCCAGTAATCATACCTTAATACATGTAAGAAGCCAGTAATCATACCTTAATACATGTAAGAAGCCAGTAATCATATCTTAATACATGTAAGAAGCCAGTAATCATACCTTAATACATGTAAGAAGCCAGTAATCATATCTTAATACATGTAAGAAGCCAGTAATCATATCTTAATACATGTAAGAAGCCAGTAATCATATCTTAATACATGTAAGAAGCCAGTAATCATATCTTAATACATGTAAGAAGCCAGTAATCATATCTTAATACATGTAAGAAGCCAGTAATCATACCTTAATACATGTAAGAAGCCAGTAATCATATCTTAATACATGTAAGAAGCCAGTAATCATATCTTAATACATGTAAGAAGCCAGTAATCATACCTTAATACATGTAAGAAGCCAGTAATCATACCTTAATACATGTAAGAAGCCAGTAATCATATCTTAATACATGTAAGAAGCCAGTAATCATATCTTAATACATGTAAGAAGCCAGTAATCATATCTTAATACATGTAAGAAGCCAGTAATCATATCTTAATACATGTAAGAAGCCAGTAATCATATCTTAATACATGTAAGAAGCCAGTAATCATATCTTAATACATGTAAGAAGCCAGTAATCATATCTTAATACATGTAAGAAGCCAGTAATCATATCTTAATACATGTAAGAAGCCAGTAATCATATCTTAATACATGTAAGAAGCCAGTAATCATATCTTAATACATGTAAGAAGCCAGTAATCATATCTTAATACATGTAAGAAGCCAGTAATCATATCTTAATACATGTAAGAAGCCAGTAATCATACCTTAATACATGTAAGAAGCCAGTAATCATACCTTAATACATGTAAGAAGCCAGTAATCATACCTTAATACATGTAAGAAGCCAGTAATCATATCTTAATACATGTAAGAAGCCAGTAATCATACCTTAATACATGTAAGAAGCCAGTAATCATATCTTAATACATGTAAGAAGCCAGTAATCATATCTTAATACATGTAAGAAGCCAGTAATCATATCTTAATACATGTAAGAAGCCAGTAATCATATCTTAATACATGTAAGAAGCCAGTAATCATATCTTAATACATGTAAGAAGCCAGTAATCATATCTTAATACATGTAAGAAGCCAGTAATCATATCTTAATAC